>NW_004624742.1:12295588-12307900 GCF_000247695.1 Heterocephalus glaber | reverse complement strand
TGTAGACTGGTGCAAGCACTGTGGAAATCAGTATGGAGATACCTCAAAGAACTAGGACTGGAAGTCCCATTTGATCCAGCTATTCCCCTGCTGGGTATCTTCCCCAAAGAATTAAAAGAATCATATCGGGCCAGGGATTTAGCTCAGTGGTTCCGGCGCCTGCTGCACAAGAGCAAGGTCCCAAGTTCGATCCCGGGTACCAAAAAAAAAAAAGAATCATACCACAATGATGTTTGTGCACCCATGTTCATAGCAGCATAGTTTGTAATAGCTAAAACTTGGAAGCAGCCCAATTGCCCATCAAATGGAGGCTGGATAAAGAAAATGTCAGTTTTTCTATAAAATGGAGTACTACCTCAGCCATAAAAAATGAGAAATTCTCTAATAATGTTTCACATTTAGCTACATTATAGCACATTAAGGCGATACTCTTAAATTAAATAATAGGACACACGTGTAAATATGGAATAGTTTCTCTAGTGTGAGAAACTGAAAGTGTAAATAAGGACTAAAAGGTATAATAGATATTGTGATATAGGAAGAAAAGGGAAAAAGGGGAAGGGGAAGTGGGAGGGGTAGGGGAAAGGAAAGAAGGGAATGGAATTAATATGAGAAAATGAAAAAATGGAAACAAAGTCTTTCTTTGGAGGGGTTGAAGGGAGGGCAGGGTAATGGGGAAAAAAATAACCAAGAGAGATTATGTAAAGGTGCAAATTTCCTATGATGAATGTCATCATATTGCATACCTAAAATGTACCAATAAAATTAATTTTTTAAAAAAACAATAGGAAAGCAGGTGACCCTCATCTGACAAGGAATAATATCAACCTGTTTTACTATGTTTAAATACACTAAAAACTATAAAATAATACTCAGAAAAATCAAGTAACTTACTCAAGACCAGCTAATTGATAAATAGAAGAGGAAGCACTTAAATTCTTCTGACTCCTAGGCTACTACTAAAAGATGTCCATCTCCTCCCTTCAGAACTTAACAAACATATAACAGATAGTCAGTAATACCTTGAATTTATTTAGTTTAATTAATGAAAACCTGAAGATTTAAGAGTCTTTCTCTTTGATTCTATCTCCTTTACATTTAAAAATTCATGGGGCTGGGGATTTAGGTCAGTGGCACTGTGCCTGCCTTGCAAGTGCAATGCCCTGAGTTCAATCCCCGGTACACAGGGCGGGGGTGATTTACAACTGAAAATCATCCACATGCTCAGGAATCACTGAGGCTTCTGGGTTCTCAGCAAATCACGTGCTTTTGCCAAGAGCACTGAAATCTAGATATCTAAATCTCTTATTATTTAATAGCATTTCATACCAACACAAGATTTTATAGTTTTGACACAATTATAAATTCAAAGCAAAAGGAATAAAATTATAGCTCACAATAACTATGGGCCACATCTTATTTTTATCTTATTCTCAGAAATCTCTTACAACACCCAAAATTGTGTATAGCTAGACACAGTATTTTGAGAACTACCAGAATTTTTTGATAATGTACACTATAAATGATTCCTCAAACACTCGTCTACTTGTACTACATTCCAAGGAACTGCAATAAGAAAAATAAATCTGTTAGCATCCCATATTTAAGCAAGTTGACATTCTCATAACAGTAAGTATTTGGGCTAAGGATTTAGCTCAGTGGTTTGTGCAAAGTCCTGAGTTCGATCCCTGGTACCAAAAAAAAAAAAAGGATTTAATGAAAGTGTAATACTAAAAGGAATAATTACACTGTGAGATATACCATAGCTATTTTTAATAAAACTACAAAAGCTTGAAACTATGTAGTCTGATTACTATCACCATATTTCAAAATACATGATGCTGAAGTTTAAATTTACAGATAAATAGCTACATTATGATTTCTGGTAAAAGTCAAACTTATTAAGTTATTGAAGCTGAATTAAGCAACCCATTGTGCAAGACAGTAAAATAAATATATATGTATGAAAGCATAAAAACATAAATATAAGTTTGCAATGTTGCAAGGCAAAAATGTCCTTTTTCTCTTACAAATACTGTATATATTTTTTTAGCTCTAATTAAAGCTATTTTATTTTTAAAACGTATGAGAATGTAGAAGAGAATTTCTGCAAAATTCTTCACTCAGAATATTCTATACAGTGATGAACTATTAAAGCCAATTATGTTTTCTCAGCCATTATTTCATAAGTCTAGATGTACTACTATATAAGTTTCTTTCTTTTTTTTAAGGTAATGGGGATTGAACCAACTCAGGGCCTTCTCACTGAGCAATACCCCTGGTCCTCAGACCCCAGAGTGCTGGGATTCCAAGTGTGTGCCACCACACTCAGCACTACTAAACATTTAACTAGTGCCCTCAAAAGCATCAGCAATTAAAAAATTATGTATTTCAACCCTCATTGAAAATATGCAGCATCTATAGACATCTTTCCATTATTTTAAGGTTTCTACTGCAGCATCTGACAGTGGCATACATTTGTAATCCAGCAATTAGCAGACAGAAGCAGAAGGATACCAAGTCTGATGCCAGCCTGGACAACTCAGGGCAATTCTGTCTCAAAGAAAATATTTTAAAAGGCTTGGGAATATGGTTCAGTGTTAGAGTGTCCTTGGTTCAACCCCCAGTACCAAAAAAAAAAATCCTAAATAAAAATATTCTCATGAGCATCAGATATTTAAATCTCTGTTAAAATGTATATATGTATATGTATATATGCACACACATATTTTTTCCCATATAAATCTATAAGGAAGGAGGGGTAAAATGAAAAACACAGTTTTTCTCTTTCTCTTCCCTACCAATAAAAACTGTTAAGCAAGCTCTGTGCTTGCTTCTGAGAAGGAAAGTAGAGAAGAAAACTCTGGAACTGTTTTTAGTTGCACAAAAGGAACAAGGTGGAGCAAGAGAAAGATATGCAAAAGAAAAGATGAGCAGAATAAATAAGTACCCCTAATGGGGGCGGGGGGGGGGGGTACTCTAGCTCCATCCCCAATGCTCAAGGTAGCGCTCTTCAACTTCCAATCTTCTCACCCTCCATCTAGAATCCTAATTAATGATCTGGGGTAAGCAGTATTCTCACAAAGCCGGCTTGCCTTCCTATAATAGCTAAGCACCAGGTACAGTACCAAATGAATCATCTTTTTTCATCCTCACAACAACCTGAGGACTGAGGCCACACGAAGTTCTGTAACTTAAGGTCACAAGACTTGTAAGTGGTACAGTCTAACAAGAAACTCAGAATCTCTATTCTGTTAACCACTACACTATATCCACTTTTCTTGCAGATTCCAAAGCCTCACTAATATTTATCAGCACAAGATGAGACCAATATTAAGGAAACTGCTTAAACTCATGTATTATAAGCAAGCAGTAAATATTAATTCACACATATAAGAGTAGAACAGAAAGAACACAAGTGCTTTGCTCTAATAAAGGCTAGTATTAGAATAAGTAATGGAATAAGGTAGAATGCATTTTCAAAATGTGGGGGAACATGACAACCGTAAAAGCTTACTACTCAAAAATATGAGCTGCTAAACATTCTTAAAATGCAGAATCTCAGGTCCCAGCCCACACTTAATGAATCTGCATTTTAACAAGATTTTAAAGGCAATCCATACGCATTTTAATTTTGAAAAGCACTACTTTAAAATGGTGAACAGCAATTTGAGCAGCAAGCGCCTAGAAAAAAAAAGCCTTTGTAGTTCTTAAAAATAAACAGACATCTCTTGGAAATCATTGATCAAAAAAACACAGGGCTTCAAATCAACACAATACTACTTTCTGCTAAATTTAAAATTCTCAAAGTTTTCCAGTCACCAGCAACTCCAATGTTCCATGGCACTCTTCCAAAACAATAAAAAAAGAAGAGGAAAAAAAACAACCCAAAATTGCACTTGCTGCCCGGACCACAGCACATTCTCTCAGAGAAGGATTTAAAGTGAGAAGACTGTCAATAATTATATGCACATTGTTACTGATCTTGAAGTGGCCCAATCCAGAAAAGATGATGTTTCTCATAAAGGTAAGAGATCAGAGCTACAAATACTTGAGAAAAGCAGCAAATGGCACTCTGCATCAGAACACCAACTTCACTCAAATTGATACAGATCATACCAGCTAACTAGTACTACATTAAAAGAATTGTCTTGGGGCCAGGGATTTAGCTCAGTGGTTCTGCCGTCTGCCTCTAAAGCACAAGGACCTGAGTTCGATCCTTGGTACCAAATACAAAACAAAACAAAAAAATTGTCTAAAACTTTTAGAAAAAATATTAGTACCTTACAAGTCTAAACTTTTTCTTTCATAGATCATGTGGCAGGTAAAATGGATCCAAAGTAAACTAATTATTTTTTAAAGAAATGTGATGCTGGGCTGGGGATTTAGCTCAGTGGTGACGCCACCTGCCTTGGAAGCGCAAGGTCCCGAGTTCAATCCCCGGTACCAAAAAACAAAACAAAACAAAAGAAATATGATGCTAAAATAGCTTAATCTGGTGCTTCTGTATATGTCTGTGAACTATATTCTAATTTAAACTTATTTATGAAGACGTAATGAAGTGCAGTTGCCAAATAAGATTCCTTCATAATCTTAAGGCTTGCAGAAACTTGAAAATATTTACTATGTGTAATGACTTTAGATTTCTTAAATAACTACCTCGATTAGGAACAAATTGCCCAATCTGTGAACATTACATACTTAAGTGCATCAAGTTACTGGTATTGTAACACCATCCAAAGCTTTAATAGTTCTTAGTAGGAACCAGAAATCAAAATAGATTCCACTTGTCAAATGATTGCAAAAAATTCAAAATTCCAAATACTGTAGATTAGATATCTCTATCCCATTATATAGTTATTCTGTATTATCAATTCTAAATACAATTTTATTTTGAAAGAAAATATCTTCATGAATATTATATACAAAACTGTGATATAAATTTTTCCGGATATTTAACATCTTTTTCTTTTATACAGCCAAGAATGTACTGCTTCATCTGGACTGCCCAATTTTTTTGAAAACATTATTTTTACTTTTTTTTTTTTTTTTGGCATTTCTAGGGATTGAAGTTAGTTCCTTGAGCATGCTAAGCAACAGCTCTACCACAGATCCACACCTCCAGCCCAAAACCGTGATTCAAGTAGAATCCAAGTAACATCAACCTGAAATAAATAAACAGTAAAGGTAAAGATCTAAAACACATACAGCAATTTTCTTAAATCTTAAGAACCTATTCCAAGATTCCCCCACCTTCTTTACAACTTGAAGAAGTTACTTACCCCTCTAACACTTGTTGAAAATCCATCCCCTCAGTATAAGCAACTTAATAGAATTAATTGGATGAAACCTCAACAGAACTTTAGAGTCACTTTGACTTTATGTAAATAAGAGTTTTGGAGTCATAAGACTTGAGTTTGAATCAACATAATAGTTTGAATTCATAAACCAGGTGACAGACCTTGGGCAAACTTAACTATTACGTTCCTTTTGCTGCTACAGTTCCTTTTGCTGCTACAGTTAAATGACGGTTGTCATCTCTCTTTCGGGGTGATTATAAAATATTATAGAAAAACCACATGAAGTATCCAGAATGATCTTACTAAAACCCACTAACTTTCATGAAAATTGTTTTTAAATAAACTTCTCCAAATCTGTATTAGATATGTAAACATCAAACAAATTATTTTCATGTTTCCTAAAAGATAAATTTGTGATTTAAAAGGAAGTAGCATCTGAAAAAGTATACACTATTACTGGGGTATTAAAAGCCATCAGATGGTAAATGTTTTACCATTGCAATAAAAGTTAAAAAATATTTTACTAAAGTTTTATACAGATTTTTGCTACAGCTAAAATACAACTATCAAACAAAGAATCAAACGAATCTAGATCCAGAGAGGTAAAGACACTGTGGCAATAAAATACAAATGATTATAAATACTTTACTCCTGGAAATGCATATTTTTAATGGAACTTAGTATATAAAGTACACGTCTCTTTACAAAGACATGCTTTTTTTTATTCAAGTGAAACAATGTTTAAAACTTGACAAGTACGTATTAGAGATTTATAGATTCAAGAAACTTTTCAACTTAGCATACACTTTAAATCATTTGATTTATCCTCATTGTTTGATTATAACTTTTGTGAACTTTGTTTCTCCCACTGTTGTGTACTTACTGGTTAAAGTTAATGTGTATTTACCCAGACTGTGAGATTTGTAATTCTCACCAGAGAAACTGTCAAATCTCATGCATGAACAGTTTTTAAATTTCAGTATTAATAATTTTAAAGCTATTATCAACACGTAGGTCTTATGCTCACTTAAAGTTCTTATATCTGCAGTTCAAAAGGCCACGTTGTTTGGGCTGTTTCTTTCAGGAAGGAATTTTTTATATTCACAACATAATTAGATTTCTAGAACTGATAACCTAAACCTTTAATGATAATTAAAAATCATGAATATGCAAAATAGGGAACACAATCATGTTTTAAGGACAAATATACTTTTCAAAAAACTAACTTACTTTTCATATAAATAGGGTTTAAGTCAGTTCAATGACTTTAAGAGTCTGTACTTCCTTAAAAAATGTATAAGGATTTTTTTTTTTGACTAATATACACCAGTATCCTTGATTTTCCACTAAAAAGATTACTCATTTTGCTGGGGTTTGTTAAAGGACGGAGATGTGAAATGCTATCTGACTATAAAGAAATCTTACGTCACCTTTGATTGTTTTGATTCTGGTTGCATGTATGTGTGGCTGCGTGTGCGAGTCCCTGGGAGAGAGAGGGAGAAAGGAGGGTGTACGAGTAAAATGACAGTTTACGAAGCCCGTAAAATCTACCTTGGATCAAATTCAAATTCACAAACTACACAAAGGTCTCCGGATTTGCCTAGAGCTACCGAGAAAAATCAAATCTGCCCCTGCCATCTCCGAACCTACTAAGAGTCTGTAGTGAACTTAACCTTTACTCCTTGTGGCACTAAGGGGGCAGGCACACTGGTTCTCAGAGAAGAAAATGCAAAACACCAATTCTCCGTGCCACAGTTAAAAAGAGAAAAGACAGAGGAAGGATGGGAGAGAAAGAACAAAAGAAAAAGAGGAATGAAGACAGAGGAAAGAAGGCAGGGAAGGAAGGAAAAGGAAGGTAATAAGGAGGGAGAGGAAGGAAGGAAGAAAAAGAGCGAATGCGCAGCATCCACTTAACATGACAACTACTTTGGCTCAGTCACCTCTATCTGCAAAAACGTATCTTATTCTAGTCTCTTAAGACAGAAGCGCAGTGGGGAAGCACTCGGGCTCGCGTGCTGGCATACCTGTCAGCGTGATTCTTTCGTCTGGAGGCACCGAGAGGTCAGGGTTTCCATGCACTTTCAGGGTGCTCGGATTTGCAGAGGCTGCCCGAGCTCCCGGGACTTTTGAGGCTGGCCCTCGGGTGCGACCCTTCATTCCCAGGGACAGCAGGCGACCTTTGTACATCCACTTCTGCAGCTTCTTGACTGTCACTGCAGGCGGTCTGAGGAAGGGGGGCTCCTCCTGGCAGCTGTCTTTGCCGCTGAATATCACAGAGGACTGCGCAGGATCCCTGAACGGGCTTCTCGAGGAGCACCCGGGGCCGTGGGTGCAGGGACGCAGGAGGCCGGCGGGCTCCGTCGCCCGGGCGCTGCCGCCCCAGCTCCAGCCGTCCATCCCGCCTCCACGTGGCGGGGGCTCTTCCCGGTCCTCGCGAGCGCCCCACCTGATCCAGCTGTCGCTCGGCCACCGCTGCAAGGGAGGCAGCTTGGCACCCACCTGGAGACTCTCGAGGCTTCTGCTGCGGGACAGCGGCATCCGAGGACAGCGCAACCGGCCGTACCCCGACTCCCGCGGAGGAGACCAGGGCGGGGACACCTGTTGCCCGGATCGGTCTCCGCCTCCCAGCTCCAGGTCCCGGCGGCAGACGGGGCTGTTCGCGGCGCCGCGGGGAAAAGGCGGCAGGCCCGCAACCCGGGCTTCCGAGGTGCCGCCCCGATCCGCCGAGCCCCCGCCGCCCCGCCGCGAGCCGGAGTCCGGGGGCAGGTCGTGCATGGCCTGGATCAGCAGATAATAGGCCTCTCGCAACTGGGTCTGCAGCCTGCCCGTCTCCAGGCGGCCGCCCTCCGCCCCCAGGGAGGAGCCCGCTCCGGGAGGTGGGAGCCGCCGCTCTGCCTCCGCCCCCTCAGGCGCGGCGCCGCCGGGCAGGTTCTCGTAGTAGTCTACGGCGCTGTGGTCCGCGCCGTCCTCGTCCTCCGCGCTGCCCTCGGAGCCCGGCGCGGCGTGCAGAGAAGCACGAGCGTGGCTCGGGGGGGCGGCCTCCTGCCTGTCGTGCAGACGCGGCCCAGGCGCCTTCGGCTGCTCCAGGGCCCGCGCCCCAGGCGACGGCGGGGGTTGCTCCGAGCTCGGACCGGCGCCGCCAGCCTGCTCCTGTCGTGGGGAGCCCGGGGCGCCCCAGGTGTCTCCCTGAACAGCCGAAGAAGCCGCCGCCGGCGCTGTGGCGGCGCCACGGGGACCCCGCCTCTCCCGCAGTCTCGAAAGGGTCCTCCTCAGAGGGTCAGCCATCCCCTCCACCTCAGCAGCCGGGCTCGGCCCCGCCACGGGGAGAGGTCGGAGCGCCGCTGTGGAGTACGCGGCGCTCGCGGAGGCGGCGGCGGCCCCCCATGACCGGGGCTGGCCCTCGCCGGCTCCTCACATACTTGGCATAACTCTGCCGCGGGAAGCGTGGGGGAGGGCGGCGGCGCCGCAGCGCGCATGCCCCGGAGACCCCGGCCGCGACGGGGCGCGCGGCCCAGGTGGGGGCGGAGAGGGCAGAGCTCCGGGAGGCCCGGGAAAGCGGGATCCGCTCACCCGGCGCGAGAGGTGGATACAGGGGGGGCGGGGGATCGAGTGGGAAGGTGAGTCTGACTTGGCAGACGCGAGGTTTTAGGAACCGGGAGAAAGGGAAAGTGCCCTCGTGGCCCCCTCCCCGGGCCTTCGCCGACCCTTTCCCGGTGCCCCCGTGGCTCGAGGCGTAGGTTGCTTATAGCAGGTCCCAGCTTGAGAGAAAACAAAGATTGTTTTGACAAAGTGTGAGTACAGGTGTATCTCGGCGCTGTGTGTTCTACAAATGTTCGGATCGTTTTAACTTCACGGGGAGCTGGCTAGTTAAAAGAAGTTTACAGCTATTCCTTTTCAATAAGAAAATCTTTTTGTCAGAAAAAAAATCACCGTCCGTTCCTGTTAAGTTTGTTCCCCTGCTTTTTAAAAACTAATGCATGCTACAACATTTTTACAACCAAAACTTGTGACATAGAGCCACAAATATCCTAGTGTCCAAATTTAAAATACAAGTTTGCAGCTTTTAAACATAAGAAAGTTAACTCTTAATTTTAATTCAAATAGTGGATTGAAAAACAACTGAAAATGAGAAGCAATGTAATTTGGAAATACCAACTCTTGTCCCCAGAATACTAAATCACATGCAGTTGTATTCAACTAAAATATCTCATGTTGCTGCGTATTAATTGACTTATTAGTAATTGCTAAAATCAATGTTATCACCATCCGTGATTCAGAGCCTCAGTGTTTAGACTATATATTGAAAAGGGCCTTTTAGCTACTCATATACTAACGTCTGCACTTAGTAGGTACTCATGTACTCATTTGTTTGCTGAATAAATGCTTGCGTGAGTAAAAAAAGGTTAGCCCTAACTTATTTACGACTATATTTCCCTGTGTTGTGTTGTTTGCATTAAATACTCAGGCTCTAAATTTGCTTTGATCTATACTACCCTTATTAGTATCTAGGCTCTCTGCCTCCTGAAATGATTTTACATGCATCTGTATTTGCAGAAATCTTACTGGTTCTTTATGTTCACCTGCCTTCTTCACTGTGAAGTCATCTCTAAGCTCCCAGATGAGCATGATCTCAAATTCTTCCAAACTCCAACAGTACTCCTACCTAGCACCACAAAACAAACCTCAGTACTACCCAGTCAGTATAGTTAAGATTTTTTTGGTTATTTTATAAACTTGTATGCATCCTCTATCTATGTCCCTTATAAGAAAACTTTAAAACACCGTGAGGCAGACTAATTCTATTTGACTGTTGTATTCTCCACAGGATATAAGTACAGCAGCTTAAATACTGTATATGATGGGATATGTATTTAAATATCAGTTCTAATTTAGAGAAAACAAATGGCTTTAATTTCCAGTCTACTGCCTAACTCTCCACTAGACCGTACTATATTAGTGTTGTTTTAAAGTTCTTTCAGTGAGTAATAAGTTTGTTAAATAATCTTATATGTGAAAATACTATGATATGTTCCATTATAATATGCATACATTAATGTTTACAGTTCTACAATTTCATTTCAGTACTCAAAGTTATTTAATGAATAGTCAAGGAATAAAATTTATTTCTCAGTGAAATATTTGCAGAGAAAGCCACTGATAGCAATGCTACCAAGTAATGGTGTCTATAAACACAATTTGATCTCTATCTCAGAAATTGTGTCTGTTCCTACTCTCTTTTGCAAAATCTTTTTATTCTTTATAGTTAACAGATTTAAGAGCAACATAAACTACACATACATATATATGTATAGTATATTTATATATGAATAGGTTTAGGTTAAGTTTCATCTTTAATTCAACTTATCAACTTGTTCAGCAGTTTTGAAACATTGTCTGACATAAAATACTCTACATTGTTCTAGAAATTACTTAGAATTAAGTCTAATGCAGCACACCACAGCTGATCTTAATGTTGCTTTAAAGTTGACAGTGTTCTATCCCATGAATTCATAATTTTAAGTACTACTTTGTGTCATAGAAATTAATAAGGCAGTCACATCCATGGGACACTATATAATGACCTTAAAATATAAATTCTACTTTTCTATATATGCATTATACTTCAGTAAAGTTTGTAAAATTAATCCCAAGAACACTGTGCCCACAGAATTTATATAATTCAGACAGTACATAATAAGATATGAACAGAAGCTATACTTTGTAAAATCTTTTTCATGTTTTGACAATATATCTCTTCTCGATTATCTCAATTTTCATATCTGTCTAATTGGCAGATGGTGGCAATACATCTTCCAAGGTTTATACTTGTTTCTTGGTGACTTGGAAATTGTTTTGATGCTCCATGAATTAACAGCCATGTGTTGGCACTGTCACAAAAGATATAACAACTATGGAATAATAGGTCTCCAGTAAGGCAGTGAGCCAAACTAGGAATAGGGGAGTAATGACTCAGTCTGTGAGAAGGGAAAAAAAGCAGGGCAGGTTGAGACATAGTGCTAAATTTAACAGTAATAGAGGGGAAGTACGTATGATACAGTTATTTTCTACTAGTCATTTTAGAATGTGTCTATGTCTCACTGGTGTTCAGTCTGCCATCATATTCTTAGTGGAACCAAAGGCAAGTTAGCTCTGGCATTTGCCGAGTTCTCTCCCTGAACTGCCTCCCAGGAATCCTCTTGAGTATACCTGCCTAGTATGCCATACAGCTCCATCAGTATTCCAGATAAAGTTCTTCAGCCTAAAGCTAATCCCATACAACTGCTCTGAGAATCATGGGTGGCATGTTCTTGGTACAGCAACTTTTACTGTTTCATAATTAACAGTACCTGGCAATTTGCAACATTCTTTATTTCATGCTCACCCCAGCCAAATGCATAGAAAAAGCCTTTTGCAGTTTCCTACCTACCGTGCCACTGTGAACTCTTTCTCCCCTGTCAGGCCTCTCTGCTATGCCACCCTGCCTTGGAGCGAGCCGACTATGGACTGAAACCTCTACAAACCGCTCCTAGGGCAGAGAAGCTCAGCCAGTCCCAGCACCCTGAAGGAAGCTCCCCGCCTCCATCCCAGGCTCCTAGGACAGAGAAGCTCAGCAGGTCCCAGCACTCGGAAGGAAGCTCCCCACCTCCATCCCAGGCTCCTAGGGCAGAGAAGTTCAGCTGGTCCCAGCACCTGGAAGGAAGCTCCCCACCTCCATCCCAGGCTCCTAGGGCAGAGAAGCTGAGCCAATCACAGAACCCGGAAGGAAGCTCCCCTGCTGCCATCCCAAGCTCTTAGGGCAGAGAAGGTGAGCTGCGTGGGCGCCCGAAGCACCCCTCGCCCCCCGTGGAAATGAGAAGACACATAAACAAGCCTCAAAAACAGACTTCCAGATCACCTACAACAACCCCAAAGGGAAACCAGATGGAACAATCTGACACTCAACCACCTGGACTCTCTGAACTGGCAACAAAAGAGGATCTGGGAAAAATGAAATCAGAAATAATTACTCAAA
>NW_004624742.1:12205473-12292948 GCF_000247695.1 Heterocephalus glaber | reverse complement strand
GGAAGAAAAGGTCTAAAAGAGCAGGGGAATTGGGAGGGGTAGGGGAAGGGAAAAAAGGGAAAGGGGAAAATATGAGAAGAGGAAAAAAATGGAAACAAGGTCTTTGCAAATAGGAAAGGTTGGAGGGGGTGAAGGCAGGGCAAGGGAAGGGGGAAAAAAAATAAGAATCGAGACTCATGTAATGGTACAAGATCCCAGTGATGAATGTAACTATTTTATACCTAAAATGTACCAATAAAGTTAATGGGGGGAAAAAAAAGAAAAATAAAAAAATAAAAATGAAAAAGCTTTTTGCTAAATATGCATGTATTTTCTAACATTTCTATCATGTATTTCTAGAAACGTAATAGTGTTTTAGAATATTCCCTGATATCTCAGAGTCCCTTACTATATATCTATAGCTATCTGTCTATATGATCTGCAGAGTAACTTGCTCAAGTTCATTTTAAGAGAAATTAACCCTGTTAGAATGATCCCAAAGCCACTGCACCCCTGTGGCATTTCCTTGAACAAAAATAGAGATGAAATACTATAATAGTACTTGCACTGACTTGAACCTTCATTTTATAAATAATTTAGCTGATCACCTTTCAGCAAAGAGTTTAATATTTTATGAACTTTGTGAAATGCAGCTAAACATTAGAAAGGTGCTTGATGAATACTCGAATTCTCAATGCATTTCTTTTTGAGCTTGTTAGAACTAAATTCTCATTTAATTGTAAATCTATTTGCACTAAACCACAGAGGGATTACATCCTCAAAACTGTAATCTGATTTTAAAAATAAGACGAGCTACAGTTAAGCACTTGTGAAGGCAAACTATGTGTGTCCCTTATGACCTGAAGTGCACAGATGAGCTCTTTCAAATGTGAGCAGATGGTAAATAAAGGGACAGTTCAGCTCACCTTTCCTAAATGACAACCTCCAGGTAGTCAAACAGCTGATGATGGGAAATCATGCCATTTCAAGGTTGTCATCTAATAAAAAAAAAAAAAAAAAAAAGAAGGTCACTGTTGTGCACCCTAATGAAATAATTGACCTAATAGTGGATCTAGACAAAAATCACCTCTAGCTACTGTCACAAAGAGATGACACCTAACATAATGGCCTATGATCAGTACTACCTGTAATTATTTTCATTTTAGTGTTCTTACCAAAAATGAAACTATGTCTGATCAACCTGAAGGTTTAATGACCACTTTCCAGGAATTACCTAGAACAGAGGAGTATTTTAATAACAGCCACCAAAGGCCACACTGTGAGAAACTATAGGAAAAAGAACTCATTTCTTTAACATATTTGTGTTTTTTTGTTTTGTTTTTTGTTGATTTTTTTTGGTACCAGGGATCAAACTCAGGTCCTTGTTCTTGTGAGGCAGGCAGCAGAACCACTGAGCTAAATCCCCAGCCCTTTTAACATATTAATCAATTGAAATTTATAGGCTTTATTTTCAGCCTGATCTAAATAAGCATCTGTTAAAAAATTAGGGAGAAATGCTAAATGCTAAAGGGTATAGGGTTTCTATCAACGTTGATGAAAATATTCTGGAATTAGATTTTGGTGATGATTGTAAATATTCTAGAAAATACTGAAATGTCCACTTTAAAATGGTGAAATTCATAGTACATATATCTCAGTTTTCAGAAAGGACTATTTCCTTGCCCTTTAGTTTTTAGCTATACTTCCAAATAATATTCAGGTAAAAATCACAATAAAAAATATTTTAAGGGACTCTTTAAGGCATGAATGAAGATGCAATTAAAAACAGTGCAAAAGCAATTTCACTGGGCAGTTGCTGTCAGATACTTTCACATCCTAAATCCTGGTTTTTCCATAGATCCTTCAATTATGTATATTCAGCAAATAAATACAAGTGGCCTCTTAATGTTTACTTTTCTTTATCAATTACCAAAGAATTCACATCTAGATTTACAAAGCTAAATAAACAAGACTTGCCTGACCTCCTCAATCTCTCACCTCACCATAAAAAGAAAAACAGAAACATTTTTCAGTATTTAGAAATTTCTTTGTTCCCTGCTTGAAACTCATGTAAACAAAACTGAAGAATATCACTTATCCTCATAAGCAAAAAACTACTGAGAAAAACTATAATTATGCTGAAAGACACTTAAGTAAACATATCTTTAGCTTTTGTATTCTTTTACTGGAGGATTCTCTCTAATGTAGAAGATAAGGAGATATATACTACCTACTATCTTAGAATAGCAGAGTATCGATTTGGAGGGGAAATGTTAACCAAATAGTATCTGATAATTCTTTTGTGATTAGACTCATGTTTAAATTATTCAAGTATATGAAATGCTGAATCTATGGCTAACCTCTTCTATGTTAACTATTTCAGCTAGATTTCTTTTTACCACACAAAATCAGTTACTTTCCTCCCAACCTTATTTTTCTAAAAGCACATATAATGACAAATGACTATATGGTTTTACTACAGAAAAATCTCAGTTTTATGTGTTTCTGTTTTAAATTGTGATGCTTGCATACAATTATGCACACGCGAGAGAGCAGAACTAATATATAAAACGTCAAAAATGTCCATTCAGGGTAGAAATGGTAAGTTTCACGAAACATTTCAATTACATTCTTTCAAAAACTGGTAATATTTAGAATAACATGTTTTCAAAACTTTCAAAAAGTTAAGTACATTGTCTAAGTAGAAGACTTAGCATTTGTGTTTCCTTGGGATAAATACTGATAAGTCACACTAGGAAGTTAGTATAATTTCTTTGGTCTGAAAAGTTTTGCTCCTAATTAGTCATCATGTGACAAAGCAATCATCACCAAAGAACTTCTTTCCTAGATTATACATTTTTTGAAGACTGAGATCATGTGTTAGTCTTTAAATCCATAGGTCCTAGTATTCCACTTTCCTACTATCTTTTAAACTCTAGATATCAGGCTCATGTTACATTCCTATTCATAAAATATATCTTCTCATTTTTAATAAATAGTTCATCCAGAAATTAATGAAATTGTTTCACACATTAGTAGTGAATCCAAGATAGAGAATAGAACCATCTGTTTTGTCATCAAGATAGACAAAATCCCCATCTTTATTAATTAATTTAATATGAAGTATGATCACAATTTTCTAAGCTATACCTGAAGGTCCAAATAAGAATAACTTAATAGCTATTTCATTGGGCAATTGGCTCTCACATACCATATTCTAGTTTTTCAATATAGCTCTCAATTCTACATATACAACAAATGATGGAAGTGGCTTCCTAAGAATGATAAGCACCAATCCCAGCATGCAGGAAGAGGTTCCCAGGCCGCTGCAGCACCGCTCCCAGCACAGAGGAGGTGAGCCACGCAGGGGGCCAGTAACACCACACCCCCCACCCCCATTGAAATGAGAAGAAACATAAACAAGCCTCAAAACCACACTTTCAGATCACCTACAGCAACCCCTAGGGGAAACAAGATGAAACAATCTGATACTCAACCACCTGGACTCCCTGAACTGGCAACAAAATAGGATCTGGAAAAAATGAAATCAGAAATTTCTCAGATAACAACAGAGATTGCACCCATAGTGCAAGACATGATTAATAAATCTAGAGAGGACACAGATAAAAAAAAAAATAGAGGAGCTGAGGAACATGATGGAATCCCAACATAGGAAACAAAAGGAATCCATAAAACAGATGCTAACAGATTTCTAGCAGATTAAAAACTCCATTGAAAGTTTACACAGCAGAATGAGCCAACATGAGGACAGAATTTCAGATATAGAAGATAAGATTGCAAGTAGTGACAAGGAAAAGAAAAATTTCTTTAAAATTGTAAGGGACCACGAGAAATCAATCCAGCAGCTGCTAGACGACGCAAAGAAGAATAACATAAGACTGATTGGAGTCAATGAAGAAAGAGGAGAGAGTGCAGATGACATAAAAAAACTGTTCACAGAAGTGATGGCGGAAAACTTCCCAAATGGGGAAAGAACTTGACATACAGATAAGTAAGGCATATAGGACTCCAACTAGCCTTGATCAAAAAAATCTACACATAGGCATATAATAGGATTCCAGAAACCCAACAGAAGAACAAAATTCTAGAAGCAATTAAAGAAAAAAAACAAATCACATACAAAGGAAAGTCCATCAGAATCACAGCAGACTTCTCAATGCAAACCCTCAAGGCAAGAGCATGGAGTGACATATTTCAAGCCCTAAAAGAAAACAGCCTCCAACCCAGATTGATGTACCCTGCAAACCTATCTTTCAAAATTGATGGAGAAATAAGATACTTTCATGACAAAGAGCACCTGAGGAACTTCATGAATACCAAACTAGCACTCCAAACAATTTTAGCCAATATCCTAGGAAAAATACCCTCAATTGTCACCGACGCAGCGGATCAAGATCGAGAGCCCCGAATTTCAAATTAGCGGGGTTTTTATAGAGGTTACAGCAAGGTTTGGAGATTTTCCATTTAGCAGTTACATGATTGGTTGACAATTAGCAAGCATGAAGTGTACATTTTTGATTGGCCAGGTGCATGGCGGGGGTGGGGGGTGAGGGGCGGTTACATGTAGGTTTTGTGAGGGAAATGAGGGGCAAAGGTTGGTGGTCGACTGTCACGTACTGATGGTCAGCAGACACACTGACTATTAGTCACGACCCTCCTTTTAAAAGCTTTTTTGTTTTTGTTTTTGGATTGAAGTTTGAACCCAGGGCTTTCATACTAAGCTACATCCTCAGCCCTTTTTTATTTTTATTTTGAGACAGGATCTAAGTTCCTGAGGCTGAGGTCAAACTTTTGACCCTCCTATCTCAGCATCACAGAGTGCTAGGATTATAGGCATGCACCACCAACACCTGACTTTTAAAACTTTTATAAAAGCTATACTTTCTTTAAAAACATAGATAACTTGTAAATAGAGAAAAAGCCCCGTATAACTGCTCCCCCCTTGCAAACCCAGTTATTAAAGTAGACTCAGTTTTCAACTTCAGCGAGTAGTTACCCCTGGGAAACTATGTTTTTTAATATTTCAACAACATCATTAGTACATTAGTATATTAGTAAATTAGTATATTTCCAATGATACAGAACAATTTCCGTAGCACACAATGTTTTATTATAAACATTAGCATGATACTCGCTAATGTATTTGATTCTACATATCTGAAGAAGGAAAAGTAAAAAATTTATTTTAAAACAAGAATTTCAAATAATCCCGTAGGAATGTCATTTTTACCGGAATCTCCATGAAATTACACTGGGAAAAGTGTGTTTTTTCTTTACATGAAGAAGAGGTTTGCTAATCTTTTTTTTTTTTTTTTTTTGATACCAGGGATCGAACTTGGGTCCTCACGCTTGCAGGGCAGGCGTGGGAACCACTGAGCTAAATCCCCGGCCCTAATCTTTTCTTTTTTTAAGCATGCACAGCAGTCAGCAGCCTCATAATTACATGCCCAAAGACTGTTCAAATAAAAAGAGAACAAAGCTCCTAACAAAGTTGAATGTATACTTCAAGACTGCCTGGAGGTATGAAAAGTTTTATGTCTCTGTTTACCTCAGGAGTAAATTAAATGAATGCATATTTAAATTATGAATCACAGTTATGTATAGCTCATATACTACACATAAAGAGAAATAAGAGAATTCTTTCTTAGATAAAATATATTAATGAAAACTGGGCATATACCCAAGGTCTGGATAAATCCTACCTCTCCCCAGAATGCAATCATGAAATAAATTATGGTAAAGCAAAAGTCAAGGTAGGATTTCATGTGTTCTGATTCCAAATAAAGGGTACACCCTGTCTGTCCATTATGAAAGATGGACACAATTTGTACAAAACCTATCTGAGGACTCTGAAATGAAAAGAGAAGCAGGTGAATTGAGGAAAACTAGAGTTCAAAGTACCACCAAACTGGTAGCGAATTTACCTTTTTTTCCCCCCAGTACCCCTCAACCTGAATGCAGTGCATTTTCAAATCTAGAAATGGACACTGGGACCCAAAAAGAGAAAGGGTCCCAGGGAAGCTCTCTAGTTTTCTCCTATACAGCTAGAGCTATACGGGAACTCTTGATTATCAGAGATAGTGCAGAAATCCCCAGGGTTTTTTCCTTCTCTGTATTCTTTGGTCTTTCAGCTTCCAAACCATCTCGTGCTGATGATGGTAAAAGCCACAGTGAGAACCTACAGGAGGCAGCACTCTAAGAGGGGGAAGCTTTCTCTCTTCATGGTGGTGCTGTGGCACCAAGGTGGTACAAATCCTGATTGCCTCTTTTTGTCTCCATCCTTTTGCGTCTTGGCCCTGAATTCAAGAACAGTTATAGAGTGTGCAGCACAGCCACTGAAGTCTCAGCTGGGTAGATAGAGGACCCTAACGGGGAGCACCAAGGATTTAGGAAGGTCTGGAGGGTTGGGGAGATGGTTAATGAACTCCTGGGCTCACCACTGAACTATACATAAATTGATCTGATCCTAATCTGCATATAGAGACTTTAAATACCAAAGTAATAGATATACTATCATCCAGGTCCCAAACTGACCACCAGATGACTCATATGTGGGACAGATCTGAACAAGTGTTTGAAATCCTGAGATGATGTCAGAACCACAGCCTTCAGACAGTGGGTTGAAACTTGCTGTCTTATCCAACCAGATCAATTGTCTGTAAAAATAACAACAACATGTTGAGTACTAGACTACACAATTCAGATCTCACAGTCTGGAGGTCAGTGTTATCTTGCCTCAGGTACAGGGAAGTATGCAGAAGGAAGGCCACATGCCCCTGGATATGGGCGGAATGCTGATAACCTGGTACTTCTGAGGCAAACAGCATCTGCTGAGGACAGTTGTCAATATACAGGCATTTGGGTATAGAGAAAATCTGGTTCCTCATTAATTTAATGCTTATCCACCTATTCTCCATAGTTGCTGTTCTGTGAAACATGTGTTACTGTGCTTCACACTGGCTGATAAAAGTGGGCGAACCACAGAGTTATTCGAGTTTATCTGCTAGAGGCAGGTCTCCTTCTGGTCCCCCCATTTATACCTTGAAAAGTGTCTCTGTCTCTTTTTAGTCCTTGTCATTCCCTGCTAAAGGTAGTTGAGGGTCTAATCAGCCCTCAATAACTGGTGCTTAAACAGACTTCGAGACCTGGAGGGGACGACCCATTGGAGTGAGAAAGGAACAGAAATGGATGCTGGGGAACTCCACAGGATGAATCCAGAAGCTGGCTGTTTAAAAAAGTGAAAGTGGCCTGGGGATTTAGCTCAGTGGTTCCGTTGCCTGCCTCGCAAACGCAAGGTCCCGAGTTCGATCCCCGGTACCGAAAATAAAAAATAAAAAGATGAAAGTAAGTCACTGTGCCATGGAAAGGCGTTTCTTAACCAGGATAATGGGGCAGAATTTATCAGTGGAGAAACAGGTATATATAGCTATTGTGTATGTTATTGAAACAGGCTCAGGTTAGTACTCATTCTGTTTCAAACATAATCCCTTATTCCTGTAGGCAGGAACCTTGGATACAGAGAACTGGAATAGGGTGCGAGAAAATTTTAAGAAGAGCTTATGCAAGGAGTGCATAAATTGCCCCAGAAACATTTTCAACATGGAGTCTAATAAAATTGGTATTGGAACCTTTGTGTATGGCTATAGCTACCACTACTGCCACTGCTCCCCCCAGTGAAAAAAAGGGAAAAGATCACATAGAAGATAACCCCTTTCATGGCCTGCACCTCACAAAGTTCTAGAGGGTGGTGGGGGCTACTTTTGCTTGTCTAAATATCAAGAACATGGCAGGGGATCCAATTGGGCCTTGTTGCTTCCCTGTCATAGTCAGACCAGGCCCTGATGATCCTCAATAGATGATACATGAACATCAGGAAATAGGGTATAAGGCATTAAAGGAATTAAAAGAAAGTGTAATGAACAATGGGGTGTAAGGACCTTTTATACTGGGGCTCTTGAATTCTATTTTGAGGGCTCTGTGTATGGCTCTAAGGACATTAAACATCTTGCCCATTCCTGCTTATCACCAAGTCAATCGATATGTTCATTTTAATGTACAGTTACAAGAGCTTGCAGCAGAACAGGCAGGCAAAAATAGAACTAGAAGGCCAGGTATCACTAAGGATGTGTTACTGGGAACAAGAATTTACACAGATATTGAACAGCAAATGGCTTATTCTAATGAGGCATATGACCTCATAAGTTTGTTAATGAAATGGGCATGGGATACTGTCCCTGAGGAGGACATTCCAGTTCAGTCCTTTCTACATATTTTACAGGGCTCTTGAGAGCCTTATACTCAGTTTCTTGCTAGACTTGTTAAGACCAAGGGCCTTACCAAATGCTCTGAGGAGCTGACTGCAGCGACGAACACCCAGGAAGGAACACACCGGACAAGTTGGAAAATAAAACAGACCTTTATTAGTCTGGCCAGATGGCACTCCCAAAGCAAAATAGCTTAGAGAGGCAACTGGCTCAGAGTCCGAGGCTGTTTTATAGGGTGTTGAGGGGGAGTTTAACATGTAGATGTACAAAAAAAAAGGAACAAAGGTTAGTGGTCGACTGTCACATACTGATGGTCAGCAGACACACACAGTAATGGTCACGACTGTATGGTCACAACCGTCACGTACTGATGGTCGGCAGACACATTGATGGATTGTTCTACCGACAGTGGGCCCGGGAACATTCGTTCTCCCGACAAACAAGGGGTTGAGTAATTTACTTAGGAACTTTGTTTTGCTACAGATTTTATCTATTATCCCAGAACTAACAAGCACATTTTAACCATTAATTTTTAAATACAATAGAGGCTAGGGGAGTAATTGAATTTGGAATCGTACAGTCCCACAGACTACAGGAGGCAGTTCATAGACAAATTCCCTATACACAGGCAGCTGAAATAATAGTACTGCAATTGGCCTTTGGAAATGCAAGTAAGGATTGTAAATAAGCCCTTGAGACCATTAGGGCTACAAAATATCTTGGAAATTATATTACAGCTTGTCAGGATATGGGAACAGAGTCTTATAAGAGCTCCATGCTGGCTCAGGCCATGTTAAGTCTTACAAAGGGGACAAAAAACAATATCCAGTGTTTTAATTGTGGAAAACAAAGCACATTCGTAAGCAGTGTATTGCTCCAGCTAAATCAGGAACCACACAGTTCTGCCTCCTACAGAGGGAGATACCAGTGCAACCCCCGTCTTTGCCCTCAATGTGAAAAGGGAAATCACTGGGTGAAAAATTGCCATTCTAAACATCATAAGAACAGCACCCCCATTATGAGAAATGGGAATCAGGCCCAGCCCAGGGCCCTTCAGACAACAGGGGCCTTCCCAGTACAGGAGGTGACCAGTAATCTGTCCTGGCTTTCAGGCAAAACATTATTTCACTTGGCCTGGGGATTTAGCTCAGTGGTACCTCGCCTGCCTCACAAGCACAAGGTCCTGAGTTCAATCCCCAGTACCAAAAAAAAAAAATTATTTCACTAACTCTCAACTCCAGGGAGGGCAGGATTAGATCTCTCTGTGGCCCAGAGAGTAACACTTACGAGGGAAATAAATCTGTAAAGATACCCACAGGAATCTGGAATATTCCCTGAGGGTACTGTTGGATTTATTATGGGTAAAAGTAGTATAAATTTGCAAGGTACAACTGTGATGCCTGAGGTGATTGATTCTGTTTATGAAGGAGAAATCAAGTTCTGGCTCATTCTCCGGACCACCTTCTGAGCTAGGTGATTATGTTGCTCAGTTGATACTTCTTCCCATAGTAGGGCTCCCGCAGCAAAGAAAGGAAGGGGACTTTGGTAGTACCCAAGTGTAAGACTGCATAACTCTGTAATCATAAAACTCCCCTAGCCCCACCTGTGATTGAATGTGAGTAAATAGATAAAGATGCTTCTTAGTTCAGGACACTAGATAAGATCCCTATCAGTCATAATTATCCAACCCTTTGTTCCAGACACCACTATCTATAGAACAATCTACAAAGCATCTGCTGACTAACAGTACATGTCAGGCTAATTAACATACAAATGTAAGACCACTAAACCTTTGTTCCTTCTTCTGTAAATTTCTCTTGTTAACTCCCCTGCAAGCCCCTATAAAAAGAGCCTTGGACTCTGGACTACGCCTCTCTAAGCTACTGTGCTTTGGGAGTGCCGTCTGGCCAGACACTTTCCAACTTGTCCACTTGTCCGGTGTGTTCCTCCCCGGGTGTGCTCCACTCCAGCTCCTTGGAGCATTTGGTAAGGCCCTTGGCCTTACATTCTGGAGGCACTGCTGGGATCCCTCCGAGCCTTTGGTAAGGACAGCGGTCTTACGTAAGTACTAAGGTTGTTGCCACCTCATTAGTGGGGCTTGATTTGCCTCAACAAGTATTGCAAAGTGCAACTTCCCTATCTTAACTCAGGGCTGGAAAATCAAGCAGGGATCTTTCAACCTTATTGGCGCCCATACCAGTAAATTTATGGGAAAAAGATCTCTGAAAGGAATGGAGAATTATGCTGACTAATGAACCTATTAATGTGTCAAAATAAATTACAAAAAAGAGGAGATATCAACCAGGTTTTGGTTTAGGAAAAAAATTTGCAAGATAATCCTGAGCTGCTATCCGTTACTTGTAGATTAGACTGCGAAGTCATAGGATATCAATGCCCTTTTTCACAGGGATCATTGATGGCTTCTCCTCCCAGTGCAGCTTTGCCATTTTAATGAAAAACAGATATCCCAGTCTAGGTGGATCAGTGGCCCCTAAATAAAGAGAAGCTAAAACACTTACATTCTTTAGTGTAAGAATAAATCCAATTAGGGCACTTAGAACCATCTATCAGCTCCTGGAACACTCCTGTGGTTCATAATTCCAAAGAAATCTCAAAAGTGCAGATTATTACAAGATTTAAGAATAGTAAATGCTTGTTTGGGCCGGGGATTTAGCTCAGTGGTTCTGCTGCTGCCTTCATAAGCGCAAGGTCCTGAGTGGGATCAAAAAATAAAATAAATAAATAAGTAAATGCTTGTTTACAGCCATCTGGGAGCTTTACAGCCTCATCTCCCATCTCTTGCAGCTGTTCCTCAAGAGCGGCCATGGATTGTTATTGATGTTAAAAATTGATCTTTAAAATTGATTCTTTACAATTCCCTTACACCTGCCTGATCACCAATATTTTGCTTTCTCTGTACCCAGTATTAACTTTAAAGAACCTATTGTAAGACCGCTGGCCTTACCGACCGCTGGCCTTACCAAACGCTCCGGGGAGCTGACTGTAGTGAAGCACACCCAGGGATCCCAGCGGCGCCTCCAGAATGTAAGACCAAGGGCCCTACCAAACGCTCCGAGGAACTGACTGCAGCGAAGAACACCCGGGAAGGAACACACCCCAAACGCTCCATGCTCAGAGGAACTGACTGCAGCGAAGAACACCCGGGAAGGAACCTGCAGCGAAGAACACCCGGGAAGGAACACACCAGACAAGTTGCAAAGTAAAACAGACCTTAGTCTGGCCAGACAGAGGCCTCAGTCTGGCCAGACAGGCCTCAGTCTGGCCAGACGGCAATCCCAAAGCAAAGTAGCTTAGAGAGGCAATCAGCCCAGAGTCCGAGGCTCTTTTTATAGGGGGTTGCAGGGAAGTTAACAGGCGAAATTTACAGAAGAGGGAACAAAGGTTAGTGGTCTTACATTTGTATGTGAATTAGCCTGACATGTACTGATGGTCAGCAGATGTTTTGTAGATTGTTCTGTAGATAGCGCGAACATCAGTTTTCCAACAAAGAGTTGAATAATTTACTTTGGGACCTTATGGCTGATACAGATCTTATCTAGTGTCCCGGAACTAACAAGCATCTTTATCTATTTACTCACATTCAATCACAGTTGGGGCTAGGGGAGTTTTATGATTACAGAGTTATGCAGTCCTACACTATGAGCAGATATCAGTAGACAGTTTTACCTCAGGGAATGATAAACAGCCCAACCCTGTGTCAACATTTTGTAAATCAAGCCTTATAAGCTTCTTGAAAGAAATATCCTCAAGCTTATATTATTCATTATATGGATGACATTTTGCTGTTCATGGCAACAAAAACAAAGCTACATGCTTTGCTTGCTACAGTAAAAGAGGGACAGACCTTGAAAGTCATGGTCTTTGTATTGCTCCTGACAAAGGACAGACCTCTAGCCCTTATCTCTACTTAGGAACTTTACTTACAGAATGGACAGTGAGACCTCAAAAAATAAAGAAAGGATTGTTTATTGACTTTAAATGATCATCAGGAGATATTAATTGGATTTGGCCTAAATTAGGTATTGTCACATATCAATTAAAACATCTCTATAATACTTTACAGGGTGATCTTCAGATTAGTTCTCCTCAACAGTTATTTTCTGAAGTACAGGTAGAATTATAGTTGATAGAAAGAATGTTACAGGAATGATAAGCATGTCAGGTTAATGATCACCAGCCTCTTATTCTCTATGTTTTGGATACTCCTCATTCTCCTACTGGGCTCTTAGGGCAATTTTACAGCTCTCAGTTGTTCCCCATTGAATGACTATACCTTCCTAATCAGATAGTAAAAACTTTATAGTTATATACTGAACAAAAATAGTACTGGCTGGGAGAACTTGCTATAATCAGTTGTTTGGTAATGATCCTTCTTGGATTGTATTACCCATAGAATTATCTCAATATTCAATTTTATTACAATAAGCTGATTTTTGGCAGATTGCTTTCACTGACTGTATAGGGCAAATTGACAGTCATTTTCCTAGTGACCCTATCTTTCATTTTTTTCTAAAACATTCTTGTATAATACCTCAGATTACCTGACTAAACCCCATTTCTGATGCACAGACTTACTTTACAGATGGTTCCTTAAAAGGTAAGGCAGCTATCTGGAGTAAGGATTTTCAGCACATTACTTTAACCCCTGGACTCTTGCCCCAAATATCAAAAATAACTGCTGTTCTATATATTTTATAGAGTTTACTAAGCTGCCCCCTATAAATATGGTTAATGATTCAGCCTATGCAGTATTTCTTACATAGTGGATAGAAAGTGCTACTTTGAGAGCTACTTTAGACCCTCCCTTATTTAATCTGTTCCTTAGATTGCAGTGGGTGATCTATAGTCACTCTGCTCCCTTTTATATCAGACATATTAGATCCCATTCTAACTCACCAGGACCCTTAGCCTGTAGTAAACAACAGGCTGATTCTTTGGTGGCTCATGTTACTTCCTTTGACTTGGCAAGGTGTTCCCACTCATATCATCATCAAAACATTAGAGCCTTAACAAAAGAATTTCAATTGTCCTGTTCGCAAGCTAGGACAGGTCTTGTCCTGTCCTATTTGTCAACACATCTCTCATCCTATTCCTGCTCAGGGATGTAACCCTGAGGCCTTAAACAAAATGAAATTTGGCAAATGGATGTTACTCATATCTGGTTATTTGGAGAGTTACAATATGTCCATGCATCTATAGATACTTACTCTCATATGATCCATGCTGCCTGCCATAGTGGTGAGAAAGTAAGATGTGTTCAACAACATTATTTGTCTGCTTTCACTGGGGAGTCCCATATACAATCAAAACAGATATTGGTCCTTCATATGTTAGTAAAGCTTTAGCCTCCTTTTTTCAGCTCTGGCATATTAAATATTTTACAGGGCCGGGGATTTAGCTCAGTGGTTCCAGTGCCTGCCTCTCAAGCGCAAAGTCCCAAGTTTGATCCTTGGTACCAAAAAAAAAAAAAAAATCTTACAGGCATTCTTTGCAATCCTGAAGGCCAAGGAAGAGTGGAGCATGCACATCTCTCCTTAAAAATACAATTACAAAAACAAAAAGGGAAGTACAGCTACCCCACAAGTGCAATTAGATCTTGCCACCTTCACTTTAAATTTTTTGAATCTGCTTACAGAAAGCAAAAATACTCCATCAGAGCTCCATTGGCATAAAGATGATGCTATGGATAAGCCTAAGGCGCAAGTTTTATGGAAAGATGTCCAAACAGGAAAGTGGGATGGCCCAGCACAACTAATAACATGGGGACGAGGGTATGCTTATGTATTAACAGATAGTGGAACACTATTATGAGTGCCATCCTAGAATATGCAACCATGGAGAGAGATCAGCCCCAAACCCATGGTGGAGTCTGCTGCCACCATACCATCAGTGTAAGCCTTCTCTTGGATAACCCTGGAAGAAACACCTCAGCCACTGAGAACCATACAAGTGGTGAAACCTATGATGTGGGTCAAGTGAAGAAGATGTCCCAGGAAGCTGAGAAGTTGGTGACAGAGCCAGGACCTCCCGCGTACCCCAGAAAATATGTTTATTCCCATGATGGCCATCATTGCTTGCACTGTATGTATATGCCCTGTGTCTGGAAAGGAAGGTTGGGCATATGTACCAAACCCCTCTTTGTTATGACCTCTTACATGGGCAGATTTCCTCCAGAAATTTATCATGATCAATTAGATTGGATGCCAGGGCCTTATATGGCCCCCAAATTTATAGATACTAATATCACCTTAAATTATACATCACACTTCTTATATCCACCCCTGTGTGATGAGCCCAAGTCCTTACAATCTAACTACTGCCTGTCTGCTCAGGCACAAATCTGGGTGGCTCACCAGGAAAAACAGTTGATGATTCCAGAATTGGGATCTATTAATGTCTCAGGGGAATGAGTTAACACCTCCATATCCAATGTTCCCCTGTGTATACAATATACATCTTGGGGTGCTACAGATGAACTTGTCCCCCCACCCCTGCCTTGGACCTCCTATAAAACACACCTAAATAATTTTGAATTTGTAGATTGAGGCCCCTGAGTAAAATTAGTAGGAAGAGACAATAATCATTTGGTTTGGTATACAGTCAAATGGCATTGGTATATTGACTACTATGGAAAAAATACCTGTGTTTTATATTCTGATGCTGAAGGACAAATTGAATGACATGAGTCCAGTTTTAGTCCTCCGTTATCACAGGCCATTATCAATGGCAGGCCTGGACCCCTTCAGGAAACATTTTAGAAACTGGCCCTTCCTTATCAGAGTGGACAGCTGTGGAAAGGGCATATGGCTTAATTTACTACAAATACCTCAAACATTCTAATTTGGAAAAATAAGATGATTTTCATTATGTACATACAACTCTTATGTCTTTATATATGGGACTATTGAATGGAATCACACCTTGTGCAGAGAGTGTACATTGAGCCCTTGTGTATCAACTGGAGCCCTAGTTAATAAAACCCTGCTGGTCTTAGGATGCATACCAGTAAATCTGGGTGCCAGTAAATCTCACAGAGCCATGGGCCAATACTCCTGCTATTTACCTATTTCAATCATTGGCTGATCACCTTGTGCACAGAACAAAAAGGATGTTAGGATTAGTTATTGCTATAATTGTTTCTTTGGTATTATTAATTTCTAGCATTGCTGTATCTTCTGTATCTCTTGTTCACTCTATACAGACTGCTTATTTTGTAGATAATTGGACCAGAACTGACAAGGCTTGGAATATACAACCTTCTATTGATGCAAAATTACAGTCACAAATCAGCATTTTAGGGAGCACTGTTAGGTGGATGGGAGATCAAATAGAAAATCTACAATTACAACATGGTTTTTGTTGTCATTTTAATATTACTCGGTATTGTATAACTCCTCTGATGTATAACCAGTCTACCTATCCTTGGAAGCATATAAAAAAGCACATACAGGGTGCTATCCATAGTCATATAATTATTAATTTGAAGGCATTGCAAAAGGAAATATTATCTATGTTTCAGCAGACCCAACATTTTGATAAATAAATTCAGGATTGGGATAAAAATGCTGATACTCTTGATCAGCTTAATCCACGGGACTATTTTAAAGGCCATTTTGGATTTTATACTGGCTTAATTATATTGATGGGTTTCTGTCTCATATTTTTACTTATAGTCTGCTGCAGGGGAAGCCAAACCAGACAATGCCTAGATGCCATTCAACCTCAAGTCTTGGTGTTTCAACTGCTGCAATTTCAAAAATAAAAAAGGAGGAACTGTTGGGGACTAGTCTCAAGGTCAGGTCAGTGTTATCTTTCCCTCAGGAACAGGGAACAAGGCTGCATTCCCCCTGGCTATGGGAAGAACTCTGATGACCCAGCACTCCTGAGGCAAACAGCATCTGCTGAGGACAGTTGTCAATATACAGGCATTTGGGTGTAGAGAAAATCTGGTTCCTCATTAATTTAATTCTTATCCACCCATTCTCTACAGTTGTTGTTCCATGAAACGCAACTTCCCCCTCCCTTGCATTTCTCACAGGCTAATAAAAGTGGGCCACCCATGGAGTTTTGCTCCAGTCTATCCTCTAGAGGCAGATCCCCTCCCAGTCTCTCCACCACTTAATACCTTGAAAATTGTCTGTGTCTCTTTCATTTTATTCCTTGTCATTCCCCCAAAAAAGTAGCTGATGGTCTGATCAGCCCTCGGTAAAAATCTGTGTTTTCTCTAGGATTTAAACAAGACACAGTTTTAAGACATAATATTCAATACATGCAGGAGACAATCCCAAATTACTCAGTGTGACAGCTAGTCTTGATTGTCAACTTGATTGGCTTAAGAGCCACCTAAAAAACTAGTACAGTATACTTCTGGGTGTGTCTGGATAGGTCATGCAGACATGACCTTGGGAACTATTTCTGGTCACTGGCCCCTTCCGCTATACTGCTCTTCTGTGCTCTTCCTTGCCACCATGAAGTGGGCAGCTCTACTCCACCATCTCTTCTGCTAGGATGTTCCTGTTTTGGAGACAGGTGATAGTGCCCTAAAGCCTCTGAAACTATGAGCCAAAATAAATCTCTCCTGCTTTAAATTAGGGGTATCAGGTATTTTGCCTCACCAACTGGGAAGCTGATTAATACACTTAGGGTAGAAAGTACCAGGAAAATTTTAATTTGCATGGTAAAAGACAATCAATAGACACTAATACAAGCATGAGGCTGATGTTGAAATTATTTGACAAAGACTTTAAAACAGCTATTATACTAATGCTTCAACCAAACATTGTAAACTGTCTTAAAACAAATGGAAAAATAGAAAGTCTCAGCAAGGAAGTAGAGGACCAAAACAAAAATATCAATAATTTAGAGTTGAAAAATGCCATAACTAGAATAAACTTTGCCAAAACTTTGATACATCTAAAAAAAGGACAAAGGGCTGGGGATGTAGCTTAGTGGTGAGTGCTTACATAGAAAGTGCAACAACCTGGGTTTGATCCCCCACATGCCAAGGGGTGAAAGAAAGGGAGAATGGAAATGACAGAAAAAAGTCAGTGATCCGCCAGGGATTTAGCTCAGTGGTTCCGCCTTCTGCTTTGCAAGCGCAAGGACCTGAGTTCGATCCCTGGTACCAAAAAAAAAAAAAAAGTCAATGATCAATGGGGATGGGGCAGGCAAGTGGGGGTGTAAAAAAGTGAACAGAGAGCCAAGGATGATGGCGCACACCTGAAACTCCTCCCAGCTACTAGGGAAGGTGAGGCAGGAAGATGGCAAGTGTGAGCCCAGCCTGGGGAATTTAGCAAAACCCTGTATCAAGATTAAAAATTAAAAGGGTTAGAGATGTAGCTCAGTAGTAGAGTACTTCTGTACTCAATCCCCAATGCTATAAAATAATAATGTAATAACAAAGCCTCAGGGATCTGTGATTTAATGGTAAAAGGTTTTTTTGTTTTGTGTTTGTGTTGAGGCAGTCTTACTCTGTAATTCAGGCTGGCCTTGAACGCACCATGGAGCCCAGGCTGGCCTTGAAACTCATGGCAATCCTCCTGCCTCAGCCTCCTGCATGCTGGGATCACAGGCATGTGTCACCACACCTGGCAATGGCAAGAGGTTTAACATTCATGTCATCAGAGTCCCAGAAGGAGACAGAGTGTGGTGAAGAAAAAATATTTGAAAACAGAATGAGTTCAACCTTGCCAATTTTTTGCAAAAAAACCCCCAACCAAACAAAAAACACCCTGTAAACATAGAGAATTAAGAAATGCAGTGAATTCCAAGTTGAATAAAGCCAAAGAAACCCATACCCAGAAATCACAATCAACCAACTGAAAACTAAGGACAACAATAACAAAATTTTAAAAGCAGCCAGAGAAAAATAATGCACTACCTAGAAGGGGCCAGTGACTCAATACAGATTTCTTGTCAGAGTTAGAGATCAGAAGCAACAATACAACATTTTTCAAGCATCAGAAGAAAAGAACTGTCAACTCAGAACTATTTATCCAATTAGCTGTCCTTCAGAATAAAAATATTCTCAGATAAAGAAAAAAATTAAGACAATTCATTCAGTAGATCTGTTCTAAAGGAATTACTAAATATAGTTCTTCAGAGAGAAATGGTACCAGAGAGAAATTTTATTGGAGTGTTCAATCCACTTGCATATAAGGAAATTATTGTTATGTTGCGATTTAAGCCTATCATTTTATTACTTATTTTCTATATGTTCCCTCTGTCATTATTTCCCATTTTCTCTTTTTGGGGGGATTTTTAAACATTTTTTATGTTACACCTTAATTCATATACAGTGATCTCAACTCTGCACCTGTGTATATTTGTTTGTTTTATTTTTGCAATTGGTTGGTCTAGAGCAAGCATGTCCAGCCAGTGGCTCACAGGCCACATGAGACCCTGGACAGCTAGTAATGCATTCCCACATGCTGGTAAACTTAAATATTATTCTGTGATTTTTAGCAATATTTGTAATGATTTGATTGCCAATTGGCAACAATGGAACACTGTGTTCTGGATGGAGCAGTGCAGTGCTAACTCCACCTACCAATATCAGAGGTTACATGAGCTGTGTGACTTGGTAAGTAAAAGGTGATTACCAATAACAGTTATTTTCACCTACCTGCACCTGTGTGTGCCTGTGAAGACAGGTGTTTAGTATGATTAAGCAGACAAGTAAGGTTTTTTATTTCATTATTAAATGTGGTCTTGTTTTGTAACGATTTCATGAGTTAAGACATTAAAAACAATTATTGATTATTTGTTTTAATCATTTTATGACAATTTGAAATAGGAAGAAAAGGTCCAAAGGGGTGGGGGAAGTGGGAGAGGAAGGGGAAAGGAAAGAAGGGAAAGGAAAAATTATGAGAAAAGGAAAAAAATGGAAACAAAGTCTTTGTAAATAGGGAAGGGTGGAGAGGGTGAAGAGAGGAGAGGGAATGGGGCAAAAATAAGAACCAAGATACATCATGTACAGGTACAAGCACCCAATGATAAATGTAAATGTATTGTATACCTAAAATGTACCAATAACAGAATTTAAGAAAAAAAAACATTAAAAACAATTTTGTTATTTATATACATTAACTATAGTATTCATTTTATATATGACTCAAGACATTTCTTCCTTACTCAGTGTGGTCCAGGCAAGTGACAAGATTGGATATCTAGGGCTGGGGATTTAGCTCAGTGGTTACACCACCTGCCTCGCAAGTGCAAGGTCCTGAGTTCGATCTCTGGTACCAAAAAAAAAAAAAAAAAGATTGGTATCTACACTCTAGGTGGGGGAATGATACACATACTTAACTTTTCACAGTCCATGTAAAGTCAATATTGTACCACTTCAAGTGGGATGAAGAAACCTACCAACATATGGGTCCTCATAGCCAGGGATTTAGTTCACTGGCCCTGTGCCTGCCTCCAAGCACAAGGTCCTGGGTTCAATCCCTGGTACCAAAAAAACCCCCAAAAAACAAAAAGGTGCCTGCCTCCATATAGGTCCTCATATCCTTCCTTTTCATATTGTCTTATCTCTCAGATGTACATACACTGAAAAACTATAAGGCAGTTTTATAATTTTTGCTTTAAACTCTCAGATATTATTTGAATGTATAAGGAAAAAGCATTATATTTACCATTTCTATTGTTCCTTTTTCATTTATTCAGTGAAATCATTTGTTTTGTTTTTTGAGACAGGGTCTCATTATGTAGATCAAGCTGGCCTTGAACTCACTTTGGAGCCCAGGCTGGCCTTGAACTCACAGATTCTCCTGCCCCAGCCTCATGAAGGCTGAGATTACAAATGCGCACCACCACACCTGGCTCAATGAAATTATTTGGCAAAATAAAGCATATATTTTTCCTCTCCACCTGGTGTCTTAGCTTTTCGTTATTAGGACAAAATCCACGTACACAACATAAAGAAGAAAAGGTTTAGTTTGTTTCACAGTTTCAGAGATCTCACTCCGTGGTCAGCTGCTCCAAGGCAAAAACAGAATGGTGGAGGAAAGCTATTCACCTCAAGGCAACCAGGAAACAAAATGAAAGCAATGAAGAACAAGACAAAGACAGAGAGAGAGAGAGAGAGAGAGATCTTTCAAAGTCACACCTCCAGTAACTCACTTCCTCCAAGTAGACTCCATTTCTTAACAGCTCATTCAGCTACTGAATTCCTCAATGGATTAATCCATTGTAGAAGTTAGTGCGCTAATGGTCCAACCACCTCAATAGACCTTACCTCTGAACATTGCCGTGTTAGAAATCAAGCCCTCACAATACATGAGTCTTTAGGAGTCAGTCCATATTTAAACCATAACACCTGGTACCACCTGCTGGGAGTCTACTCTGCCATTAAACTAGCCCACATTGAGTATGCAGTATAGCAACATTCCTATACAGGAATTGCCCAGCATCTTGGTGATTGTGTTGAATCCTGGTCTATCATGGAGGAAATCTATCCTTCCTGTAATAGAAACATTTTTCTGTCTTACTTCATTTTCTCTTGCTAAAACAATACCTGAGTCTAGGTAATTTATTTGAAAGAGAGGTTTATTTTGGCTAACAATACTGAAAATCCAAGAGCGTGACACTGGCATCTTCTTAGCTTCTGGTGAGAACTTCAAGGTGGAAAGTGGAATGGCAAGTGAAAGAGAAACAACAGGAAACTAAGGAAGCAAAATACTCCTTTATGACAACCCACTTTTGTGGTAACTAAACCAATCCTATGAGAGTGAAAATTCATTCATTCCTGCAAGGTGACATGAATCTGTTCAAGAGGGCTCTAGCCCAGGACTCAAACTCCTCTCACTATGCCCCACCTTCCAACACTGTTGCATTGCAGAATTAGACCTCAAAATGAGTTTTGGTGGAGACAAACTGTATTCAAACTCCTGTATTAAAATATTCTTTATATGATTTTGCCTTACCTACCTAAAACACTTCTGCCAGGTTCATCATCCAAGGACATATAGAATGCCTGACTTACAGAATGAATCATCCATGGACTTACAGAATGATTCTATTCAAAGAATTTTTTTTTTTTTGGCAACAAAAGACAGTTCAAATTTCTCCACACTTAATGAATCATGCAGAAACAGTTAACCAGCCGGAATAGTGGAGCAGCCTACTAAAGGCTTAACTATGATGCCAAACGAGACAACACTCTATGAAAGGATAACATTCTATCTTACAGGACACAGAATATCCTTTATATCAGCAACCAATAAATTATATTTTTTATACAATGGCAAGATACAGAAATCCCAGAATAATAGGGTAGAATTACGGGGTAAGGGTTTTCCTCACACTGTTATGTTTAATAATCCTCTCAGAATTTGAAACACTGAGCTTAACTGACTTAGAGATCTTAGTTCAGATGAGAAGAATGCATCCATCAAGACACAGAAGTGCCTCCAATGAATTTTAATTTGAAACTAACATCTGGAAATTTTGGGCTCCTCATAGCACAGAGCTAACAGATTAGAAGGGGCTTGTATCCATCAGCTGTTGCTGCAATAATACTCCATAAAAAACAACCACAATAATCCGAGGCAAACAAAAATGCTCATGAATCTACATATCAGTTGGGGTGACCCTGTTATCAGGACAGCTTTGCTATAGATGTCTCATTCTCCTGCCTGACAGGAGCAGTGGCTACCTACAGCATCCCTCTGAAGGCTTGGTTTGGAGCTGACATGTTATTTCTGCCTACATTCCATTGGCCAAAAAGAATCACAAGACCAAGGTCAAGACCAAGGATACATATTCAATTTTCTGATCCCAGTGCTTTGAATTTCTAACTAGCTCCTACGGGCTGTTTTTCCTCAAATACTGGTACTCATATTTAATACTACCCAGTACTCGATTCCCTTGGACAACTGCCAACCCATTTCCCTTCCTGATCTTCAACTTGCAGATATCTCACCCTTCTCTCATCTGCTGATCTACTTTGTTCCCAATCTTATACACACTGGAAACTCATCTCAGTTGCTATGTACTAGCAGGAAATCCAGACCAACCTCTTGCATCTCTTTTAATACAGAACTTAAGGAAACAGAACTAACATTTTTTAAGATCATGCTCTGTCCCAAATATTAAAGCATAGTCATCTCACTTATCCTTATTACTCTGAGAAATAAGACTTGTTATTCTCACTTCACAGATAAGAAAGTTCAAGCTCAGGGAGCAAAATTACTCATCCAGGATCACAGAACTGGTAAAAGGCTTTTAGAATTCACACTAGAAAATACAACTGATTTCAAATTTAGGCTTTCTCCCTATAACTTATTCTTTCCCTAAATACCTAATATTTTCTTCCTACTCCAGCCACAGTTTTAACCTTTTATTTACCAAACCTTGGAATCTAGCTGCTGTCATCAGAAAATCTAAACAGGTCATTTTCCCTAGTTTTAGGGAAAATGCCCAGTGAGAAGCTAAATAAAGCCTTTTGACTAAAGGGTTCTGAAAAGACTCAGTTAAAAAGGTAGGAATAATGGGACTGGAACTCATAAGAGATCATTTACAGCAGAGGAAAAACAAAATGTTTCTGCCCAGGGAACTGTGCAAAAAAAAATTGTGGAGCACACTGCGGAGCTGACAGGTGAACAGGCAGGTGCAGCAGAATAAAGACCTACTACAACAAGAGGAAAACCAAAAAGATGTCAATTGAGTCCTACAGGAAAGGACAGGAAAACAAAACATATATACTATCAGTGTAAGCCATACTTGTGTATACACCATGTAGTTATCATATGTGAAGCCTGACTTGAGCGTGACATTGAAGAAAAGATTATTTCTATGGTAGACTTTTCTTTGTGTTTACATTTTAATTAACATAGTTTTTATTTCTGATGTTGTATTTTAGGTTTCATAAGCAAGTAAACAGCTGAGGTAAAAATGTTAATGTCTATTCTAAACACTCATTACATATTTGATACTTTATTTTATTGATCTTATTTTCCTGCCAAGTACATGTTGTACAATATAGTAGGAAGGTCCTGACAAAACAGGAAGATAAGTGACAAGACTATCATATAGGAAAGCTAAGCACATGTGCTAGCAGTGTAAGCGAGATATGTACATGGAACCTGTAGTTGGCATGTGTGAAGACTTCCTTGAGAGTGACAATTGAACCAAAGCTTTTTTTTTTTGGTACCGGGGATTGAACTCAGGTCCTTAGCTTGTGAGGCAGGCGGTGGAACCACTGAGCTAAATCCCCAACCCTCAAAGCTTATTTTTGTTGTAGAGTTCTATTGCTATTTTCTTTGTAGTTCATATAGGAATTTATTTATGATGTTATTTTTTAGGTTTTGTAAGCAAGTACACAGCTGATGTGAAAATGTTGATGTTTATTCTAAATGCACAATAGATATGAAGAGTTTAATACTTTATTTTATTGATAATTTATGTTCCTGTTCACTATACACTGTAGAATATAATAAGAAACTCCTGACAACAACAAGACCAATGAGATGTCAAGTATGGCCTACAAAATGCCAGGAAAGCAAAACACATGTGCTATAAGTGTAAGCAATAGGTGTGTATGGAATGTCTTGTTGTCATGTGTTCAGACTGCCTTAGGTGTAATAATTAAAGATTTTGTAAAGTGTTCTTGGTATCTTCATTGTAGTTTATATATGAATTTATTTGTGCTGTTCTATTTCAGACTTATTTAGGCAATGTTAAAAATTTTGATGCTTTTTTATAAACACTCAATAAATATTAAAATTCAATTTTAAAAAAGGTAGGAATAAAATGATGGCTGGGAAGAGATGAGTGGGAAGGCACCCACACTGGACAAGTACAGAATGTACCTGGGAATAGCAGGGGGTCTGCTGCAATGAGAAAACAGGGTCAACTGTGGGTAAATGGAGGAGAGAAGAGGTTTAATATTCAATTGGGAAGAATTTCTGAGGCAAGGCTATGTATGAAAAGAGGAGTGAGTGGCTTTTCACCTAATGGGAGTCACAACGAAGTAGCAATTACTGCCAAGACCTGTCAAGGCTGAAAGAAAACAAGGATCTCATTCCATCATATTATGTTAACAAAAGAATGAGCCAAACTATAAACTAATTCTCCGTGTAAACATTCCAAAACTGGTCTTGGAAAAACACAGAGAGCTTGGTATGCTAAAGTACCCAAGAAAATGTGTGAATGAGGTCAATTACAGGCCAACAGAAAGGCAAAGTGGAATTAGGAAAATGAGTTATAACTAAAAAGTCTACAAAGGCAGAGCCCATTAGACACATCCCTTTGGAAAAAAATGTGGAACAAATATTTACCAACATCATCAGCAAGATAATTAACAGCAAGAGCAATTGCACTTGAACTCATAATTTAATGAAAAGTTTTTTGAAATCCATCACAGATTTCTCTCTAAATATTTAAAGTCCTAGAAATATAAAACTTCATACTGCAAATGTTATTTTGATACATGGAAATGGACACTTTCACCATAAGTTATCTCCCTGTATCATTTAGAGAGGCAGCCATTTCTGAACTAATAAAAATAAGAATCACTAATGATTTCTGATTACCTAAGGCCAAACAAAAGAAAAGGAACAACATTGTTCTGTAGTCTTGGGAAGGCAAACAATGGATCAGAGTTGCTCACTTGTTCATTAATATGTTCTTGGAGCATGCTAAATCCACTTCAAAAATATGTGCTTGCTTTCACTGGCATACTGCAGTGTTCCAAAGCTTTGGATTTATGATATTATCATTTCATTTTTGACTAGTAATAATTCTGGTGCCAAAAAAAGGAAAACCCCAAATTTGGTCATCATATTCATTTCCATACAAGATTCTAAGCACAGGGCTCTTCCCTAAATTTTAACAATTTTACCATACTCAATCTCCACACCTTTACACATGATATCACTTGATCCTGAACATCTCTTCCTTCTTGCATCTGACCCTACCCTGCCCAAACTCTTCAGGGTCTTATTGTTTATAGAACACAGCCTAAATTCCCTTTCTCAGGCTACAAGAGCCTATGTGATGTGATGTGGCTTCTGCCTGTCCTCACTGATTTAATCTATTCTGGCTGCTTTAACAAAACACCAAAAACTGGTGGCTAATAAGCAACAGAAATTTATTTCTCACAGATTTAGAGCCTGGAATGTCCAAGATCATGGTGGCAATAGATCTGATGTCTGGTGTTTGTAGACAGTGTCTTCTTTCTGTTTTGGTTTGGTGTTTGTTTTTGTTTTTGATTGCAGTACTGAGGTTTGAACCCAGTCTTTGCACTGAGTTACATACTCAGTACTTTTTTATTTTTTATTTTAAGACAGGGTCTCACTAAGTCACTAAGTTGCCCAGTCTGGGGTCAAACTTGTGACCTTCCTGCCTCAGCCTCCCAGAGTGCTATGATTAAAGGCATGTGCTACCATGACTGGCTGACAGTGTCTTCTTTCTATGTCATCACATGGTAGATGGGGTAAAGGGCCTCCTCCATGGACCTCTTGTTATAAAGTCTCTCTAATCCCATTCAAAAATCTCACATCCTAATATCATCATCTTGGGGGTTAGAAATCCCACATATGAATCTGGGGAAGGCACCCAAAGATTCAGACCATAGTACTCACCTCATGCTACTGTCTTCTCACCCTCCAACCATCCTGGCTACCTTTCTGTTCCTCAAATCTGCCAAAGCATTTCCTGCTCAAGAACTTTGCCGGAGAATTCCTGTTTGCAGAAATTCCAGACTGGAGTGTTCATCCTTTAGGATGCAGCTTAGATGTCGTTGCAGGAAAGTTTCTGATCATAGCCCCCATCACAGGCTGTAATTACCGTCTTTATTGGTATATTTTACTTGTTTACTCTCTGTCCCCCCACTAAGATGTAAACTGCAAGGGGGAAGGGGTCACGCATAGGTAGAACTCAATTTATCTTTCAAGTCTTAGTTCAAATATTATACTTTCTATTCCCAGGGCGTGGCACATGGTTAATAGCTGATGGATGGATGGATGGAAAAGGAGCGAGGCAGAGGCAAAGGCAAAGGCCTTAACAGAGAAACATAAATCAAAGCTAAGATTGTAAGAAAAGAAAAGGACTTCTGAAACCAAAACACTCCACAAAATCCATGGTATCAATAATATACCATTTATAAACCTTGTTTGCTCTACGAGGCACCAAAGTTATGAAGTAAATTACTCCAAAGTAGTTCATTTAATATTAAAATTGTAACAACATTTATTTAATCTGATAACTTTGCAATACCTGCCACCACCTTCTATCGCAGAAAAAAATGATGGGAGCAAATAATCGTAAAGTTGTTCAAACTTGAATACATGCCACTAAATAATATCTTCAAAAAGATTATCTGTTTTTAAAAAGATAGGTAAATAAGTTACTGTTTAAAATTGCATATTTAACTATTGTCCACAACAATGGGTCCAGTTCTATTAAAGTATGACTCTTTTTTTTGGTACCAGGGATCGAATTCAGGACCTTGCTCTTGTGAGGCAGGCTGCAGAACCACTGAGCTAAATCCCCCACCCTAAAGTATAACTCTTAAGAAGGGTAGACCTTGCCATATATACTAAATGCTAAATATGTTTTAAATAAATGGTATTCATAACTTCAGGCTTGCTTTAAAGAATATTAACATTAATAAATTAATGAAATGCCATTAAGGAAGATAACATTTTAATAGTTTTTATCATTCATTATAATAATCTGCGACCTGCTACTGCTAAACAGAATAGGCAGTGGTTATTCTTTTCCACTTCAAAAGAAGAATATTATTCTGAAAAATTCTTATTAGGAAGAACTCACTGCTGGAGATATTTTAAACATTTACATTATTTGGTGAATGAAAGTCATTAATCTTTTTTCTAATTACTTTTCCCCAAGCCGTCTGTCAAATGGCATTCATAATAACAACTTACATTTAAAAAGCACTTTCAAAATTTTACCTAATCTGTCTCATTTTAGGAATAAAATTGGGAAAAGCTTGGGTAGGAATTTATTTTCCAACAGTGAATGTCAAAGATCATTTCAATTTTAGGGAATTTCTAAAAATTCACAAACTGAAAACAATTCTCCAAACTATCAAGAATAAACTAAAAACTGAAATCTGTTTTTTAGTGGAAGCAGTAAGATCATAAATCATGGTAATCAGAGAGGGGAAAAAATCATTTCAAATGAATAAAACACAGTCCTCCAAGAACAGAACTCCTGAGCTCAGGTGAAAGGGCATCATCCGTCAATTGCAAGTATTGTTTTGTTATTTTAGGGCCTCTCCTGAGAGCTGAGCCTATAGGAAGAACTCTATTCTCATTGGCTGCTATAAATAAAATTTGAACAATTATATCATGTCTTAAAGGAGTTTTATGGAAATACCAGGCATAGCTTCAAGTATAGCAATCTATACAAGTACTTCTCTAAATATACGTTTTGGAATGGTTGCTAAGCCACGTAATAAGGGGCATTACCACTTCTGCTAAGGCATATTTGTGTGACAGATTGGACCCTGTATAGGCACCTATTTACAGGTTAAAGCCTGCAGGCTTTGAAAGAAGAAAGCAAGCAGGGAGTTCACCCCGCCTGGCCTCCAGCTTTCAGGCAGCTGTGTAATCCCACTGAACCTGTCTGGCAGCTTAAGCAGTAGCTGCTGCTGCTTGCAGATAAGACCCTCTTGGAAAGCCTGATAGCCTTGTCAATAAGGAAACTGCAGAGAGCAACTGGAATTTTCCAAAACATCAAAACAAACTCAGTGATTGGAAAACATGCTGATACCTAGTCATTATAGAGAGGCTGAGAGCCCTTGAGTATAATTTTTGTTAAGGTAAGATAGATGGCCAGTCTTTGCTTCTTAAAAATAAGTCATATGCAAATCTCAAATCTTATCAGGATCATAATCAACCATTGTTTGCTTATTGGTTGTATCACAGATGCAAAATAGGTTACAATACCCATAGAAACAAGTCCACATTGGATTTCAGCCAACTTTTCAGAACGTGCTTTCAAAACATGATTAATATTTCACAATCTCCCTATTGGGGAGGTAATGCATTTTTTAAAAATTAGCATGGATTTTCTTGCCTCAAGAAAGGCAAAATTGGCCTGCATCAGGAGCAAATGAGTGTCTCATAATAAAATGAGGCTTCCAGCCAGAGGAAGAATGGAGCTACCTCTAGGTCTGGAGTCTCAGACAGCCCAGCTGCCGAGAGTCCTTGATCCACATCTCCATAACTCAACTAACACAACTCTCTGAGAGAACAGAGGATTTCTGGAAGTGATTCTGAATCTATGTTTGGCTTTTTTAAAATACCAATTTATTTCAGTTAATATTGTGGTCTCAAGTTGCATCCATTTACCTACAAATGCCTCAAGTTTATCTTCCTTTATGGCAGAGTAGTACTCCATTGTGTGTAGAATTTTATCCAATGCTGTTGTCTGTCAATCAAATTGTTTGCAAAGTCTATTTGGCTTGCTTTTCTTTCTGACCAAATTGTTTGTAGACTCAAACAAAATTTTGCTTCTGTTTGGCCATCTTTCCCTTAGAAACACGGCCATTTTCTGCAAATTGTAAAACAAATTAAGTTCCTGAACCAAAGTACCCCTGTACCACATTTTCTTTTCTTCTTTTATTTTTTTATTTTTTTCATTAAGTTTATTGGTACATTTTAGGTATACAATACAGTTACATTCATCACTGGGAACTTGTACCTTTACATGATATATCTTGGTTCTTATTTTTTCCCCATTTCCCTGTCTTCCCTTCAACCCCTCCATCCCTCCCTATTTGCAAAGACTTTGTTTCCATTTTTTCCTTTTCTCATATTTTTTTCCTTTCCCTTTTTTCCTTTTCCCTACCCCTCCCATTTCCCCTACCCCTTTAGATCTTTTCTACCTATTTCACATTATACATTTTGATCCTTATTTGCACTTTTAGTTTCTCACACCAGAGAAACAATTCTGTACCACATTTTCTTTATGTATTAATTTACTGATGGGTATATAGGCTGTTTCCAAGATGTAACTATTATAAATTGTGCTGCTATAAACACAGATATGCATGTATCACTGTAATATGATCTCTTTAACTATATGGAAAAGATACCTAGAAGGGAAATAGCTAGGTCAAAAAGAATTTCTAGTTTTAGTTTTTTGAGGAATCACCATACTGATTTCCTTAGTGGTTGTACTAGTTTACCTTCTCAGCAACAATATAGAAGAGTTCCTTTTTCCCCACATCCCTGCCAGTATTTGTTATTATTTGATTTCTTAATGATAGCCATTCTTTCTGAAGTAAGATGGTATCACAATGTTATTTTAATTTGCATTTTTCTAATGGCCAGTGATGTGAAATGGGGTGGTGGTGGGGAGATGGAAGATTGATAAATATGAAGTAGAGAAATCTTTTTCAAATAGAAAGGGGAACAAGACGTGGAGGGAGGGGGAGGGAGAGGAGGGAAAGGAAAGGGGATGGGAAAAATAATTGAAGGGGAAAAAATGATGAAAATATAGCTTATGCAAAAGTGGAAGCAGATCAAGAATTGGAGGGCTTGGGAAAGGAGGCAAGGGATAGAAGATTAAGAGAGAAAGAGGGAATTGGAACATGTTATATAAATCCCCACAATGTGTTACATACTCCCCATGGTGATTGTAGTCATTATGTACTACAAGCATGTACTAATAAAAACATCCTGGACACTAAAGGGAGAATATATTAGTGAAAACTAGATACCAATGAGCCTTTCACTGTGAAAGAAAAGAAAAGTTATTGGAACATAATACTTCAAAAACATTCACAAAAATGTTTCAGTCAGAGAAGGAAGAAAAAGACTGCATGAGTAAACAGTGGTAAGAGACCTGGAATGTAGAAGCCCAGGGGAGTCAGAAAAGGGAAAATGTAGGGTATGTGTCTAGGTGAGCTGTTTGAAACAGTGTTCTCTGAGCAGCTAATCAATAACAGTTTATTCTCATACTTTCCCTCCACTGGCCACTCCCCTTCGAGCCCTATAATAGCTAAAATTCTTTAGCAACAAGGGCAGAGTGTTGAGGACCAAGCTACAAGAGGAAAATGTTGGGGACCCTGCTACATGACATAGGTCCTATGGTTTTGAGGTGGATATGACCTGCTTTAGGAATAGGGAAGTATGCAGAAGGCTGCATGCTTCCTGGCTGTGTGGGGAAAGCTCGGAATCACAGCACTCCTAAGGCAAGATAACATCTACTGAGGACAATGCAAAAAAAAAAAAAAAGCCGGAATCCAGGTATAGGGAAGGACCTAGTCACTATTAACTTATTCCTTTTGTGAGGCTTAACTTATTCCTCATTTTTAATTGCCCCATTCTTACTACAGTTGCTGTTCCAGGAAAAGTACACTACCCCTCCCTTTCTGCTTCTTGCTGACTAATAAAGTGGGTCAACCAAGGAGGTGGTTGAGCTTGTCCATTAGAGGCAGGTTCCTCCCAAATCCTCTTATACCTTAAATTTTGTCTCTGTCTTCTTTTATTCCCCAGCATCCTCCCTACAAGTATCTGAGGGTCTAATCAGCCCCCAGCAGGAGAGTTCTTCTCAGAGTCAGGACTTAGCTGTGCTTTGACAAACAGCTCTTCAACTGTTTGAAGAAATTACATACTACACACACATGAATGGACTCATATGGAAATCACCTGAAAACACTATATAAATTCTGTATCGTTGCCATAGAGACACAATGTATTATAGAGTATCATAATACATTAATAACTATAATCAAATATAAAGAAGTAGGAGCTGGGGTAGACTGAGGCAGGAGGATCAAGTCCAGCCTGGGCTACATAGTGAGAGCCTATCTCAGAACACACACACACACACACACACACTCACACACACACACACCAAAAGGAGGGAGGGCACACAAATTTAAGGAAGCAGAGCAAAAGAATAAAATCTTTGGGCCCGGGATTTAGCTCAGTGGTTTCGCTGTCTGCTGCACAAGGTCCTGAGTTTGATCCCTAACCCTAACCCTAAAAAAAAAAAGAATAAAATCATTAAATGTCAGAATGTCAGGCCTCAAAATATGAGAGTGTGGGCTATTGAAGAAAGAAAATGAGGGGCCAGAGATTTAGTTCAGTGGTCCCACCGCCTGCCTCGCAAGCAAAAGGACCCAAGTTTGATCCCCAGTACCAAAAAAGAAAATGAAATGATTTCACTAAAAATCTGAAGAGAAAATAAATCTTTTAACAAATTTTGTCCTTTTCAATCACAGTGAAAAGTTTCTCAATACAAAAACTCTGGGCAAATGAACTGAAGTTTGTGGAAAACTGGAAGAACATTTTTCAAATACTTAAATATTTTTGTTGGTTTGAATTAAATTCAAATAAATTAGGAGGTTATTCACTATTACCTATTTTGGTGATGTTTCAAGTTTTTCCCTAAATTAATATATAATTTAACTAGAAGTTTATTAGGGATTTTTATTCATTTATTTCCCCCATATTAAAAAGAGCTTTATGCTTTTCTCATTTTAAAATAGCACATTTTTAAAAATCCAAAAATGGTTTGTATGTGGAAGTTAACATGACATGCCACCTTATCCTGAAATCACAACTGTTAACATTTTGGACAATCCTTTCATGTATTTCATGTGTCTATATACAAATTCATGCAAAGAGAATAACATACATTGTTTTTATTCTGGCACTTAATTTTCTTCAAAATATTACTTTATTGTTTATCTCAGGGGGTTAATATCAAAGTATGTATAAAAACAAAATAAGTATGAATAAAAACAAAATATATATTTGTATGAATAAATGTTCTTTTTTCCCCTAGCCTTATATAATCAGACGCATATTGCTCTGTGTGTATATATGTTTGTGTAATAGGCACTCCCGTGCATTTTACCTGTCTCATCTAAAGTATATGATGGAATACCCTCAAAGAAAATTGGATTGTTCTAACTCATTTTTCTTGATTTTTTTTTTTGGTACTGGGAATTGAACTCAGGACCTTTTGCTTACAAGGCAGGGGGCAGCACCACTGAGCTAAATCCCCAACCTATTCTAACTCATTTTTTCCTGGATCTTTTTTTTTTGGTACCGGGGATTCAACTTGGGACCTTGCGCTTTTGAGGCAGGTGCCAGAACCACTGAGTTAAATCCCCGGCCCTCTAACTCACTTTTAACAGCTGCCTAGTATTTCTCAAAGAGGTCCACACAATGAACCATGATGTATTTAATCATTGTTGTATCTAATGACTGATTTTTAAGGTTTTTCCAATGGCAAATAAGGATATATCAATCCTATTTATATGTATATCCTTTCATACTGGTACTTGTATTTAAAAAGGAAAATTCCTACAAACAGTATTGCTAAAAGTAAGAATACCCCTCCCCCCAAGTACTGAGAATAAGCACAAGGTCTTTTCACTGAGCTGCTTTTTTCATTTTTAATTTTTCAGACAGGTTCTTATTAATTTGCTAAATTCCCCAGGTTGGGTTTGACCTTGCAATCCTCCTACTTCAGCCTCCCAGAGGGCTGGGATTACAGGTGTACCCCACCACACCCAGCTGAATATATATAGAATATGATTGAAATTCGTGGATTTGTTTTTGAGACAGGGTCTCACTATGCAGTTCAGGCTGGCCTCGAATTCATTATGTATCCCAAGCTACATACATTCATGGCAATCTTCCCGTCTCAGCCTCCTGGTTGCTGGAATTACAGGTGTGCACAACTATGTCGTATCTGTGAATGTTTAAATATTTTAAAAATTATTACAGTAAAAGACATATTGCTGTGCCATCCAAAGGAAAGGCAGGCTTGTAAAACTCCATGGGGCCTGCCTGCCTTGTCCACCTTATTCGCCATGATCGGGCACTGTGCAACTTCTGGTTCTTCCCTCAAGTCAAATTGACCACGAAAGGTAAGGTTTTGACTCACTTCAGTACACTGGGGCAGCCATGACAATGCAACTGAAGACATTCTGGAAAGAGGACTTCCACAGCTGCTTCAGAAAGTTCCAAAAATGATGGGATAAGTGTGTTCAAAGTAAGGGAGTCCTAGGCAATGTATCTTTAACTGTAATAAATGTTTTTAAAAAAAGAGTAAACAGGAAGTAGTTATTTTTAACTGAAGACATTTTACAAGACCAAGGCTATGTTTTAAGCAGATAAACCCAGATGAAACGTCTGTATTAAATAAATATTGAGTAAAAGTAATAGCATATATTTAGACACAGCTTAGCAAATGGGTTTATAATTAAAAAAAAAAAAAAGACACATTGCTATTAATTCCCCTCAAAATACTTCCCCTGTCTTCAAACACACTTACCCCATAGTTTTTGTCATTTTCCGAAGCAGTTCTGGATGTCATCTTTCATGAATGTCTTTAGTTATGTTGTTGTGACTACTTCAGTAATCTGAATTGATTCAAAACATTTACCTTTCATGGCAATTTTGACTTTGTGGAAGAGCCAGAAGCCATACAGTGCCAAATCTCACGAATAAGGTGCATAGGACAGAATGTGTTGTTTTTATGAAACTTCCTTCCTGTTGAATGGCACTTGGCAGCACTATTCACCATATTTCTGACCACAGCTTATAAACACATAAAAGAGGACTTCCACAACTGCTTAGAAAGTAGCAAGAGTGATGGTATAAGTGTGTTCAAAGGGAGGAAGAGTTTTCTGAGGGAGATTAATGGCAGTGTATTTTGTACTATAATAAACTTTAAACATTCATCATATATTTTGATGACACTGCATACATTTTTAATTTAATTTATTTTGGTACCAGGGAACGAACTCAGGTCTTTGCACTTGTGAGACAGGTGGTGGAACCACTGAGCTAAACCCCTGGCCCTTTAATTTTAATTTTGTTTTCCAAATGCTTAAACAATCAACATTTAAACTAGCAGTGTGTGAGGATACCCTTTTCTTCATATTACTGAGAGAAATAGCAGTTGTTTCTTTTTCTTTTTTGCTAATCTGATGTCTGTAAAGGAAAATCTCATTTGTTACTTTATTTTGCAGTTCCCTTACTCCTCATGAGATAGTCATTTTGGCATCTTTTTCTATGTTTTGTGGCCATCTTTGATTTGTTCTTTTATGACTTGCCTATTTACAACCTTTCTTTCCTTTCAGTGTTAGGGATTGAACCTAGGGCCTTGTGCACAGTTGCAAGCACCCTACTGCTAAACTATGCCCCCAGTCCCTATATAGAACCCTTTTTCCCCATTTTCTATTAAGTTTTCTTTTCCAAACTTTTTGTATAGTAAAACTTTTAACCCTTTTTTTTCCCACATGCACTGGAAATATTTTTCCTAATTTATTATTTATCTATTGAACTTGCTTATGGTTTTTTCTACATTATAATATTTTCATATTTGAGTTGTTATTCACATTTACTTTTACAGCTTTTAGCTTTCCTGCTCAAAAATCCCTCCAATACCTATGGCTAAGTTTCTTTTTTATTCTATTTTATTGACAAATAAAATTATATTTAGCCTGTATGAAATAATACTTCAAAATATGTACACATTGTAGAATGGCTCAATTGAGCTAACATATGCATTATCTCACATACTTATTTTTATGGTGAGGACACAAAAAATCTACTCTCAGTGATTTTCAAGGGTATGCATTGTTATTATAGTCATTGTTACAACAGATCTCTTGAACTTATCCTTCCTATCTAAATGAAATCTTGTAGAGCTAAATTTCCATTGTTATTTTTTTACATTTATATCTCAAATCCATCAAAAAACATTTTATATAGTATAAAGTGAGCCTCACTTTTTATCCAAGGACGTATATACTATGAGGTATTTATCAGCAATATATTTGGAATAAGTCATCCTTAACCATTGAATTGAAATACAACATTTTGTGTGTGGTAATTTATCATGTGTCTTAGGCCCAGGGGTTGTCTTGTCACCAGTTCAGACTGGGGAGGTTCACTTGAGATTTGGGCAGCCAGAAGAAGAGATGCAGAGTCCTGGACCAGGGTAAACATCTTTTATTTAGCTGCTTAGCTACCGTCCATCTGTTTGGCCGCCTGGCCGCTGTACACTCATGGCAGTCCTTCCTCCTGAGCCAGCCCATCTCACAACAGTCCTTGCATTCAGTCCCCTCCTGCAGCTCCCAGCCGTCTTAGCTGCCACTGCACTCTGTAGTCCGCAGCTGAGACTTCCCAGCCCTCACTGCAGCCGTCTACATTTATACCGAAATACACAATAGTGGCCCTGTGCCAGTAACGACCTTGGTTATATAAGTTGCTTACACCTGCCAGCACTGACGGTGGCCACAGAAGTTATTCATACTGGGATACTGGGAGACACACCTGTGCTGGAACTCTGTTGACACAGACCCTACTGCCCCCATCGGATTCCCTTCACAGCCTGAACCAAAGTGCCCCCATCTTCTACAGCAGTATTTTCAAATTATGCACAATTAAAACAACATGGGCGGGGGAGGGGGGCGCGAGGATTTAGCTCAGTGGTTCTGCCGCCTGGCTTGAAAGCGCAAGGTCCTGAGTTTGATCCCCAGTAGCGCCCCCCCCCCCCCCCATGGCCAGAGACCAGCCTGGACAGACGCTGTCTCTAAACCACACTACAGGGATAGCATGCAAACCAAGTGGTTAGTAGTCTGCCTTGCAGCTCTTTCTGGGTTCTGCTCTGTTTCAATGACTTGTCTATTCCTATGCCAGGATCATATTGTTCCAATTTCAGAGGCTTTTGGAGTATTTAAGTATGTGAGCAAGCATGACTTCCACAGTACTTTTTTTTCTGACTGTCTTAGCTATTCTTGGACATTTATACTGTTCATCCAGCTCCAAAACATAAATTATTCTTGTATAAATAAATTTTGATAGCTTTATCAGTTTTGAGGGATGTTACAGAAACTGCTATTTCTCTTTTAGTACTTATCCTCCCCTTCTTCCTTAGTAATAAAATTTGGCTTATGGGCAAGCTCCTTAGAACAAAGACTTGGTTTCCCAACTTGCCCTGAAGCTACCAGTGACTAAGTTCAAGCCAAGGAGAAGTTAATAGAAATGACATCTGGAACTTCCAAGACCTGCCCTACAGTGATACTATGGGCACTTCCCAGATGCCTCTTCAACACTGCTGGCCTCTTTCCCTTAGCTGTTGGCTCTTAGCTGCACCCTGCTCCAAGAACAGCCATCTGCTGCATGGACTTTCACCTAAGATTGCTTCCTCTTCCCAGGAGCAGCTCACATCTAAGTACTGGAACTGGTTAGTGCAGTCCCCTATTGTAAGGGGAATTCTACTGGCAATCAGACCTCCAGAACTTTTCTTAGAATTGTCTATGGCCTTTGTTATAACTGCAGCACAGTTCTCTCTTTGCTCAGTACCTCCTCCTCCTCCAGATATCCATCACAAAATTGTCCCCAGTGATCTTTAGTACAACTCAAAGGCCTATATATTCTGGATATTATGGTAACTTGGTCATTATTTCTTATATTAGAAAAGAATAGAGAATGTGACAGTATTCAGTGTTAATACAAGAAAGGTTTTCTCACTCCCCACATCAAGTGTGCTTTACATAGTCACTCAGGGACCCAGTGTAGTAGGGCTCCCAGTGGCTTCAAGGAAGACAGACCAGGGAGAATTTGTGTCCACTCCAAATTTCCCAGCACCAGATGTCATACATGAGGCCTGGGCTAATAGCAAAGGAGCTGGGAAGGATGGCCCTCCTACATTCCCAACACAGCGCACCAGATGTAGGCACAGAGAAGACGTACCTACCACATCTATACACTGCTTTCTGCATAGCAATTTCAGTCTGTACAATCTGTGATGCTCTTTGTCCATTCTTATTTGAAAATGATGGTATAAAGCATACAATGAGAATTTGAATAAAAGTAGTCGATACGAACAGTATCACAGGTGGGATTAATATTCTTCACAAAGGTTATAACCCAATCCAATCCAATAACATCACCAATAAGAAAATCTATAATTATCAAATATTTATTATTAGTTAAGAACTTCTCCTGAGACACACACAGGGGGAAGACAAAAGAGAGGAACTTCTCCTGGACTATTTCATGTTCTGAAATAATTCCTAATAGCAGCTGAATTTTATAGGTAAGGAAGTGAGATTCAGATAGCTTAAACCATTAATCTGAAGTTACAGATAGTAAGAACAGGGCCAGGAATTGTATTCAAGAGGGCTGAACCTCAGCCCGGAGGTTTTCTCCACAACAATAGAGTAGCAGATGCATCACAGCAGTGATCAATTACATGCCCTACAAACAAGGCTAAGGGTCAAAAACCTAGACAGCCCTGTACACTGGCATTATGCTTTGTTTCACACGTCAATACCAGAAAGCTTCTTAAAGATTATCTCGTGCAACATTCTTTCTTGAAGAGAACTGTGTGTGTGTGTCTGTTAGGACACAGTGGCTTAGAAAAGAAGTTTTTTTTTTTTTTTTTATCACAGTCTCAATATAAATGGTCCATATTTGCTTCTTGTGGCCATTCAGGGACCCAATTTCCTTTCAGGGAATTTCTGAGCCCCATCCTCAGGCATGTCATCAAAGTAAAGTCACTGTATACCAGTTTCAGCCAGCAAAGAAGGGGGAAGACAACATGCACAAGATATATTATGATGAGGCTTCTAAAACGTTAATGAAAGCAGGAGGGAAAGGAGAAGGAAATCCCAAAGGCCTATGAAGGAAAGAGAAAAGAGAAAATGACATTTCTTTGCTTTCATGGTAGGAGGAGAGATTATGGGCTGAAAGCAAGAAATTTTATCAACCACAGCTTAAAAAATATATACATCTGTATTAGCTTTCTGTTACTATGACAAAATACCCGAGAAAATAAACTTAAAAGATGAAATATTAATTTTGGCTCACAGTTTCATAGGTTTCAAAGCACCTGTGCTTGACCCTATCACTTTGACCTGTAGAACATCATGGTAGGGAGTACATAATGGAGCAAAGCCACTCTCTTCATGGTGGCTGGGAATCTACAGCCCTTCCCAGTAGCACCAGTGCCTTTAGCACATGGGGCAGTTAAGATCAGAGAAAAACTCAGGCTTTCCCTTTTTCTCTTTTTTCTTTCTGTCATTACAGGTAGGATTATGAGAAAGAAGAACCTAGAAAGTTTCAGTGAGCTAGCATCTCATCAATCATGTGTCTTCCTTGAAATAATTAATTGAGGGATTTCTGGTCCTTTGAAATTTTTTAATTTAGTCATTAATTAGACAAATATTTTGCTTGCATTTTTAATGAAATTTAACTTTTAAAAGTGGGCATTTCAGTCACATGGTTTGAAAATCAAAACATTAGAAGTATACACAGACAAGTCTGACACCCCTGTTCCCATTCCTGTTGTGAAAATGCACTGCATAATTTCGGAGGTGATTTTATTGTGGCTAATGTAATAGGGAGAATGTTCACTAATCAGTAATATTTCAAAGAAAAGGCAGGGGCAGGCAAGTAAGGGAGTCCAGACACAGAGTCAGAAGGATGGGTGGTTCTCTGCTGCTTCACATGCCAAAGAGTCAGGGGATTTCCTAATTTTCACTGTTTTCTGAGTGCACAGGGCTCAGATGAAGATCAACATTGTCACTGTCTACCCAAAACTCCTCCTGTTGCTTATAGGTAACTACTTTTATTGATTTCTTGCATTGTTGCAGTATTTCCTTATACAAACACAAGCAGATATAAATATTTTTATCCTCCTCATTCTTATACAAAAACATTTCGTTTTTTTATATTATGTCCTGGATGTCTTTTAATAGCCATACAGACAGGCCCCCGCCGCTCCCGGCCCAGAGGTAGGGGCTTCTGGGCCGCTGTCCCACTGCTCCTGGTGGAGAGGAAGGGGCTTCCTGGCCACTATCCCTCCTGCTGCTCCTGGCCCAGAGGAAGGAGCTTCTGGGCCACCATCCCTACTGCCGCTCCCAGCCCCTGTCCCACCTCTCCCAGCTCAGAGGAGGTGATCCACGTGGGTGCCAACAGCACCCCCCGCCCCCCAGGTGAAATGAGAAAACACGTAAATAAGTCTCAAAACCAGACTTCCAGATCACCTACAGCAACCCCAAAGGGAAATGACATGGAACACTCTGATACTCAACCACCTGGACCCACTGAACTGGCAATAAAAGGGAATCTAGAAAAAATGAAATCAGAAATAATTTTTCAGATAACAGGAGAAATTGTGCTCCTAGTGCAAGACATGATGAATAAATATAGAGAGAAGCTGAGGAACATGATGGAATCCCAACATAGAAAACAAATGGAATCCATAAAACAGATGCTACCAGATTTCCAAGAGATGAAAAACTCCATTGAAAGTCTACACAGCAGAATGAGCCAATGTGAGGACAGAATTTCAGATATAGAAGATAAGACTGCAATTAATGACCAGGAAAAGAAAAATTGCTTCAAAATTATAAAGGAACATGAGAAATCAATCCAGCAGCTGCTAGATGATGCAAAGAAGAATAACATAAGACTGATTGGAGTCAATGAAGAAAGAGGAGAGGGTGAAGATGACATAAAAAAACTGTTCACAGAAGTGATGGCAGAAAACTTCCCAAGAAGGGGAAAAGAACTTGACATACAGATAAGTGAGGCATATAGGACTCCAAATAGCCTTGATCAAAAAAAATCTACACATAGACATATAATTGTTAAGATTCCAGAAACACAACAGAAGAATAAAGTTCTACAAGCAGTTAGAGAAAAGAAACAAATCACATACAAAGGAAAGCCCATCAGAATCACAGCAGACTTCTCAACACAAACCATCAAGGCAATAAGAGCTTGGAGTGACATATGACATATTCCAAGCCCTAAAAGAAAACAGCCTCCAACCCAGATTGATGTACCTTGCAAAACTATCTTTCAAAATTGATGGAGAAATAAGATACTTTCATGATAAAGAGCACCTTAGGAACTTTGTGAATACCAAACCAGCACTCCAAAGAATTCTACACAATATCCTAGGAACAGACATTGAGGATCACAACCCCAGGAAGCAAAGCAGAATGAACCCATCTGGGATGACAAGAAATTAAATGTAAAGGGGGCGGGCCAGGGATTTAGCTCAGTGGTTTCGCCGCCTGCTATGCAACCCCAAGGACCCGAGTTCGATCCCCGGTACCAAAAAAACAAAAACAAAAACCAAGATGCATTATGTAAAGGTACAATTCCCAATGAGAAATGTAATTGTGTTGTATACCTCAAATGTACCAATAAAAGAATTTAACAAAAAAAAATCCATATAGACAGCTTCTTCATTTTCCTTGTATAGTATTCCATTGTATGGATATACCATGGTTAATTAGTCCCCTATGACAGTTGAATTATTTCTACTATTTTGATCTTACAATATTTAAATCAAAAGCCTTGTATATATATCATATTGTACATGTACAGGCATATTTACAAAATTAATTCCTAGAAATGGGATTGCTGTGCCAAAGGGTAAATATACTTGTAATTTCTAGATATAACCAAATTATGCTTTGTAGGGTTTAGATTATTTTGCTTTCCTAATAAGCATGCTCCCCACAGACCCATGAAGAGACTGTGTTGTCAAATGGAAATTTTCTAAGAAATGCTATCCCTAAGCAGTTTTAATTTGCATTTTTTGTTAAAGATATTTTTTGATTCAACAGCTATTATGAAAAGTAATTTAGAAATTAAACTCTGCTGAAGATGCTAACCCAGTAAAATGATCAGCTCCCCACCCCAACCAGTACAATCCCAAGTAAGTGCTGTTATTCTATGGAAATAAATATCATCACCAGTAGAGAGCAGTGTGTATATCTCAGTATTTGTTCCACATATGTTACCAAGAAGGTAAAGAGTCTTCTTTGTTGAATGAGCCCTCAAAGCCTTTAACACTTTTCATTTGTTATGAATCTCTAGGAAAAAACAATTACAACTATGTCAACAGATCCCTTTTCTCTGAGCATCTGCAAGTAGTTTCTTTGGGAGCACATTTTGATAAACATTGATGGAGAAGGTTTAAGAGGTTGTGACATAGGAGATCAGGGAATGGCAAAACTGGCTGGGGAAGTAGGCATACCTGTTAACTACAAGATGCCAGAACACAAGCACAGAACAGTTCCCAAAGCCCTGTATTTGGACTTCTCATGAGAACTCGAGCGGGTTTTCAGTAGGAAGGCCTAGATCTGACATCACCTGAGGTGTGGGATCCCCGCACCACCTCTCAGGACCTGTATGTAGAAGTTCTTGCAAGTTTCCTTGAGATTTGGACAGTATAAAAGGACACAAGTGGCAAGAAGAGCTTGCTATTGTGGCTTTCCTCAGGATAGTCTGCCCTGCTTCCTCCAGGGTGTACATTTATCTCCCTTTTTCCTCTTTTACTGGGCCTAAGCTCACTCTGCAGAGACAGTTTCTTTCTCACACTCCTCACATTTACTTTTTCAAATAAACCTTCCCACAGCTTTTTGTTCACTGTAACATTTATTTGGCAATCCATTTATAGAAGGAGCCACCCAATAACAGTTGGGTTGATTTCTAACCCAAAGAAGTGATTTTATTTTTTTATTTTTGGGGCTGGGGATTGAACTTAGGGCCTTGTCCTTGCTAGGCAAGGGATCTCCCACTGAGCTACAACTTCAGCTCCTGAGAAGTGGCAGGCTTGCTTGCTTTCTTGTTCTTTTCTTTTCTTCTTCTTCTTCTTTTTTTTTTGGTACCGGGGACCGAACTCAGGACCTTGTGCTTTTGAGGCATGTGCCAGAACCACTGAGCTAAATCCTCAGCTCTTTTCTTTTCTTTCTTAACAAAAATACCTAATTGGCTCTCATAATTTTTTTCCTAATAGTAGAGGTTGAGGGGAATTAGCAATTTCAACTAATTGAAGGTTATTATTAGTTAGATTCACTGAGGTACAGGAATTAGAATCCAGACTTTCCCTCAGGGCCAACTCAGGGAAACAAAGACTTGGTAAGCTGCTCTTTATTAGGCCCTCTTTCCCCCTTGGCTCAGTCTCCCATTACAGTCTGGTAGGAAAAGACCTGAGACTCATTTGCTTTAAGATGTTTGTTCACTTGTTCAATTACTCTACTGAACAATCCCAAATTGCTTTGTACTGGGTCCCTGAGATTGTCCTACAAGATATGCAAAGGCTCCACTGCACTCCTAATCTAGTTAGGAAAATGAGATATACCCTCTGTGAGGTAACAATGTAAGTGTGATTAAGTGACAAGATGAGAGTTAGATAATGTTGCTCTTCCCTGAGCAATTGAGTCTCTGCTTTTTAACCCTCTGCATGTACTTCCTGGAAGCTCTAGCTGTAGAATTTTCTCAACTCCATAAACCACAATAAGGAAACCAATCTTTCTTTCTTTTTTTCTTTTCCCTTCCTTCCTTCTTTCCTTCCTTCCTTCCCTTTCTTTTTTCCTTCCTTCCTTCCTTCCTTCCTTCCTTCCTTCCTTCCTTTCTTTCTTTCCTTCCTCATTTTGGCGAGGAGGCATTCCCTGGCACTCTCCCTTCTTAGTTGGCCAGCTCTGGGTGGCTTCTACAGGCAGGCAAGCCAGCTTCTAAGGGACATCTGAGGAGTCTGGCCTGCCCCAGGGCACTGGGGATTTCTTCAGTAGCCTTTAGCTCCACCTAAGGTTTATCTCTGCTAATTGCAATAACACTGTCAATGATGTAAAAGGTGGGGAAAGGCCTAGTCTATTTTCCCCCCTCTTTGTTCGTTTACCTCCCAATTTATTTTTAGTTCACAGTGAACACAGGTTCCTACTACCAGAGGCAAAATAACCACGTTCTCAATTTGAGCCTTGGTGAATAACTTTTTGGAGTACTGTAGAAAGAACATAGCTTTTAAAAAAATATCCTTTTATTGGTACATTTTAGGAGTACAATACAATGACATTCATCATTGGAGATATGCACCTTTACATAATCTCTCTTAGTTCTTATTTTTTCCCCTTCCCCTGCCCTCCCTTCATCCCCTCCATCCCTCCCTATTTATAAAGACTTTGTTTCCATTTTTTCATTTTCTCATATTAATCCCATTCCCTTCTTTCCTTTCCCCTAGCCCTCCTACTTCCCCCTCCCCTTTGTCCCTTTTCTTCCTATTTCACATTATCTATTATACCTTTTAGTTCTTATTTACACTTTCAATTTCTCACACTAGAGAAACTATTCGGTATTTACATACGTGTCCTGTTTATTTCACTTAAGAGTATCGCCTCAATGTTCATCCATTTAGCAATAAATGTCTCTAATTTCTCATTTTTGATGGCTGAGTAGTACTCCATTTTATTAAAAACACCACATCTTCTTGATCCAGTCTCCAGTAAGAACATAGCTTTTGAGAGCAGCTAAAAAGAGCACAGGCTAGAAATGCCAAATTGTTGGCTACTGGCAAGGGGTTTAAGATTTAGCACTTCAAGGAGATGTACAAAAAAATTACTTCTTTAGATATAGCCTCAAGAAGTTAGGAGTAAGAAAACAAACTGGACTTTAAGTATGTATGACTCCATCTTGAAATCTTACAAAGCCAGCTCTAATCAAAGACTCATTACAAAGATGTTCACCATAATGTTATTTAAAGGGGTAAAAATTTGGAAATAATTTTAATGCCCAATAGAAAAATGATTGATTGAAATGATAAAATAAAGTCAAACAAGCATAAAAACTAAGTTTTAAAAGAATTCTCGGCCAGGTGTGATGGTGCACACCTATAATCTCAGCACTTGGGAGGTTGACGCAGAAGGATTGCCACAAGTTTGAGGCCAGCCTGGGCTACATAGTGAGTTCAAGCCCTGCCTAAACTATACCGAAAGACCCTGTCTCAAAAAAAAAAAGAAAAAGAAAGAAAGAAAGAAAATAAGTGTTATGGCACAGATAATGCTAAACATTAGGTAAAATATAGAATAGGGCCAGAGATTTAGCTCAGTGACACTGCACCTGCCTCGCAAGTGCAAGGTCCTGAGTTCGATCCCTGGTACTGGAAAAAAAAAGTAAAATGTGGAATCTATTTTGTTTAGAACATGCACATGTATGCATAGAAAAACATGTTATAAAAATACTATATATTAAAATAACAGATTTCTCTACTAATAATGTTTTCTTTTTGTTTCTAGAACTTCTACAGTGAGAATATCATTTTTATAATAAAAAACTTTAGTGAATGAATATTACTATAAAGAATTATATCTCATATTGACGTAATGAGAATGAATTCAAGTATTGCAACTTAAACAAAGAATTCATTATTTTTGATATTAACATTGTTCCTGTCCTTTTTTTACTACTCTACTTGTAGTATAAAGAAAGCATATAGGGTATGTGTGTGGGAAAGCTTCGGTGCATGTGGATTACTTTCCTAACTTTTGCATTTCTGTGAGATAATAAACACATGCTCTTTATTGCTGTTTGTCAAATTTCCACCATTGCTCTTGGAAAATTTAGTTGAAGTCATGGTACAGTGAATCCTTGAGTGACCGGCCTCACATATGAACAACTTGGGTTACAATGGAAATTTTAGTTTTAACTTACAACTTGAATGCTGGCTGCTTGTGTGGTTATAAGCAAAGATTCGTGATGCCAAAAAGCATATGTAAGCGCATGTAAGTGTCTGAGCCCAGTTGCAAGTGTTTGTGGACATGATTTTGGTCAGTGCTTTATATAATTGATATGATTACTGCTATCAAAATGGCCCCCCAAAAGCTGAAAAAGAAGCTAAGGGAGGAAGGGAAGATAAAGAAAGCAATCACAATCGAAAAGAAGGAAATTGTGGAGAAATATGAGCATGGCATTCGTATGACCAATCTTACTAATATGTACAGCATGTCAAAATCCACTACCTTGACAATCTTAGAGAGAAAAGATTTGTATAAAGGAAGCTGGTGTTGCTAAAGGTGTTACTCAAATTAGTAAGTCATGACCAACAGTGTTAGATGAGGTAGAAAGGCTATTATTATTGTGGGTAAAGGAAAAGCTGATGGCAGGTTATAGCCTGAGTCAATAATTTGTGAAAAAGATAGGACTATAAATGCAGATCCTATAAAGGATAATCCATCAACGAGTGATAATGGTGAAACATTTTGTGCCAGTAAGGAGTTGTTTCATAATTTTTTTGGTACCGAGGATCAAACTCGGGACCTTGCGCTTGCAAGGCAGGCACCAGAACCACTGAGCTAAATCCCTGGCCCTGTTTCATAATTTTAAAGTGAGAACTGGGGTCCATAGCTTAACTAGGCATGGTGAAGCAGCCAGCGCTGAGAGAAGGGCTGTTGAAAATTACATACACCACTTCAAAAATGATGACACAAAGAAATGGCTGTTGCTCTCATCAAGTTTTCAACTGTGATGAAGTTGACCTTTTCTAGAAGAAAATGCCCAGTAGAACATACATTACCTAGGAAGAGAAGAAAATGCCAGGCCACAAGCCTATGAAAGATCAGACTAAACTTATTGCTATGTGCCAATGCAAATGGTGACCTCAAGATAAAGTCTCACTTGGTTTATCACTGAGATACCTAGAGTGTTCAGAAAACATAAAGTCATGAAGAATAGGCTAGGGGTCATGTGGAGATCTAATTTAAAAGCCTGGGTAATAAGAGTACTTTTTCTCTCATGGAGCCCTGAGTCCCGCTCCGCCTCCACATGGACCAATGTGGCTACCTGCTGATGCATGGCCCGTACCTCAACAAGGACTTGGCTTTTACTCTGGAATAAAGACAGCAATTGAACATTCATGGATTGTTACCACCTAGCTTCATCAGTGAGGACCTTCAGGTCCTTAGAGCAGTTAAAATTTTTGAACGTCTGAACTCTGACTTTGACAGGTATCCTCTCTTAATGGATCTTCAAGATAGAAACAAAAAGCTCTTTTATAGAGTACTAATGTCTGATGTTGAAAAATTCATGCCTATTGTTTACACTCCTACTGTGGGTCTCGCTTGCCAACAATATAGTTTAGTGTTTCGGAAGCCAAGAGGTCTTTTTACTAGTATCCATGATCGAGGGCATATTGCTTCAATTCTAAATGCATGGCCAGAAAATGTTGTTAAGGCTATTGTGGTGACTGATAGAGAGCATATTCTTGGCTTGGGAGACCTTGGTTGTAATGGAATGGGCATCCCTGTGGGTAAATTGGCATTATATACTGCATGTGGAGGGGTGAATCCTCAGCATTGTCTGCCTGTGACTCTGGATGTGGGTACAGAACATGAAGAGTTACTTAATGACCCATATTATACATTGGACTATGGCAGAGAAGAGTGAGAGGTCCAGAATATGACTTTTTGGATGAATTCATGGAGGCAGTTTCTTCCAAGTATGGCATGGATTGCCATTTCAGTTTGAAGATTTTGCCAGTGTGAATGCATTTTGTCTTCTCAACAAATATGAAAACCAGTATTGCACATTTAATGATGATATTCAAGGAATAGCATCTGTTGCAGTTGCAGGTCTCCTTGCAGCTCTTCAAAGAACCAAGAACAAACTATCTGATCAAACAATATTATTCCAAGGAGCTGGAGAGGCTGGCTTAGAGATTGCACACCTGATTGTTATGGCCATGGAGAAGGAAGGTCTGACCAAGGAGAAAGCAATCAAAAAAATATGGTTGGTTGACTCAAAAGGATTAATAGTAAAGGGACATGCATCCTTAACACAAGAGAAAGAGAAGTTTGCCCATGAATACAAAGAAATGAAGAACTTAGAAGCCATTGTTCAAGAAATAAAACCAACTGCCCTCATAGGAGTTGCTGCAATTGGTGGTGCATTCACAGAGCAAGAAGATATGGCTGCCTTCAACGAATGACCTATTATTTTTGCTTTGAGTAATCCAACCAGTAAAGCAGAATGTTCTGCAGAGCAGTGCTATAAAATAACTCAGGAATGTGCAGTTTTTGCCAGTGGCAGTCCTTTTGATCCAGTTACTCTTCCAAATGGACAGAGCCTATATCCTGGCCAAGAGAACAATTCCTATGTGTTCCCTGGAGTTGTCTTGGGGTTGTGGCATGTGGACTGAGGAACATCACAGATAAGATCTTTCTCACTACTGCTGAGGTTATATCTCAGTAAGTATCAGATAAACACCTCGAAGAGGGCCAACTCTATCCTCCTTTGAATATTATTAGAGATGTTTCACTGAAAATTGCAGTAAAGATTGTGAATGATGCATACCAAGAAAAAACAGCCACAGTTTATCCTGAACCACAAAACAAAGAAGCATTTGTCTGCTCTCAGATGTATAGCACAGAATATGACCAGATTCTCCCGTATTGTTACTCTTGGCCTGAAAAGGCCCAGAATATACAGACCAAAGTTGACAAATAGAATAACAGCTGAAATTTTAAACTTCATTAGTGAGATCTTGAATAATTTTGTAATTTTTAAAGGTTGGAATCTTTTATGATGATTCATAATATGCTTAGACTAAGATAATTTTAACAATCTAAAAATTTATGGAAGATTAATATAAATTAGGATAAACTTTACACTAGATAATTTTACTTCATTTACCTTTTGGTTTCTATCTTAGTTATTCTGCCCAAATGCTCTTTAAATGCTGTTGTACCTACTACTGAGAAATTAATCTTTCTACATCAGAAACTAATGGGAAGATCAAAATTATTAATAAATTAATATGATCAACATTTTTTAAAAAAAGAGTACTTTTTCTTGAGCAGATCATGGGGGGCTTTCTGTACTACTTTAAGAAATATCTAGAGTACAAAGGTTTACTCAAGCCTCTCCTCATCAGGGACAATACTCCTGCTCACCCATGAGATTTGGAAGAATCGGCTGAAGAATTCCCATGGCTCTCAGTTGAGTTCCTCCCACCTAATACAACTCCTTTACTGCAGCGTATGGACCAGCAGGTTATAGCTAACTTTAAGAAGCTATACACCAAGTAACTGTTCCTAAAATGCTTCCAGATGGTCTTACATACAGATTTAACCCTTAAAGAGTTCTGGAAGGAACATTACAACATCCTTTCCCGTGTGGGGTTAATGGAGAAATCCTAGGCCAATGTCTCTCTAAGGACATTGAGATCTGCCTGGAAGAAAGTGTGGCCTAAAATTATACAGGAGAGAGACTTTGAAGGCTGTGTAGAGAAACCTGAGCCTTTAATTAACACTGTAGTTGATGACATTGTCACTATAGCAGAGTAGACAAGTAGACAGTAGTGATGTTGAGGAACTGATGAATAATCAGAGGAAATGTCTACAGAGGAATTTTAGCAACTTCTGGCTGAGCAACAGAGTTTGGCAGTTGAGGAGCTTTCTGAAGAGGAGGGGGAGTATCAACAATCAGTGCAGCAAAGTTCTTCTTCTGAAATAAAGGAAATCCTGAAAAAAATGGACAGAGCTACAAACATTTGTAGAGAAAACCCACCCAGACAGAAAAAAAGCCAATCATTGCATTCATTTGCTTAATGATAATAACATCATGTCATACTACAGCAGTGTTAAAATAAAAAAAGACAGAAACAAATAGCCTTAGACCAGTTTTTAGTTCTGAAAAGTTTGAGACCTGGTGAGCCAGAAGCAGGCTCTAGTGGGCTACAGACTTTCCCAAGGAGAGGAAGGACACCAGAGAGCTAGATTCCTGATGTTCTTCTGGAACGGGACTCTCCTTCCAAACAATAACCACCTTCCATTTCATCTCCCTTCCTGCAAGCCACAGATGTCAACTTGAATGGTGAGTTCAGTATGAAATTGTTGTTTCTGTAAAGTAGGCACATTTTACAAGTTTTGGTGAATACACTAGGAAAATTATTGGTGTTTCTGGTAAATTATGCACATTATACAACCTTTTTTATTCTGAAAAGGTGAGTTAAGGGGTGCTTGGGAGGTTCAGAATGTATTATGGGGATTTCCATTATTTCTTATGGGAAAAATATTCTTGACTTACAACTAACTTGAGTAACAACCAGCCCTTGCAAACAAATTGAGTTTGTAAGTCAAGGGTCCACTGTAATGCCAAGAAAATCTAATCCTCTGTCAACTACTCTCCTAGGCTTAAGAAAATTTCATTGCCAGGCTATGTTTTCTAAAATAAACCTCTAGGGCAAGAGATTAAATGGGGAACACTGGTTCGGCTTCCTTGAAAGACTGACACAGGATAAACTTTCTCCTGTGGTTACGATGGGAACAAAAGCAGAAAAAGAATAAAGACCTAGGCAGTTCATTCTTAGCCAGAGCCACCAGGTGAATTCAGCAACTTCTAGGTCAGTTAAAAATACTCAGGACACTCATCAAAGTTTCTAGAAAAAGGCACTTACTAAGGTTTTAAATCAGCATCTCCATGTTGGCATCAGAAACTACTTCCTGGAAATCCTATTACTTTAAGCATCAAAATGTTTTTTTGAGGTTGAAGCAGTAAGGCTAGGAGCCTCTTCATGTGCAGTAGCTCAGAAACCTGATGCTTTAGCTCAGAATTAAATCAGTTACAGTAAGCCTTTCTCCTGGGTGGCAGCTGGGCACAGAGAAAAGAGAGTTTGAAAACGCAGAAGTACACGACAAATATAAGGGCTTATTATCTTTCTTCCCCAACTATGGCAGTCAAGAGAAATTAACCCTCTCATTTGTTAACCTCAATAACAGGCTTTAACTGGTCTGTAGACATGGATGGCTCAGATAATTGCCCTAATTAGTTTGGTATGAAGCAGGGCAGGGCCAAGGAGGATGTGGGGCTTAACTAATTACGCCTATATTAAAAGAAAAAAAAAAAGATCTATGCCTTACAAATTTGACATACAGGTTCCATATGTTGTGGAAGAAATTCTAGTGTTAAGTGATCTTTTTAGATCAATTTTTTGTAGTGAAGGACAAGACTGGAGGCTTGAACACGGCGAAAAGAGGAAAGTTTCTATTGACTGTTAAAGAAAGCCTCAAGCCAGAGGTATGTACGTGTGTATTCATCTCCAAGGTGAAAACTTGCAAAAAATAGTAACAGGGTCTTAAAATCCCCCTGGTACAAGAGACATAGAGGAGTTATTTCTGAGTTGATTTATACCTTTTCTGGCAGACAAGTCATCTCCTTAGTTGGAAGAGATTGTCTTGTTATTTTATTGCAGTTTCCCTCAGGAATTCTAAATTTAAAATCTTAATGCAAACTCCCTAGCATTTCAGAGAATGTTGCTAGGATTTGGGTCCTATTTATAAATGGAGACACGTAATTATGCCAAGAAAAGAGCTACACTTTAACTTCAATGATATACATCAAATCCTTTTTTTCCCCTTCTTTTTCAAAAATGGTAAACACAGGAAGAGAAAGAGGAGTTCCAGACCCTGTGTACCAAAATATTATAGACACACAGGAAGTGACTTTTCAAGTTCAGGCTGTAAACCTGTTTTTTTGTGGGCTTGTCTGTGAGCCTAGAAAATCGAGGCAAAGGTCATATTGAAGACATTTCTAGCTGTGGGAAGGCTTTACTTGAGAACCTCTGGATGCCTGCCCATGCCTGGGTGCTGTGATTTCCCAACTCAAGCCATAATCTGAAATGCTGAAGGAAAATCAGTTAAACTTAGGGGAAATTTGTGGTTTAAAGCTGTCTGTTTGCTTAAAAAAAAACCCCAGACTTTAAAAAGTAAGTGAAATGTTAATATTTTTGAAGGGAGAAGGGGACAGTCTTAGCTCTAGTGCTATATCTTAAGGGTTTCAGAAAGCTAAAGATACTTCAAATAAGTAAAGCATAAACTAAGTCCTTGAAGTAAACATTTAATATTCCTAAAACATTTACATGTTGGCTTCCCAGTAATCTAATCTACTTATAAGATGTTTCTGGTGTATTAAACCAGTGCTGCTTCTCTGGTTAGTAAACTGGTTTGGGGATTCATTAATTCTCCAAGTATTTGTATTCGGAGTGTCTCCTAGGAGCAAGACATTCTTTGAACCAAACACACATGAATAAGCCAATCTATGGGATAATCTAAGTATCCTTATCTTCCAGCTTCGTAAGTACACTGGCCTTGAACTCAAACTACCTGGCTTCCAGGTCTACCACCTTAAGTAAATTACTTAACCTTTCTGTTCCTTGATTTTCCCCCCTGAATAGTAGAGTTAGTAAGAGCACTTATATCATCAAACTAAAGGAAACTTAATATACACCATATAAATGCCTGGTGCACAGTAAAGATTCAATAAAATTTGGTTATTTATTTAGTTTTGAGCATAGAGAAAAACAATATAGAGGCACAAATACATATATAAATAAAGAACACTTGAACTGATTCTTGGAGAAGGGCCAGGCCACCAAATGGTATAAACTAAGATACAGAACAGTGCAACTAAATAACAGACCTAGGGAACTGTAAAATGATTCATTAGACCTGGATTAAGAGGTGTGTGTGGGGGGAAAAAGTGAAGAAATCATTGAATATTGACTAAACCTATGTGATGGTGAGGAAGAGGACAGGTTTCTGGGTTGATGGTGATACTATTACCTAGAAATGAAATAGGAAATAATGTGGCCTTTGACACAGTACATTTGGTTTTGAACACACAGTACGTGCAGGGCCTTTAAGACCTAGTGGGGATGTGCAAGTGGATCCAGCAAGCTGAGGCTTCCAAGAGCTAGCACTCTAGGCAAGCCTGGCACCACAGGGAAACATCAATGTTACTGTTGGTGGCAGCCACAGCCAGGAACTTGGCAGAAACTACCAGGAGCTGGTGTAGAAAATGAGAACAACACTATGGGCTATGCTGGCCTTCTGGGCAGCTAAAGAGGGGGAGCCAGAAAGAAGAAAGAAAAAAATAAGGCTAGCACGGGGCCCAGGAAGAAACAAGAGTAAAAAGAGGTTTATATCAATTAGGACAGTTTTGGCTAAAAATGACAGAAAACCTAACTCGAATATTTAAATTGTCAAGACTTACTGGCCCATATAGTTGAAAACACAAGCCCACAGACAGGAGGACAGCATTGTACCACCACAAATTAAGATCACTCTTATGCAGTGGATGAGGAGTTCAACTTAACTCTCAACATTCTTCAGTTTTAGTGAATGCCTACTGTGTGGCATACGTTTTTCTAGACAATGAACGGGCAAAAAGCCATTCTTCTCTTGACCATATACTGTATAGTAAGTCCCTGACTTACAATTATTTCAGTTGTGAACTTTCACAGATACAAACAGACCTCAATTATGGACATTAAACATTTGTAGATGCGAACAAAGCACGGAAGTAGCTCACGTGTCTGCCGGACACTGTCACAGTTGTGCTGCTGTGTGGCCACTGTACAGTGCGACAGTGCCCAGCAGTGCAGCGCTCAGTCAGAGCCTAAGGTGTCCGGAAGCAGGAGGAAAGCAGTGGTGATGTGGAGGTTTGATTTTTTTATGTTTTACATTGTGTATTTGTATCAAAGGTGTGTAAGACTCACTTTGTCAGACACATGAACGAATCTGACTTATGAACTTCTCCTGGAACAGAACTTGTTCATAAGTCAGGGACTTACTGTATAAAGGAGCTCAGTCTCTCTCCATTACAATGCAGTGTTTCAAACAGGGAAAATACGAGAAAGGAGATTAAGAGGTAAAGCTTTAATCAAAATTCTGAAACAACTGCTGAGGATTTTAACATCTTTTTATAGGAATGCTTGGAATTTCTGCACTATTATCAAATGGAGGTGTGAAATAGGAAACAAAGTATGGGTACAAAATTCTAAAATCTGACAGGCCTGGTGGCACATGCCTGTGATCCCAGCATGGGAGGCTGAGGCAGGATTGCCACACATTCAAGGCCAGCCTGGACTACATGGTAAGTTCAAGTCCAGCTGGAACTACATAGCCAGACTCTGTCTCAAAAAAAATCTAAAAGACAAACTGTAAAATCTAAAATATCACTAGTGATTTATTTTAGAGCCCAGTTATGGGTTTAAATTAGGTAAAAACTGGGTGTGGTGGCACACACCTGTAATCCCAGCACTTAGAAGGCTGAAGCAGGACGATCACCTGGAGTTTGAGTGCAACTTGGGCTACAGGGTGAGATTCTATCTCAAAAAAAAATCAATCAAGCAGTCAGTACAGGTTGACATATCAAGCTGAGTTGTTGCATTCATTCAGATCATATATGGTTGTCAAAATGCTTACATTTTTCAAATATTTCTGGTTAGGCTTTGTATCTAAAGTATGTGACATACTACTTAGGCCATGTCCAAAGCTGTATTAGTCTATTTATGTTAACTGTATTAGTCTATTCATGTCAGCTAAGCACTATCAGCTTCTCATAGCCTCTCTTTAAAACTCAAAGCTTCACCTTACTAGGTCTATTTTCCACTTTCTAGTTGAAAATGATAAAACTCACATTGTAAAGCTTTTAGAAAATAAAATACTACTATGTGATTAAACTTTGTGAACTCAAAAGCACTACACAATATTTAGAATTAAGATTAGTTGTGAGTTTGCAAAAAGAGCCAGATCTGTTTAGTGGCCAAAAAATCAGTGTCAATTTTTCAATTTTTGATTCTGGTTAGGATGTTACCCTAAAACCCTACAAAACTATTTAGTTTGAATTTTAAAATAGGGCCCACATATGATTGTTTTCTCAAGTTATCAGGTACAAAAGAAAATCATTTATGCCTGATGTAGCTTAATTTCCTTAAAAATAAACAACAATCAGAAATATCAAGTGGCTTTATTCTCTAAATACTTAAAAGGATTCATATATATATGTGTATTTTTTGTTTGTTTTCAGTGCTAGTGATTGAACACAGGGCCTCAAGGATGTTATGTTGGGTAAATGCTACATAGGCACTCTACCACTGAGCTACTTCCCTAGCCCTTGTTTTATTTTGATTTAGGATCTCACGAAGTCGCCCAGGTTGGTTCCAACTCAAAAATCCTCCTGCCTTGGGCTCATGGGTAGCTGGGGTTACAGGTGTGCCCCACCATACCTAGCCCCACCTGTATGGACTTTTGTAAGACTCTTCCCCACTGAATTTTCTCTACCTGAACAAAACTTTACCTCAGTACTCACAAGGACACTGTGCAAACATGTTCTCAGGATTCTCTGAAGGGGAAAAAGAATCCATTCTCTGATGTGATGATGGTCGTAAGAGAGTGATATGAAAGTCCATTTTCCAACCTGGGATTGTTCTGTGATGGTTAAGTAATTCTCAACCAAGTTCATGTCCCTTTCCATATCCTGAAAAGAAATCCAATGATATACAAATGGCTAGGTCAGATTGCTGCAAAATAGCCTTCTTCCCAACATTTTTCTTCCCTCCCATAAAATAAAAACTAGCCCTGATTTGTACTGGTATAAAACTGTTTCTCCCAGCAGTGACTTACCAGTCCCACAGGTTTAGCCACTGTCTGAAAGTTAGAACATGCACACACCCCACCAAAAACAAAACAAAACAAACATGCACCCCTGCTATGAAGAAATGTGGAAGGCTTCTGCTTTCCTTTTTCTCTTTCTAGAAAAGGAACTTCAAGTGTTTCCAGGAATAAACTAGTGAGCTCTTGTTCTGTCATCAACCAACTGATCTAAGGAGCGGAAAAGTTAAGCAATTGGGTAGTAGAGATTAGTAAGATTTTCAGCTTCTTTTTTTGGTATGAAATTGCTTTTATGCAACTTTTAAAACCTTGCAATACTTCAGGTAACTTCTGTGATCTGCTTCGCCAATCTATGCATCTGGACTATAGATTTCTCCAGAGCTTGCGAATAATCTTATAACTGGATTCATTTGGTGTCACACTGGGGTCATGCCTTCCAGTTGGCGCCACTGCCTAGAATGTAGCATAAACTTCCCAATTCTTCACATGCAAAAACTTCTATCTTAAAAGAAAACTCCTGACGTAGCAATTACTTCAACTTCAGGACTCATTTGCTGGCCTAGAAGGTGAGCACTATAGTTTTTTTCTAAGCTCGATATATACAGGAAGCCATCACACTATTATGTTCTTCCCTCTACCCACAAAACACTGATGCTGGCACAACTACTTTTTAATGACTTTTATAAATTTTAATATACTTCATTCATTTTCCTAAACAAATTTTATATAACTTCTCAAATTTTGGCTTCTGGTATGGGGGAAAAATAGCCCAAAGATTATTTTTAACTAAAAAGGTATTTAAGTTTTCTTCCACACTGAATGTGCAAAGGTCTTATAATTAACTCGTCTCCTAAATGCATAGGGCTCATGGAAAAACTGATGTAGCAATAACTTATCATTCAAAATGCTATAACTGTACTCCATTTTAGATTGCAGAACTGAAAGATTACATCTTCCTAACTCATTTTGTTGAGTATTATCATATGCAAAGCATTAAAATAGGAGTTGGAGGAAGAAAACATGGTATGTAGAAATAAGGTTGCTAGATAAAATATGTTTGGGGCTAAAGATCTAGCTTGGTGTTAGATGGTTTGCCTAGCATGATGGAAGTCCTAGGTTTGGTCCCCAACAAGAAGAAGAAGAAGAAGAAAAAAAAAAGATGCCCAGTTAAATGTGAATTTCAGATAAACAAATTCTTAATGTAAGCTGTGTCCCAAATATCACATATACTAAAACACTGTTTGAAATTCAAATTTCACTGGTGCCCTCTGTTTTTCTTCGCTAAATCTGGTAAACTTTTGTAGAAGATCCTTATCTTTAGTAGATTATTTAATAGAAAAACTAATGAAGAATAAGGCATATATAGTAAATAGTCACATAATCAGTGGTAAAAAAAATTTCAACTACAACAGAAGAGTACATGGGAAAAATGGCACTTAGTGTAGTTCTTGAAAAATGACTAAATTTTGATTGGCAGACTGGTGGTTTACTCATTTTGGAGTTCCAGTATCCTGAGTGAAATTCCATATTCATCACTGATGAACTGTATTACCTTTGACAAGTTACTCTTGTTGTCCTCATTATAAAATGAGGACACTAACACCTACTTACAAAGGATCAGAGACAATATATGCACAAAGCACCTGCAACACAGGAGATACCCCCTAGATGGTAATACCTACTACTATCTAAAATGTCACATGGGAAGGAGGGGACTTTTGACACATATTTAAATGTCAACGTTATGGAGTAATAGCAATATTAAGTAATTTTATTTCCATGATTTATTTACACTGTACAAACACTGATGAAAAGCACCCCACAAGTTCACAGTACATTATAATATATTTACTTTAAAAATATATTCCTTTATAAAAGGTTCATAGAACATTGGCATGTCAATATGTGACAACTCTCAAGCACACCACCAACTCTGTGATAGAGGGCAAGAATGCTTCCCAGTGTTGTCAATTTCACAATCACAGGTCGTTATTTGTGTTTTAAATACACACAAGTTTTAAATAAAAAAATGAATTCTGCAGTGGAAAGTTCTTGAAGCAATACTTATTAGTTCATTAATATACACACTTCCATGGAGATGTTTTGTCATAATAATCCACAATATCAAACTAATCTGACCAAAGACACATTTCAACAGGTTTAGTAGTCCAGAGGTCGCTTCCTTTGTTGTTTTCTACTTTTTCTTTTTTGCTGATTCTCCTGGTTCTACTTTGCGCTTTTTGGAAGTATGCTCTTCTTTCTCATCATCTTTAAATAGGAGAGAAAGTTTCAATCAGTAATTTTTTTAAAAAAGGAAAACATTAAAATTTCATTGGCTTTATTCCAAAACAATCACCCTCATCAACTGTTTCTTTCAAAGTTTCCCAATAAAAACCAAAGAAATAATTTTTAGAACTCTGATATTAATCTGTATGTGAGCTGGGTACAGTGGTGCACACCTGTAATCCCAGCACTCTGGAGACTGAGACAGCAGGATCACCAGAAATTCAAGGCCAGCCTAGGCTACAAAGTGAGTTCAAGGCCAGCCTGAATTACATAGCGAGACTCTGACTCAAAAACAAAAAAACAAGGCCAGGAATTTAGCTCAGTGGTTCTGCCGCTTGTCTTGCAAGGGCAAGGTCCACAGTTTTGATCCCCCGTACCAAAAAAACACCAAAAAACCAAAAACCAAAATCCAAAAACCAACCACAATGAAAAACAGCTGGGTGTGGTAGCACGGGTTTGTAATCCTAACACTTGGGAGGCTGAGGCAGGATAGATCTGAGTTAGAGGCCAGCTTCAGCTACATAGTGAGTGCAAGGCCAGCCTGAACTACACAGCAAAACTCTGTCTCAAAAACAAAGAAACAACAATAAACTGTATATGAAAATAAGCACTTAAAAAAAAAAAAGGCAGCAATACAAAATTCACACATTGATCTTTAGGGCTACATTAAGATAGCTTACAATAAGTGGTTTCATTTCTATGAAAATCAGATCTATTCTGAAAAAGCTCCTCCCCCAAATTCAACAGTATACACAATGCATTATATTTAAAGATAACCTATACTTTGTAAAAATGGAGTTTTCCCTTTTACAAAAACAGATACCAATCTAATCATGACATTATTTAAGCAACTATCAGCTGTTCTTTTCAAGCTTTCTCTCCTCCAAAAATCACTGCTGTCTTCCAATCTTATTCTCAATTCCCCAAATCCTTATGTCATAGGGTTAGAAAGCACTCCTGTTGTGCAGTTAGTTCTATCCCCTACTTCCCTCCTAGTTGTCAAAATATTTTAACACCAACAGAAAAATACTTTTCTTACCTTCATACTATGGAAAATTTGAGAGAAAGATTAGAGAAGAACCATACATTAAAACTGTCCCCTATGCCTTTCCAAAACGCTTAGTGCCCACAGCCACATAAAATCTAATTAGTATAAATGTTGTCAAACCTGAAAAAGTGGACCTTTTAATTCTATTTAAAAATTCCAACTACACGGTTCAATAAAGAACAGAGTAACAGACCAGTTTTTATTTTCCATCTCTTTAAGTAAATATGTGGTATTAAGAATTCCACATATGGGCTGGGGATTTAGCTCAGTGGTTCAATCACCTTCCTTGCAAGTGGAAGGACCTGAGTTTGATCCCCAGTACCAAAAAACAAAACAAAACAAAACAAAGAATTCCACATATGGGGCCGGGGATTTAGCTCAGTGGTTCCACCACCTGCCTCGGAAGCACAAGGTCGAGTTCGATCCCTGGTACCCCCCCCCCAATTTATCTTGAACATGTTATTTGATCTCTTTCTCTTCTCAAAGTCCAACAGGTATTGTGGTCATATAGATAATATTTTCATACGGAACAGTGCATTCACATTAAAAAAATCAAGAGAACAGCTAATATCAAATTACAAATGACTGGAAGTATCTTAAAATCTTAAGCCTTCAATTCTCTTCTGCTGACCATATTCAAAATATCTCATTTGTTAATGTGAACACTAATTAGTATCAACAGCAAGTGATTCATCTTCAATCATTTTCAAATACAAGACAGTGATGCTATTTATATGTTTCATAGAGTACTATGGATTTATGCAGGTAGTACAATGAAATGCAATGCAAATCAATCACTCATCCCTAGAATTTACACATCAATGTTTTAATCAGTAGTTCATCAGTACACACAAAAATACTGGCTCCTTTAGCTAACTGGTATGGTAACAAAACAAAACAAGCCACAGTCTTTTTTAGTTGGAGTTATCTCTTTATCTTGAGATTATTTTCAGAATTGCAATATAACTTGAAAGCACCTTCTAAGTCTCCTATAAAACTCACAACATACATTAAAAAGCTGATCGATCTTGCAAGACTTCTGCTTTTATTTTTCCCTTTGTTACAAGTAAATCTACTGCTAACAACAAAATTAGGAATTATTGAGGCTGAAAAAATAACTTCCTGTCAGTGATTTGAGCAGAAGAGTTAATGCCATCTAGTGTCATGACAAGGCATCGAGGTAAAAACCAGCACAGGAAAAACAGTTCTGAAAATGTTCATCAGCTTTCCTGAGCTCTTTTACTTTGTGCATTATAGTACAGATGCACTGGTATGAATACAATTCTTCTATTATGGAACTCAAGTCACCAGAGGTAAATAAGTTTAACTTGTCAATGTAAGACCGTGGGCCCTACCAACCACTCCGAAGAGCTGACTACAGTGAGGATCACCCAGGAGGGAACACACCGGACAAACTGAGAAAGTAAAACAGACCTTTATTAGTCTGGCCAGACGGGACCCTCCAAGCACCAAGCTTAGAGAGGCTCCAGGCTCAGAGTCTGAGGTCCTTTTATAGGGGTCACAAGAGGGAACTTGGCAAGCAGCTGTACAGAAGCGAGACGCTGGAGGTTAGGGGAGTGTAGCAACCGGTACAGAAGCGAGATGTTCTGCTGTTAGAACATTTGTAAAACAATAGTTGATTAATTGTTGTTTCTAAGAGACTCTCTAAGGGGAGGAGGTTTCTAAGCTTCCTCCTTCTGAGTTCATCTAAAGGGCAGGCAGGTGGGTCAAGCAGCAATATGGAGTCTGTCTTGTTAACAAGGGTCCTTCAATCAATTATCAACATAAACTTCCTAAATAAAAAAAGTAAAATAAAATAAAAACCATTAGCTTCACTAGCTATGCTTTTACAATTAATTACATGTTAATGAAGTACAACGCAGAGCTAAGCCTTTACTTATCTACATTTCACAACCACTAAACAAGTACTAAGTGGTATGACCTGTTAATGAGGTTAACCTTTCCCTGGCTCCTCTTTTGAAGTCTCTGAAACAAGAAATTGGCAAGAGGGGCCAGAGGGCAGAAAATGGGAAGACAAAATAAAAAGGTGAACTTGGTAATCTGAAATGTTATTTAGGAGTGTAGAGTTTCTGATACATGATACTTCATGAATTTATGAAACAGGTTTAAAAAATATTAGGGAAAGCTGAGTGTGGTAGCACATGCCTGTGATCCCAGCACTCTGGGAGGCTGAGGCAGGAGGACTCCAATTTCGAGCTTAGTCTGGGCAACCTAGCAATTTGGCAAGATTCTGTTTCAAAATTTTTTTAAAATGCTGGGAATATTCTTAGTGCAAAAGCGCTGGGTTCAATCATCAGTAGGGAAGAGGAAAATAAAGTTAGTTACTCTTCTTAAAAACTGCATGGCTGTGAAAGGAGCTAAGTGAGTGACTCTTATACTGGGGGAAGATTAGAGATCTATTTAAAAAGTACACCCTTTCTGAAGTCCAAAACATTGAATTCAATCCAACAATAACCCACTGAACACTTACAATGTACTAGTAACTGTGATACAATATACAGAACACCAGGATCCTGTTGCTTGATGAGCTCATTTTCATAAACACACAGACTTAGGAAAAAATAATCATATGCAGGTGACAAGTTAGCAGTTAGAAGCATTAGCACATGCAAGATAGGAGCAAATCAATAATTAAAGATTAGACTTAACATTTTTCTCTCCTCTTGGTCTGAGCTAAGATTCTGAAAGATGAATTTACCAGCCAAAGAAGGAGGAAAGTGCATTCCAGGCTAAGGTACGTGTATCAAAGGGCAGGAAACCATAAAATTGAAAGGTCTGTTCTATTCAGTTTTGAATTTTAAAATCTTAAAATGCTAGGAAGGCGGCTCTTTGAAATGATAGTGGAGGATGAAGCAAGGCCTCAGCTCATTCTGTCCTGTTGGTGAAGGGTTTTAAGCAGGCAAGTTATCAGGTATGACCTTTAGCAACAACACAAGCTAGTGTGAAAGGTAAAACTGAGAGTGTAAGAGTCTGATACTGGGGATAATCAAGTAAGAGAAGAAATTATGGTATTATGAACAAAGGCAAGGAAACTAAACTATTATCCTTCCTGTTACTATGAGTAATGTTGAGTTAAATTCATTCTGTCATACTAATGTAGCAGCTATTTTAACTGCTTTAACATATAACAAAGCCCTCAGCACTTGCCAGCTGCAGTCACAAGAATCCATGAATTAAATCCCGGTTCTAATACTAATGCACTACAAATTACATAAACTAATGGTTGAGCTATCAGAGATTTCACTTTAAAGCCTGATCTTTCACTAAAATACAGCAAATACTACTGCTTGAAATATCAGAGGCTTCATTTCAAACAGAATAAATATCTTTTTCAAAAACACAGCAGAATGTACCCAAAGACCAATAGTCATTTTACCAATTTGCTAGATTTATATCTCATTCATTTAAATATTTCATTCTTGGGTTTTTTTTTCCGTCTTCTCGTGTAGTTCAGGTTGGCCTTCAACTCACTATGGAGTCCAGACTGGCTTAGACACAGTGGTCCGTGCCTCAGCCTCCAGAGTGCTGGGATTACAGGCATGGCCACCACGCCCAGCTAAATATTTCATTCTTTTAAACTCATCACAAGAACCAAAAGACAGTGCCACAGAGCCTGACCTCCTTACCTGATTCCAGTGTCTCTTCCCCTTCGGGTAAAAGCCTGGCTTTCTTAGCATTCTGTGGGGCATCATCTCCATTGTCCTCATATATGTTCGACCATTTTATTGCCATATCCAGCTCTGGAGGCGGAGGTTTCTTCTCAGTAGTGTAGGTCTCGGGAGGTGGTACGTAGTTTGACTTCCATATTTTGAATTCCTTTGGAGGCTGTTAAGTAAGCACATCAAGAAGCTCTGTGACAAACCGAGGTTCCCAAGAGCGACAGGAGCTCATGCACCTCCCTGATCTTAGCTTAACGTTCTCGCTTTTTTTTTTTCTTACGGTTTAACGATACATTGTTTTCCACCAAAATCACAATACTGGTAAGTGAAAAGTTAAAGGGTTCCCTGTATGAATAAAGCTAATAGCATTTAGTTACCAAAGAAGAATCCAGTCTCAGACACTACGCCAAGGCTGACCCCTTCGGAGGCTGCAGCACACACTGTCTTGGAGGCAGCACCGCAGGTACTTCGGCGTCAAAGGGAAGGGGTCTCGGGGAGAAGCTGCAGCGGGGGGCGGGGGAGTCACCACCGTTAGTCCTCGCCCGGGGGTGGGGGCACCGAGCGCGGAGGTTTGGGTCGGGCGTGACACCCACCAGGCTGGGAGGGGGCCCGGGCTTCCCAGGGCAGGAGGTGGCAGGGCTGGCGCGGCATCCGCGGGGGTGACTGCGTGTGGGGGGACGGGGCTCAGCAGGGAGGGGCGGAGGCCGGGGCCGAGACCGGGACAAAGGGGCGGGGACCTCACCTCTTCGGGGGCCTTGACGACGTGCCTCTCCCAGTCTATCTGCTTGTTGAGCGGGTTGTAGAGAAAGGCTGGGCGAGTCACGCTCCGGAACAGCTCGTCTGGTCCCGGCAGCCGCTTCTCCGCCTTGTTCTCGCAGCCGCCCGACGACTTTGCCGGATCTGGGGTCTTGCGGTTCGTCTCTTCCTGCTCGCTGTTATCCTCCTCGCCCGAAGAATCTGAGCTGCTGCTCCCGTAAGCCGCGAAATAACTCAGCGGATCCTTCTCCTCAGCTGCCATGACGGCGACGCGCGACGACTCAGGGCTTTACCGGAAGTCGGAAGTCGCAGGAGCCGCCCCGCTGTTGGCCCCGCCCCAAGCTCTTCAAACGGCTCGCATCTTGCGCCCCCTGATGGCGGCGTTGAGCTCCTACTCCCCGGCTGAGGGAGTAGAGTCTTCTGGGGTCTGAAAATTCCCAACCAGGAGGTTCTTTAGCTCTTTCCTGAAAAGCCCTGAAGAGAGAGGAGGCCCTGAGCCCGCGGTACAAGCCAAACTTTCAGTACTCAATAAGCATTTATTAAGGGGGTCCTTGCGCTTGTGAGGCAGGCGGCAGAACCACTGAGCTAAATCCCCAGCCCGGAATGTTGTCTTTTCACCGTCATTTCACTTCAGCCCGTACCCAGAGGAACTAGATTTCTTCCTGGTTCCATTGTGGCTCTTCTTCCACATAGTCTCGGGGTGGCTTCCTCTGCTGTCATGCCAGACCTCTGGGTGTAGTGGACCCCCTGAGTCAGAAGCGGAAGCCTTTCCTGCTTGGCCTCATCCAAGCGCACTCTGAACAGCCTTGCTGATGGAACTCCTCAGGATGCCACCCTGCCTCTCAGGGATTCTCCAAACTCTCTGGCTTCTCACTGTCGGGCTCTTTCGAGCCTTCTTTGCTCTTTATTTGACCTTCCAGGTTGGTGTTTCCACACAGATGATACTGTCTTTCAGCAACACATTTTGCAGAGGATGTTACAGAGTCGCAGGTCAGTCCATTCCTTTCGTTCTTGTGTTGTGCCTCCCAAATCTAGTCGAAACGTTCCCCCCAAATTCTAGACTCAGCGCCCACTGGTTCCTAAACTTTCCACATGGACATCTTTCTGGGACTTTAGGGTTCCGCTGAATGGAACCAAACCTTGTCTTTCCAGACAGCTTGTCTCTGCATTTGTGTTCCTTCTCATGTCCAGTGAATGACCCAGTCATGCCTAGTCATCAGGGAAACCAGAAATCGTTGACTCTATCTTTGACTAAAAGGGAATGATACCTAAATGAAGTTGGTGTCAGTGTAAATGGGTAGACCCCACTTAAGGATGCTTGCCTACTCATTTATAACTTGAGGTAGGCTTCAAAGGTTACTGGGTATGATGGGAAAATACAATGGTTAGGTTTTTTTTACAGTAAAAGACACATTGTCAATAATCTCCCTCACAGTCTGCATTGGTCCCCCCACCCCCACCCCCAGTTCAAACACACTTATTCCATGGTTCTTGGTACTTTCTGAAATAGTTCTGGAAGTTTTGTGTCTTTAGTTGCGCTGTCATGGCTGCCTTGATGTCCTGAATCCATTCAAAATATTTATCTTTCATAGTCATTTTCACCTTGGGGAAGAGCAAGAAGTTTCATGGTACTAGATCCAGTGAATAAGGTGGTGAGGACACTTTGTAATGTTTTTATGAGCCTACTTTTGTTGGATGGCACTGGGCAGCAGCATTAGCTAGATTTTGGATCACATATCGCAAAGACACGAAAGAGGACTTCCAGAACTACTTCAGAAAGTGACAGGAACAATGGGATAAGAATATTTGAAGTGAGGGGGAGTATGTTGAGGGGGATTAATGCAATGCTTTTACTGTAAAACATTTATTTAAATATTCACCATATATTTTGATCACAGCGCATATGTCTATCTTGTTCACTCCTCTTTCCTAATTCCTGTAGGGCAATGTCTATGAGCTTCTTGATGGGGGAAGTTGGACTGTGGTTTGTTTATATTCCTACTACCTATTTCAGTGCCTGTCCACAGCTTATATGATCAATAAATGTTGCTGGATTATAATAGTTCAGGGGAAAGTGTCTAAATAAGTGTTTCTCAAATTTGTCCATCCAAGAATCTGTATCAAAGCAGAAACTTTGAGAGTCCCCACACTATCCTCACCTCTGACACCAGTGACAAGTAAGGGGTTTCTTGAGGCTTGACAATTTGTGACAAGACCTCACAGAAGTCACTGGAAGCTGTTATACTCATGGTTATGGCTTATTACAGCAAAAGAGCCAAAAAAAATCAGCCAAGGAAAGAGGCGCACGGTGCAGTCTGGGAGTGTTGCATGCTCAGATCTCCCAGTTTTCTGCCTGTGCAGTCATGCACAGTACTCGCTTCTTCCAGCCAAGATGTGTGACAGTGCATGTGGGTAATTCTCATTGAGAAAGGCTCACCTACATATCCAGAGTTTTTACCAGGGCTGGCTCAGATAGACTTGGTGAGGACCCATATGGCTCAGTTTCTAGCCCCCAGGAGCTGAATTGAGACAATGTGGTCCAAACCCCATGGGCATACAATTTTGGGTGGAAACACAACATAATATATTGAAAATGTACTCAAATCTTGCATAATTGTCCCTAATATGGCCCTTTTATTTCAATGGACAAAATATTTAAAATTATTTATTACGGAGTAAAATTGATACTCCAAGAAGATAACCACATTTATCCTGTGGCTTTTAAGACTTGACCATTGTACAACCTCACTGGGACTGGGCCCCCTAGTGTGAGCAACAGGAGTCCTCCTTATCAAAGCAACCAATGGCCCAGATGTGACCGGGTCCAAAGACCACTTCTAACTTGACAGTCCAACAAGATAGGCCTCCTTGGAACTTCTTCTCTTCTACACATTAGTTCTCTTCCTATTTTCACAGATCCTTTTTCAGTTTTCTCTGTTGCCTTCTTCTTTGTCCCACCTCTAGATATCGGAGCACCTCAGGCTCAGGTCTGGCCCTACCTCTCTTTTTTGTCTCCCCTCCATTTCAGAGTGAGCTTCCCAAGTGCCATGGTTTTAAATATCATTTTATGTTAACAGCTCTCATGTTTATAAAATCAGTCCAGATGTTTCTCCTGAATGCCAAACTCCTGTAACCAATTTCCTACTTCAATGTCTTACAAGGCCCCCAAACTTAACACATGTGTGTTACACTGTCTTCAAAAGCAGTCACCAGGAATCCTCATCCTGGTGTATGTTGTCACTCTTTCTGCTGAGGGTAGGGCCTGTTTAAATCTGGGCCTTGTGACTGATTTGATGAAGAGTGCTTTCACTTTTGCTCTCTTGGGAGTCCTGAGCCACCAGGTAGAGGTCCAGTTACCCAGCTAGCGTTACCAAGAGAAGAGCCCCAGCCACTCCCAGCTTCTGCAGCCATCCCTCTGAGGTACCAGACATGTGCCTGAAGACATCTGAAATCATCCAACCCCAGTTTAGCTCAGGAATGACCCTGGTTAGACCATCAGACCAATGAAGGCAAGCCCAGATCGAGCTGAGAATCATAAACAAATGGTTGTAATTTTAAGCCGCTGAATTCTGAATTCGGTGTCAAGCAGTAATAGATAAATAAAAAATACACCCCAAACCAAACTCTTCATTCCCTGTAACTCAGTAATCCACATCTTTCAGAGTCTTCTCCTGTAATTGTACCACTGTTAATCTGGGTGCTCAGGACAAAAGCCAGAAAATCTTGTCATTCCAAGTCTAAAATATATTCCAAATTCAAACACTTCAACCAAGTCTACCTCCATTACCATCATCTTTTGCTTGGACAATTGTGGTAATCTTTCTTTTTTATTATTATTATTAATTTTTTTTTTGTACTGGGGATTGAACCCAGGTCCTTGCGGTTTTGGGGCAGGTGGCTGAACCGCTGAACTAAATCCTTGCTTGGCCCTCTTTATTATTAAATTTTTTTAACAATTAGGAATCTTCCAATTTTACCATCTTGAAACACTAGTGAAAGTTGCAGGTACAAATTGCAAGAACAAAGAACTTTTCTTTTCTTGACCACCTAAGAGTAAGTTGCTGACATGATCCTTTATCACCCCCCCAAAAACTGTAGTTTAGCAAAAATGCTCTACTTGTTTGCACTTTCTGTAACAAGGCATCCAACCACTAAATTGCCTCAGATTCATGCATTGAATTTATTATTCTTGTCTTAGTTTCCTTTATCTTCAAAGATCTTGAGATTTGAAAGATTATAGATGAATTATTTTACAGGAAATACTTGGATTTGCGTTTGATGTTTCTTATTGACTGGATTCAGGTAATGAATCTTTGGTAGGAATATAATGGAAGTGCTGTGGTCTTCTATCAGGAGGCACATGATTTTATATCTGTTCTGGCCCTGAAGATTTTAACTTTGATTTTTGTTGTTGTTGTTTATAGTAGAGTCTGCCAGGTTGCTCCACTGTAAAGTCACTTTTCACCTGTGTAATTAATTTTTCTTTCTTTTGTTATTTCTTCTTTCTTTCTTCTCTCTCTCTTTCTCTTTCCTTCTTTCTCCTTTTGGGAAGTGGGAATTGAATCCTGAGTCTTCACACTGGCTACATCCCCAGCACTCTATAATTTTTTATTATTGATACTTTTTGGGGGGAGGTACTGGGGATCAAACTCAGGACCTTGAGCTTGCAAGGTAGGCAGTGAAACCACTGAGCTAAACCCACGACCCTCTATTATTTTTTATTGTGAAGCAGGATCTCCCTAAGTTATTTAGGCTGGGCTTGAATTTGTGATCCTCCTCCCTCAGTCCCCGACTAGCTGGGATTACAGGCATGTAGCACTGCAGCCAGCTTTAATATGGTAATTTTGGGGGGAGGTGCAGAGGGAGGTACTCTGGGAGCATGTCAATGAACTATTCTCCATTAAATTGATATTTGCTCATTTATTAATATTGACTCATGGTTTCTCATTTGATTCAACGAGTTACAATCTATCATTATTATTTGCTTTAAAACTGTCTTGAGATTTGGCCATCAGAAGCCACTTCAAAGTGGCTTTTACCATTTTCTGAACACTTGCCTACTTTCTGGAACAAGATGTTGCAAGCTAATTTATGTATCTGTTATCTATGTATCTATTATCTATCTATGTTTTTTTTTTTTTGGTACCGGGGATTGAACTCGGAACCTTGTGCTTGGGAGGCAGGTGCCAGGACCACTGAGCTAAATCCTGGGCCCTATGTATGTAGTTTGAAAAGGGTTTCACTATGTAATTCAGGCTGGCCTTGAACTCACTATGTAGCCCAGGCTGGCCTTGAACTCACAGTGATCGTTCTGCCTCGGCCTCCCAAGTGCTGGGATCACAGGGGTGTGCCACCATGCCTGGGTTCCAAGCTTATTCTATACTTTGTCCTGGAATCAGTGATTTCACTAAGGAACTCTAAATCCTTTTAATGGAGAATAATATTTGGAAGCTAAGATCGGGGTACTATGCTAATTGCTAATGAGATGTCTATTTACAGTTTCTCTCAATGGATAAAGCTAAGGAATATATTTATTTCTGCATCTATCTATAAATTTTGGAAATCTTGAGTTCATACTCATATTGCTTATTTTTATCCAATACTACACAGTCATTTTTAGTTTTCTCTTTCCTCATTTGTAACTCCATCTTCCAATGTTGAGAAGTCTGGATCCTGTTATCCTCAGTATGTTTACTTATTTGATCAATCCCCAAGTATGCAGCCAATCTTCTAACATGGCTGCTGACCCTTTTCCCATGTAGGTGTCTGGCTTACCCCACGTAGTATCTAATGTTCCACACTGGACTCCCTCTTCACCCTGTTCCTACCCACTTCCTTAGGATCCGATGCTGGGCTGCCCTTGGGCATCCTCTCATTTGCGCACTCTCAGTCCAGACTTCTGAGCTCACTGTAGTCACCATTCCCCACCCCTCTGTATTGTAGCCACATTGGGTATGGGGCCCTGGGGTCCTCCCTGCCTCAGGCTCTGTATTCAATGCTACTTTACCCTGAAACACTTCGCTCTAGAACTTCACTTGGCTGGCTCTCTCCTCCTAATTTAGGTCTCAGCTCAAAGGTCATTATCTTCCCAAGTTACTTTTTAGCTCATGTCCTATTGCTTCCATGGTAACTAGACATCTCTTAGTTTTCCTTATTTTTTTTTCTTCCAAAATGTGAGCTTTGTACCAGACTTTGTTTTGTTTACGCTGTGTCAGCAGTATCTGGAATTATAAGTACTCAGTAATTATGGAGTCAAGGAGTGAAAAAATACATAATTCTTTTACCTTTCTTCTTTTAAGAAATGCTAACAAGGCAGTGTAAAGTTGTGAAAAGAACATTGATCTTAAAAGCTAAACAGTCCTGTATATTAATTCTAAAAAGCTGTGTGTTTTTAAACCATTTACTTTATCTTGAGTTTCTCATCTGTTAAAAAAGTGACAATAAAACCTACCTTGTGGTGACAAGATCACACATGTGAAAATGCCACACACAGTACTTGGCATGCAACAAGGCTGATTCTGCACCAGACCACTCTGATTTACGGGATGCAGCTGGGGATCGAGATCTTTAAAAGCTTCCCTATTGATTACAAAATGGGCAGCAAAGTTTGGAAACCACTGTAATAAAAGGGAATTTCTGATAATTGAGTAATATGGCAAATTTTGGGTGAGGATTTTGGGGACAGCGCTCAAGTTACCTGTGTATTATCAGTACTTCAACTCAGTTCTCCCTTCAGACAGCCCTAATAAAATTACACTTAACAACTGTGGATCAATTTGCTTCTGGGCTTTTTTCAAAAGTCAACAGTGTACATGTTTATCCTGTGACACAAGATGAGGCTGGAGCCTGAAACTTCCTGTTCCTTTTACACTGATTACACAAAGTAGCTATGAGTTTTCTGCTTGACATCTTACACAATTACTTTGAAATGGGTCAAAGAGCTAAATGGGAAAGGAAAACAACTGAATTTCTAGAAGAAAATATAGGACAGTGATGGCGAACCTTTAAAGTTTTCAATGATACAAACAGGCTGTTGAGGCACATGCCATGGGTTTACCACGACTGACAGATGAGAATAGCATCACGATGCAGAGATGACAAAATCTCTCAACTAAAAGATAAAAATCACTAGCACAAAAAGATACTGGACTTAAAACAAAAAATTGTTTATCAAAATAAACACCCCAACAAAAATTTAAAAATTCCAAAGATTTAAAAAAATAGCTGTGGTCATATTGGCCTGCCCCTATTTTGTCAGTGTTTGTCCTTGTTTTAAGGTAACAGGCTAGGCAAAGATGAATTTCATCCTCAAGGGTGTACTCATTACCAAAAGACCCAGAGGAAGCTTACTGCTAAGTGAAAGAAGCCAGTCTGAAAGGCTGCTTACTGTAGGAGTCCACCTATCTAACATTCTGGAAAAGATAAAAGTATACAGATAAGAAAAAGATTAGTGACAGAAATAAATCCAAAAAAAGAAAAAAATTAGTGTTTGCCAGTGTGTTGGGAGGGGGTTATGAGGACAAGTAGGGTGAACAGGTAGAGTACAGGGGACACTGAAGGCAGTAAGACCCTTCTGTAAAATACTGTAATGGTGCATATATATCTATATATCTATATATCTATATGGCATTATGCATTTCTAAAAATTTACAGAACTGCAAAACAGTGTGAACTCTAATGTCAACTATGGAATTTGGTTAATAATATATCAAAATTGGAATAATGTATCAATATTAGTTCATCAGTGTAACAAATACACAACTTCAATGCAAGATGTTAATATGAAAAACTGGGCAAGAGGTAACTGAAAATTCTTTTTGCTCAATTTTTATGCAAATCTAAGAAAGCATCAAATATCAAAGTATTAATTTTTTTGGCAGTACCAGGGATAGAACTCAGGACCTCTTGCTTGCAAGGCAGGCGCAGTGCCACTGAGCTAAATCCCTGGCCCTCAAAGTATTAATTTTTAAAACAGCAATAAAATGTTTATATTGTGATAATATGGTATCTAGAAAAGTAGCTTTCTTGATGCTACATTAATCAACCTAGTAACAAATTGCATCTTATTCATGTCAATCTATCATTCTAATTTATACATGTTTGCAATGGTTATATCTTTATTTGAAGAGGGAAAATGTATTTATAGAATTCAAAACTCCAGAAACTAATTGTATTAAAACTTTAATTTTATTGTCTAGTTATGTAGTGTTGACTCACTTGTAAATGCCATTAATATATGTTATGATCTTTGATTCTGAGTAAATCCTATTTAAAATTTTACAAGAGGTATCTACACATCAAATTTTAATTAACAAAATTAAGTCTACTCCTTTAAAGCGATTTCTTTAAATACAGAGCCACGATCCCCCTATGGTATGTGCTGGAGGTGAAACATCTTTCTCCGTAATTTTTTGAAAATGTTTATACAACAAATATTATCTAGTCTTTAAAAATCTTTTTAAAGCCAATGTGTCAATTTTCATGATTGACAAATTCATCAGTCTATGCAGAAATGTCTTACAACTTTTACTTACAGTATTGGGGACTGAACCAAGGCCCTTCACACTGAGCTAAATTCCCAGCCCTTTTTTAAATTTTTTGAGACAAGGTCTTGCTAAGTTGTTAAGTTGCCGAGGCTGGGCTCACACTTGTGACTCTCCTGCCTCTGCCTCCCAGCATGCTGAGATTATGGGTGTGTTATCATGCCTGGCTTTCTCACACTTTGAAGGAATGTTTTCTATAAAAAACTGTCATATATTTTAAAAAGTGTTTTAGACATTTCCAATTGAAAAATCTGAAGCTCTAAAACATAGCACTATATTAACAAACTTTTATTGTTAATAGAAAACTTGGAGTTATAAGTTTTTTTAGTAATAGAAATGTTAGGAGATGGATCTCAGGAAACAGGTTGAGTTATAATTTAAATGAGAACAATGAGAGTATAAGATTTAAAAATGTGTAAAATTAGTCAAATTTCGTTATACAACAAAAGGATAAATCTAGCTAATAGTCTGCTCGATTAGAATAGTATTAAAAAGCAAAAATGACACACATACACTCCAGATCTAGTTATTTTAACTGTACAGTAAAACTCATTAAAAGACAATGAAAAGTACAGAGAAAAGTCTTTTTAAAAATCTCATCAAATTACATGTAATACTTGAGGCTTCCACTGTGATATTTTTCTTTAGGAATGAAAATGATAAAGACTGAAAAATCCAGAGAAACTAGTATCAATTAGTAAGGTTAATACGGAATGAATTTTGGTAAAAAGATCTTAGGGGGCTCAAACTCCATCATATGTTCCTCCAGAATCAGAAAGTGACTGGTAAAACCAACTGAGTGGGAAAGAGATTCTTTTCAGTATACAGTCAGTTTTCCCATTTATGGCTGGCTTTATTACCAAATAGGAACAGCTTAATGCTGAAAATTTACTGCTAAATGGTTGGAAAAGACTGTTAGACTCTGAACATTTTTAGTACCAAAGCTCTGAGAAACATTACTTCCTGCCTAAAAGTTTATTCCCAAACAGAGAAATGATCCCGATTAAAATTAATGTTATAACATAAAAACTTGAAAGTACTAAAACACCGAGAAGGAAAAACTCACAAAAAAGAAAATACTGAAAAATACAAGACCAACATGATTCACATTTAGCTATCCTAAAAGTATGTTTCTTTTAATCTAAAATATTCTATTTACAAAGTATGCTTACAGTTTTTTAAAAGACATATCAAATGTAAGTAAATCATTATAGTGGTTTTATAAAAAGATTCATATCATTTAAAACATTTTTTGTCACTATGAAAAAATTCAAAGACAATTTAAGTGTCACTGCGGTGAAAGAGCACGTGATCTTAAGGGAAGAAACATCTCACTCGAGCTCCCACAAGTTCCTGCTTCTTCTAACTGCAGCTCTGGTGGCAAAGGAGGAGCCCCAGGGTCCCCAGGTCTCGGGAGCGAGCTCGAGGAGAAGACAGTATTCTCAGTTCTGCCTACTTCCAAGACAGGCAAATTCAGAGAAGAAACAGGAGAAAAAAAGGGAGCCGTACTGGACTCTCCTTCTGGGTGGTACATGACTGTGGATGCTCTCAGTTTTTCAGAGAAATTGCTCTCGTTCGAATTAGATCTGGAAAGGTTGTTTGTGGCTCCATCTGGGAAAGGCTCACAGCTGCTACATTTCAGTCCTACAACAAAAGTATTCAGACATAAATGAAAAAATAAACGGAGTCTACTCTCCGAACTTTAAGCTAGTTGTCTAACAACCAGAACATGAATCCCAGTTTATAAATTCTATCATAATCAATTTCAAATCTCATTTGCTTTTCCTACCATGTGTTAAGATAAAAAATTTATGAAAGCTAAATGACATGCTATAATTCACATTTAATGTATACTTACATATGTAACAAAAATTTTCATAAGATTAATTGCTTCTACAATTAATAAATATTCTTTTTTTTTTGGTACCAGGGGTTGAACTTGGGTCCTTGTGCTTGTGCAGCAGGTGGTGAAACCACTGAGCTAAATCCCCAGCCCCAATAAATATTCTTTAGTATTTTACACAAACAACATTAGCTGATAAAAACAAAACTTAAGACAGGTACATACAGTGGCGCATGCCTGTAATCCCGGGGAGGCTGAGGCAGGAAGATGCCAAGTGGGAGGCTAGTCTGGGCAACTTAGTGAGACTTGCTCTCCAAATAAAACAAGGGCTGGGGGTGTAGTTTAGTAGTACAGCAATTGCTTAGCAAGGCATATGCTGAAATTCCGAGTCAGTCCATGGCAATTATGATTCTTGAATCACACAGTGTTAGAAATCAAAGGGATTTAAGTGTTCATCTGACAGAGTCTCTATTACTATTAGAGATGAGAAAACAGAGGGACAGAACAGGTAAGCCATGCCTCATGCCACAGGACCACTCTGGAGAAAAGTGAGGACTACAGTGAAATAGAAAAAGTTTACTTACACAACAGTGGTCTTTCCCATCAAATAATTTTATTGTATCCGAAGGCTATAGTCAATAGTTAGCCTCAAGATTAAAAGAACGAACACAAATTTATCTGTTAGACTTGGTAAATAGAGTCTGTCTAGAGGCACAGAAACTCCTGACTTGACAAATTTTGGGCAACGCCTGTAAAGTCTGTAAAGTACATTTATTTATTTACTTACTTATTTTAATTTTTTTTTGGTACCGGGGATCGAACTCAGGACCTTGCGCTTGTGAGGCAGGCGCCAGAACCACTGAGCTAAATCCCCGGCCCTGTAAAGTACATTTACATGTCATTTTCCCTGCTAGTTTTTCAATTTTACAATATATTCAACAATTCTGTCCAAAGCTAGAGAAGTTTTTTTCCTCATGTATGCTTTATGAGGGGAAACTTCCAGTGTGTCCCAACAAGGACTTGCAGACTATGAGTTCCTTAAGGGCAGAGCTCAAATTACTCTTTCTCTGTCTCCAACGTCAAGAAAGCTGGTGCAGAGCCCTATCCATGCACACTTAATTTATGAGTGCTCTGGAGAGACAGAAACAGAGGGGTTGGAGGTCTCAATGGTGCAGGCGACTCTACACAGCATTCTGTCACTGAGCCTGTGCTCTGGAGTGAGGGCGAAAGGACAGAGGTAAACTTGCTATGCCTTTAGTAAGTCTCGATTCCCATGCCACTCACATCTTGCCAGACTGAGTTGGATTCTGGTGTTTGAAAGTCATGTGTACCTATGCAACCACTTCATCTTGTAATCAAGGGGTGGAAGAAAAAATATCAGTTGGACTTACTGAAATATGTCATGAGTATACTCTTAATATGGGATATATAGTATTTACAGAGGTTACTTTTAAATAAATTAATTTAACACTCTGATTTTGTAAGTGAACCCTTGTATATACTGGGATTTCACTATAGGAAGCTGTCTATAGATAGTATTGTTAGGTGAATGCCAATATAGGATATTGAGTAATATTTCACTTTGAAATACAATGCTATTATATATGGTAAAAAATGTAACTCAAAAGTAATTCTGAAGCTTAAACTTTCTGAAAGCAAAGTGATTGATTTCTGATTTTGTTTTGCTTTGGCAAGTTTTAAGAAGCAATTAATTCCTTGATACCTGAGGTATCTTACCTTTCAGATACTCTAGTTTTATATTTCTAAGTTTCAGCACTTCATCTGTAATCTTCTGTATTAGGAAGTTCTGTGTTTTTTCTCGCCTAATAGATTCAACGAGGGTGTCTAGTCCTTTAGGGTTTTCTTGTAAGTAGTCTAACAATTTTCCAGCCCTTTTTCTACTTGATGTTCGGCAAGAAATTTCTTCAGTGTCTTCTCTACTGAGTATTTTTTTTGCACGTAGATGATCAAAATGTCTCTCAGCTATGAGTTTCTCACACAGGTAAACACGCAAATTTTCTAAAGCCTAAAAGACATAAAATAAAATATGTTTCAATGTATTTTGCAATGCTTAAGAGCATCACACAGGTGACTGGTTATTAGTTAGGACTCTTAACTGGTATGAGGCAATGTTCTGATGTCAGGAGTCTCAGCCTTTTAAATGCAAGCTAATTAAGATGAAAATCCAAGTAAACAGAGGCAGGTCCCACACATTCCTTAGTTTCTGCCCTGTTCTTTTCTCACCTTCACACCTGAAAATCAAGACTAGGCTATTATCAGGGGGAACCTGGCAAATGGAGAGTCTGTGTCCTTGAAAAAGGGACCCTGCTGAGGGTCACCTTCGGGGTAAAGAGAAGAAGAAATACTAATATACATTTTAGTTATCATTTAAACAAGGAAATTCAGAATTAGACAGAACCAGGGAGGATAAATCAGTGTGAAGTCTCACAATTTATACCTGCTTCATGTTTGTTATTAATCATTCCATTTCCCCAGAGTCAAATCATTAAAAATAAAACATCTAAACTAAAAGGGCACATGATCTATCTGTCTTTGAGGTCATTTAGAAAGACTATACCTCACTGAGTCAGTCTTGGTGGAAGAGAGATGGATGGGTATGTGGGGAGAGAAACCTAAAGGAATAGTGAGTGCTGAAAAAAAAAGAAAAGAAACTAAGAAAAAGATCACAGAAAATAAGCTTAGACCTGAGAAGTGCCTAAGGGTGCTTAATTAGCATAAAATCCATATTGGTCTTTTATTTATGTGTATTTTTGTTTTAACTGATAGATTAAAACTATATATTAATGAGGTATCATGTAATATTTTGATACATGCACACATTATATAATGTTTAAATCAGGTCCACATTGGTCTTAATAAATGGCATTGATAATGTGATGTCAGCAATTGTATTTTAGCTTCTCTATTTACTAGATATGTGATCTTAGGTACATTCTTTAACTCCTCGGTGGCTGTTTGCTCAGTTATGAGGAATAAATAATGTATGTAAAGTAAAAAGCACCTGGTGCACAGTAGGTGATCAGTTTGACTCACATTTACAGTGATTGCCTATAATAATAAAGGCAATGGAATATCTTAGGAGCACCCTGGTATACGATGGCAGATGTCATCTAAGTGAAGCCTTCCTGTAGTTCTCAGTCCACTGAAATCCCACATGCATTTACATACACAACAAATATTTTACATCTCTGAATTCCTAGTAAGTCAAATGCTAAGCACTGAGTGTTCAAAGATGAACACGATTTGAATTGTGGATGCAAAGGACTCCTTGGTCTGTTTGGGGAACACACATCACATGCAAGCCAATAGTTACAAGCCCTGTAGATCAAACACTGGGGAAGCACAGAGAGAGCAACTAATTCTATCGCTAGGACCTAGGAAATTTCCAGAGGTTAGTCTGAGCCAAAGGGATGAAGGTGCAGTGGGGAAACACTGAGGAGTCTGGGGTAGTTGGAATGCAGGATACATGTGAGGGTGGTTAGGAATGAAGCTGGGGAGGAAACTGGGGTTACATCATGAAAGACTTTTTTTTTTTTTTTTTTTTTGCTTTTTTTGAGACAGGGTCTTCCTATGTAGTTCAGGCTGGCCTTGAACTTGCAGTGACTATCCTGCCTAAACCTCCCATTTCAGGAGTGTTCAGATTACAGGCCTATGCCATCACGCCTGACCGTCATGAAAGGCTTTTTACAACATGTTGAGGAACATGCATTTCCCTGTAGTTAAAAGGAAGTCATCAAATGTGTACAAACATGAGGCAGTAAGAAAATTTTGAGGACTGGGGGAGCCAAAGTTATTGTTAAAGGAGATCAATTAGAAGATTGCTGCAACGATCTTACATAAGATCTGCTGACTGTATGACTTTAAGCTGTGGGGATGGTATGATTATATTTTTAAAAACCTTATTTATGGTCATACTACCACCTATTTACTGTTTACTATTTACTGATTCCCAAGTTTATGTTTATGATCAAGATTTTCTCCATTTACACATCCCAAAGATTTGAACTGTGTATGCAAAGGGCTCCTGGTCTATTTGTCCTATTACATATAAGTAGAGACAGACAGAGAGACTTGCATGTGCGCGTGCGCGCACACACACACACACACAATCTGCCCCTTTACTTCATCTATACTGTTAGTACTGCACTAATTCAGGTACTTATCAAATTCTGCATGGAATAACAGCACAAACCTAGCTAGCTATACTTCCTACTTCCTTTTTCTCAAATTTCTCCTTTACACAATCCAATAAGTCTTTCAATTTTCAAGAAAAACAGAAATCTGAAGTGTTATATAAATTCTACTACTGTTGAGGTTACATTTACTTTTTAAAAAAAATTCAAATTGTTTTCTGCTAATACTTAAAGGATAAAGTTCCTCAACCATGGCAGAATAGTGGAGAAGTTAAGAATGTGGCTCTGGAATTACATCAACCTCACTTCAAAGCCTGATTCTGTCACATACTCCTGTGACAGCTGGGGCAAGTTATTTAAGCACTGTAAGCTTCAGGTTCCTTATCAATAAAAGGATGAAAACTTAACTCACAGGACATCTAGTAATTAAAAGTGAGATGGCTTTTATAAAGGCTTTGGTACAGTCTGATATACAGAAATGCCTCAAAAACCTGACTATTTGATTATGGTAAACAAGATTCTTGGTAATATGGTTCCTCCTCACCTCTCCAGCTTATCACTGCCTTTATCCTGCAACTTTACTCCACCTCAAACTGCTCTCTGTCATTCTACATTTGTTTATGTTGTTACCTGTCTTACCTTCTTTTCTCAAGCTAAGCCCCTATTCATTCTTTAAGATTCAGGTCAGTGGTCATTTCTTTTTCTTTTTTCCCATTAACTTTATTGGTACATTTTAGGTATACAATACAGTTACATTCATCATTGGGATTGTGAACCTTTACATGATGTATCTTGGTTCTTATTTTTTCCCCATTCCACTGCCCTCCCTTCACCCCCTTCACCCTTCCCTATTTGTCTGTTTGTTTTTGGTACTGGGATCGAACTTGGGTCCTTGTGCCTGCAAGGCAGGCGGTGGAACCACTGAACTAAATCCCTAGCCAATTTTTTTTTGGTACCAGATATCGAACTCGGAACCCTGCGCTTGTGAGGCAGGTGCCGGAACCACTGAGCTAAATCCCCAGCCACCCGTCCCTATTGTCCCTATTTACAAAGACTTTGTTTCCATTTTTTTCTTTTCCCTTCTTTCCTTTCCCCTACTCCTCCCACTTCCCTTACTCCTTTCGACCTTTCCTTTCTATTTCACATTATCAATTATACATTTTGATCCTTATTTACAGTTTTAGTTTTTCACACCAGAGAAACTATTCAGTATTTACATGTGTGTCCTATTTATTTTACTTAAGAGTATGGCCTTGATGTGCATCCATTTAGCTATAAATGTCTCTAGTTTGTCATTCTTTATGGCTGAGGAGTACTCCATTTTATAAAAAAACCACATCTTCTTTATCCAGTCTCCAGTTAATGGTCATTTCTTTTAAAAAGCCTTACCTTAACTCCCCAGGGGAGAGGTAGGTAACCCTCTCTCTGTCCTTGTTGCACCCAGTGAATAGATTTTATCTTTCTATATCCAGCTCTCCACTTGTTTTTGGTACCGGGGATCGAACTTGGGACCTTGCGCTTGCGTGGCAGGTGCCGGAACCACTGAGCTAAATCCCCGGCCCTCCACTTGTTTCACTTCATTGGCCAATTCATCCTCATTCTTTCCTTCTACTCTTCTTCAAGTCACCAGCGGTCTCCTGATTGTCAAATAGGAGATGTGTGTCATCTTCATCCTATTTGACTTAGGAGCATAGACACAGCTGACCAATTCCTACTTCAATCACTCTTTTATCTTTTCTTTTTTTTTTTGGTACTGGGAATCGAACTCGGGTCCTTGCACTTGAGAGGCAGGTAGCAGAACCAGAGCTAAATCCCCGGCTCAATTGCTCTTTTATCTTATATGAATACCATACTTTCCTAACTCTCTTCTAGCCCCTGTGGCTATAACTGTTCATGTTTTAAAACGCTTCTCTTTAAAGAGTCTTAACTTTGTAGGTGAAATAATTCAGTATCATATTGTAGTTTATTTTCCTTTTTCTTTTTTTAGTAGTAGGATTGAACTCAGGACCTTCACACTAAGCCACATCTCCAGTCCTTTTAAAGAAAAAGAAAAAACTTTTTGGAGACAGGCTCTCACTAGGCTGTTTCATTGCCCAGGCAAGCCTTGAACTTGCGATCATCCTGCTTCAGCTTCCCCAGGTGCTGGGATTACCGGCAGGCACCACCACAGCCAGCTCACACATTTCTAGCTCAGATTTTTCTTCCCATCTTCAAACTAGGTGTATTTAATCAACATTCCTGCTTATTAATCTGATTCCACTGTCTCCCTCAACTCCCACATTACTGTCATCAAGTCCTATCACTTTTATCCACTGCCTTCACTCTGCAGACACCATCATCTTTCACCAATATAAATTCCAAGAGTCTCTTCACTGCTTTCCCTACTCTTTCTCTTCAGCCCATAAAATAGCCAGAGGGATCTTTGAAAACTACACAATTTTTCAGTAAGTCCCTACTTTAGAGAAAAACTGAGGCTCTCCATGAATCAACTCTGGGCTACCTCCCTAACGCAATGGAGGCTACCTCCTGCATTCTTTCAATATGTTCAGGTCACCAAGGTCTTGCCTGTTTTAGGTCCAGAGCAAATTCTAGTCTACTTGAATGCTCTTCCCCCAGTTCTGTCTTACTCTTCAGGAAGCAGTTTAAATGTAACCAGGAGCCAGGTATTTAGCTTAGTGGTTCCAGCGCCTGCCTCAAAAGCACAAGGTCCCGAGTTTGATCCCCGCTACCTCCCCCCCCAAAAAGGTGTAAATAAATGTAACCAAACTGTACCTTCTCAAGTAGATTTTCAGTTATTATGTCAGCGCCTGCTTGTCTCTATGGCACTTATCATAATTTGTAATTATGCATGTGTTTGTTTTCAGCTCTAATGACCTATATGTTTGAAGCAGGTGAGAGCCATGTATGTTTTGTTCAATGCTGTGTACCCTGCACTTATTGTCAGGTAGAAAATGTTTTGGATGAATATAAAATTCATTGCACTTATTTTGTGATTTAAAATTACCATTTTATGCTTATTTTCCTCCCCATAAGAAATTGAGCTTTTTTAGAGGAGCTGTATTTTAGTTTTTTAAATTTTTAACTATTAAACTACCAAAAAAATAAAATAAACTACATTGTCAGTTTCACAGTACCATGTAATCCCTATTTATTAAAATGAACTAAATTCAACCAAAAAGAGGAGGTAAACACTAGATAAGGAAGGAGGAGATAGTGAAGTGGGAGTTCCCAGTAAAGGAGGAGGTGATACAATACTCCCACACTAAGTATCAGGACCCCCAGGAGATGCCTGGAAATCTGGACAGTACTTTATATGCTTGGACTGTGATACTGTGACAATACCAGACGACTAGTAAATGACTAACAGGCAGGTCTGTATACAGCATGGATACACTGGACAACCCTGGCGAGAGAGAGGTAGATGGATGGGGTGGATGTTATTTAGGACCAGGTGCAATTTAAAACTTATGAATTTCTGGAATTTTCCATTAAATATTTTCAGGTTATGTTTGACTAAAGGTAACTGAAACCACAGAAAGGAAAACCTCAGACAGAAAGCTGTCCTTAAGGGGACTACTGAATGCCATTCACCAAGACAGACCATAAAGGTAGAGCAAGTAGATTTAAGGAAAGAATGAGTGAAAAGTTGTTTATGAAAACACAAATTGTTCTGCAGGATATAAAAACTAGATTCCTAGTACATATTTGGAAATAAGGGCCTAGAGTAGAGAAAGAAAGAAGTTCAAATATATGGAGCAGAATTTTTTTCTTTTTTGAGACAGGATCTCAGTGCATAGTTCAGGCTGTCCAGGTTGTCCTCACATTCAAGGCGATCTGCCTGCCTCAGCCTCCCAGGTGCTTGGATTACCAGGCATATACCACCATGCTGGCATGTGGAGGACAATTTTTAAACTTTCTTCTTCTGTTTGTGGTACTGGGGATTGAAACCAAAGCCGAAACATGCTGGGCAAGTGTTCTACCTCTGAGCTACATCCCCAGCACAATTTTTAAATTTGCTAAGGTTATAAACCATTTTGAAAAATATGACAAACATCTAAAAAAATGTAGTTTTCTCACAGGCCTCCTGAAATTCATCTATAGTCTCCTCTAGATTATGAATTTCTGATACAAGTGTAAAGTGAAATTATGGAGATGCATAACATCAATGAACCAAGAAGTACAAAGGTCTGGAAGCCCCTCTTTGCACCTGTATTTGTATACAGGTCTTATTTCCTAGGCTAGTAATCTCTTAAGTCCTATTGCAACAGCAGTAAAACGCAAACAACACTTGTCTTCCTTTGAGGTTGTAAAGACAAAGTGGGAAATTTGAAAACTGTGTGACATAAAATCTGGAACATAATAGGCTTAACTTTTTAAATTCAAGGTTTTACTGGGATCTTAAATAAGACAACACTAATTTATTCTATAGCAGTTAACAATATCCCAGTTTTACTCAACTATAATGAAAAGGATGGGCCTGCTCTTCATTTTTTGCATCTTTCCAGGCAGAAGGACACTACTTCCATGTAGTAAGTGCTCCATAAATCTCTGATGAAGAAACTAAGGCACAAATTCCAAGTCATACCCAGTTTCCCCCTGCTAGTGCGACGAATCAATTGTAATTATGAGGAAAGTTTAATAAACTTCACAAAGGATGGAAAAGAAAGGGGTCTGAAGAAGGTTAATTTTCAAAAACTGTTGTCAGGTGAAGTTCACAGAGATGACTTAGTAAAAGTACTGTGTTCCTGTTGAGTTTGTTTTTAATTTAAATGCATATAAAGCGGTTTAGTGGTGTCCATCTAAGTCTCATGTGGAAAACTAAGAGCAAAAGAAAAACAAACCAGCTGCACCTCAACAAAGCCATTCTTTACAAAAAATTAACCTTTGTACAGTTCAGCATCATCCATGCAGAAGAGCATAATTTGGTTATCGAATATTTCCAGCGTTTACCTGTAAATCAATCCTCAGCTGTACGTATTCACCCCTCCCCATTTAAATACGTGGGCGTCTGCTTACTAGGGGGAATTCCGGGCTGCTTTCAGCTGCTGAGCTCTCCCCAGGCCCCTTTGCAAGAGTTTCACATATCTGCTCTTCTGCTTGGGATCCTTCACCTGGGCCAGTTTTTGCACCAGACTGAGCTAGCAGCCCAGGCTCTCAGACTCAAAGTTGAAGCGGAACCGCGGTGCCCCCACAACGCTGCTCCAAGAGCGTAGGGCGGGCGGGGGAATCAGCAGGGGAAGAGGAGGAAGGGGTCAGAGGGTGACGGTGAAGAAACTCCCTGGCCGACGTTTAAAAATCCAAGTCCCGCGTTCAGTGGTTTACAAGTGGATCAACAGGTCACTGGGGGATCCTGTCCACCAAGTAGGCGAGGCTCGCCGCTGTCCTCACGGCCTGGAGCTTCGGCTCCTCCGGGGCCCCCGACTCCGGTTTCCGCCGTCCCCGCCCGCCCCGCGGCGCCCGGGCTAGGAAGTGCTACTCACGTCCTTCTTCACCTCAGTGAGGTCCTCCTCGGTGAGGGACGGCGCGGTGGGCTCCATGGCGGAGGCGGGAGATGGGGCCTCTTCCGGGTGCCGGACTGGGGCTGCGCCGCCCCGCCCTGATTGGGGTCTCTGGCCTCGGGTAACTGAGAGAAGGGGAGGCGGGGAAGGTCGCGGCCAAGCCGACCGCCCCCAGGAAAACCCGAGGGCTCGGGAGTCGAGCCGTAAGGCTTCCGGCTCCGCCTCTGGGGTCCACTGCAACCAACACTTACGGCCTCGCAACGCGGAGCTCGGCGCTCAGCAGCTACTTCCCCCTCCTAGAGGATAAGGCACAGGCGCCGCCCCCGACAAGGCGGGTCTACCTAAAGAGTCCGCCCCATCTCTGAGGCAGCCAATCGGTGTCAGCCTAAGAGATCCTGTCCACGCCCCCACAGTTGGAGCCTTATCGGAGTGGTTCTGCCCACAGCGGGCGTCACCTCAAGCCACGACCCCTCAGGTAGTTTGCATAAGGCAGCAGGTTGGCCTTCCGATAAGGAAGCGTTTCCGGGGGTGGGGCCGTCTCCGCTCAGCCTAGCTGTCACTCGAGGTGTTGGCTGACTGCTGTCTTCGGTGAGTCGCGTCTCGGCTTGTAGGTAGGTGCCTTCCGGGTCCTCTCCTTCCCCAGACCCTACCCTACAGTTCCCTGTTGCTGTTTTTGCCTATTCAGTTTTTTTTTTTTTTTTTTTTTGGTACCAGGGATCTAACTCAGGATCTTGCGCTTGCAAGGCAAGCGCGGTGCCACTGAGCTAAATCCCTAGCTCAAGTTTTTAAATTATTTTGTCACACACAATCACGTACATGTACACATGCACGCACATAGTATCATTATAGTATTACAATTTTATAAGCGAAAAAATAAATTACCTACAATCCCGCCACTTTGGCACAGTGTAACATTTGTGTACTATTCTGTCACTGTTCATTATAAATGTATATTTTTCTGTCATTATTAATCTTATATTGAAGATAGGCTTACCTTAGAGCTGCTGGGAGCATAAAGTTCTTAGAGGTACTTGACACATTATATACTCAATTTATTATTTGTTCGTTATTGTCCTTTATTACTCAAACATTGAGTCCTCACTAATGTATCTAGGAATCTTGTGTTGTAAGAGTTCTCCATTTTATTGGCAGAGACTGATGAACAGATGATTATGCCCAGAAGGGTATTCTCATCAATAGCAGAGGCCTGGTGTCCTGGCGCACGTCTGTAATCCCAGAGATCAGGAGGCTGAGGTAGGAGTATCATGCAAGTTTAAAGCCAGCCTGGGCTACTTACTGAGTTCAAGGCCACCCTGGACTACATAGAAAGACCCTGTCTAAAAACAAACAAACAAACAAACAAAAAATAGCGGTGCGTACAAAAGCCATGATAAACTCCACATAGAGGGCTGGGTCTAAAATGGTTCTTTGAACAACATGCTGAATAAGCCAGAAATAAAGGGGGTGTATTAGAAGCTACAAGGGTAGATTAAAATGACAAGAAAACCCAGGACCAACTTGGGAACCCCAACATTTAAATGAAAGCAAAAGAATCAGAAAAGAATAATGTTGCCAAAGTCACGCCTATGTATTTTTGATCACAGCACAGGGCTTTTGCTTTTTACATTAACATTATGCCATATGCTGTTCCCATACTGACACATAGCACAGGTACAATTTTTTGTTGTTGTTGTTTAATCCTTCATCGTCTTGGTACAACCCAATTTACTTAACTGTTGTTCTTCATTCAATAACTATTTACTGAATATCAGGTATGCTCCAGACACTGTTCTAAGTCCTGGGAAAACAACTGAGAACAAAAATAAAAACCCTTTTCCTCCTGGAATTTATATTCTAGTGTATGTATGTTTGGGCAGAAGAGGTAGACATTTGAAATGTTTGGAATGTTAATTATTTAATATATGAGAAGCTGATAAATGCTAAGAGAATACAATAAAGCAGAGGAGTACGATGAGGCTGTGTAATGTGTTAAAAAATTTAAAACATGGTGGTCAATGAAGACCTCACTGAGAAGAGGGATTTGAGTTCCCATTTAAGCAAGTGCAGGAGTGCAGCAGGTAGACACAGGGAGAGGGAACACTGTGAGTGGAGGGCACAGTTAGCAGACTGTGTGACTAAGAAGGAGACAAACTCCAGTGTGCACTGTCAGAGTCGGCTTGACTTGGCTCTGAGTCATATGGGTTTGCTCTGAGTCATATGGGGAGCCACTGGAGGGTTCTGGGCAGAGTGACACGATCCGATTTATGAGTGGAAAAGGGCACTTTCACTGGTGAGCTGAGGGGCAGGAAGGTGGAAGAGAGGAGACGAGACGAGTTAGGGAGCTATTGCTGTAATCCAAGCTCTGGCAGGTGGTAGTTCAGACCAGGGTGGTAGCAGTGAGGGCGGGGAGATTTCATCTTGAAAGCTCACGGCTGAGCTTGGACTGCAGAGGGAAGTCGGAGGCAGAGAGGAGCTGGAGGCTACCCCCACCATCCGGGCAGAGATGAGGTGGCCTGACCAGGAGAGGAGCATGGTGAGCACGCCCCATTTTACCTGATATTATTTCTACTTTATCATCGATAAAAACATTTGTCAGAACTTTCTTTCCTCCTCCCTTGCACAGGATTTTTCACCTACAGATTCTGCACCCTTTTGTAATTATCACTGCCCTTACATAAAAGTCTCAGAAACAGGAGTACAGAGCCCAAGAAAATGAATTTTTATGACTTTTCATGCATATTTCCACAGCCTCTGTCCGTAAGGGCTATGCTGGTTTATTTGCACACTAGCACAAAGGGTTTCACCACAACCCTATCATCTTTGCTGATGAAGGAGAGGGTTTAGAACCCATCAAAGCAAGGGATTTGAAAGTTGCCAATTTGACAGACCATTTTGAGATTGCTGTTCTTTTTAAAACAAAACATTTCAAACCCGCTATCCTAAGTTACTTTCTTCATCACTGAGACACAATACCCGACACCTGAAAATTAAGGGAAAAAAGGTTTCTTTTGGCTCACAGTTTGTAGTGGTTTCAGTCCAAGGCAGAATGGCATGGAGGGTTGCTCATGGCCGACAGGAAGCAGAGAGAGGGATGGAGAAGGGAGGGAAATAGACCTTCTAGGCTACGGCCCCAGTGGCCCACCTCCTCCCACCAGGCTTCTGTTCCCAAATCATGTAGCTATACAAACAGAGCTGTACAGCTCTACAAACATGTAGCTGTAAACTCCTCAGTGGACTAGTCCACTGATGAGTATCACACCCCCATGATCCAGTCACCTCCCAAAAGCCCCACGCATGAGGCTTTGGGCAGACATCTAGATATAAACCATAACACTCACTTAAATGTAAAGAATTTTGCACACCAAGATCACTACCAAGATTTCACAAATAATGATATAGGGCCACATTTGCTTCTGTTATGGCTTTTAACCAAGAATTACTGGCAGAAATCTCTGATTCTTATCTCTTCCTTGATGCCCTTCACTATACATCTGACTACTCTATCTTTGACCATCATTTCATTTCTGACACTTCCAATCTTCTCAGTATTCATTTACTTATCTATTTGGTCCACTAAAAAGATAAGTGTCTGTTCTGGGTCAGATGTGAGTAATAAAATAAGGAATAGGGCTTGAATGAGACAGAGAGTTTTTTAATAACTAAAAGTTTAATATTTTGCTTTTTAGGCTATATTCTCAATGTTCCCAAGACCAGTTGTCTGGATCAAAGCAACCACATCTGAATGCCATGTGCTGATCACAGAGCTAGACTGTATCAGGTCTTGCAGTTTCCAATTCTTCCTGCTATCTAATTTATCGTATTCCCTTCATTAGCAAACTCATTTCCCCTTCTGTGTTAAATGACAGAGTCAGGCTATATGGAGGATTGGACATCTTTTTAAGAAGAGAGGCCTTCCTGTTATATATCTTAATAATTCCACTTCTTCGGCTAGGGATTTAGCTCAGTGGTGAGGACGCCTGCCTCGAAAGCAGAGTCCCGAGTTCAATCCGTGGTACCAAAAAAAAAAGTACATCGTTATCCCTGACCCCCACCCTTACTGAAAATCCTTGGATGCTTGCTATGTGACTCGCTTCCCAATTGGACCACCATTACCTGAGTGACTGTCCTTGTAACCTTATTGAATGATCATAGCTGTGGCCCATGTTGTACCCACGTGGGTTTCACGCTATAAAACTTCTCTGTAATGTGGGGTCTTTGGCTACCCACTCGGGACCCCTTCTGCCCCTCAGGAGCTTTCCTATCAATAAATATCTTCCTACTTTTTTTTTTTTTTTGCTTAAATTCTTTTATTGGTACATGTTAGGTATACAATATGTTTACATTTATCATTGGGTGCTTGTACCTGAACATGATGTATCTTGGTTCTTATTTTTTCCCCATTACCTGTGCTCCCTTCCCTATTTACATAGACATCATTTCCATTTTTTCCTTTTCTCATAATTTTTCCTTTCCCTTCTTTCCTTTCCCTTTCCCCTTCCCCTCCCACTTCCCTTTGGACCTTTTCTTCCTATTCTTTGTTTTAATCCTTATTTACACTTTCAGTTTCTCACACTAGAGAAACTATTTGGTATTTACACATGTGTGTCCTATTTATTTCACTTACGAGTATGGCCTCTAAGGGCCAGGGATTTAGCTTAGTGGCACCTCTGCCTGCCTCACAAGTGCAAGGTCCTGAGTTCAGTCCCTGGTACTGCAAAAAAAAAAAATGAAATAAAAGGTCGAGGATTTTGCTCAGTGGTTGTGCCACCTGCCCTGGAAGTGCAAGGGCCCGAGTCTGATCCCTGGTACCAAAAAAAAAGTTGTTAAGAGTATGGCCTCAATATACATCCATTTGGTTATAAATGTCTCTAGTTTCTCATTCTTTATGGCTGAGTAGTACTCCATTTATATAAAAAAACCACATCTTCTTTATCCAGTTTCCAGTTGATGGGCACTTGGGCTATTTCCAAGCTTTAGCTATTACAAACTGTGCTGCTATAAACATGGGTGCACATATATCACTGTGGTATGATTCTTTCATTCTTTTGGGAAGATACCCAGCAAGGGGATAGCTGGGTTGAATGGGACCTCTAAGCCTAGTTCTTTGGGGTATCTCCATACTGATTTCCACAGTGGTTGCACCAGTCTGCACTCCCACCAACAATGGAGAAGGGTTCCTTTCTCCCCACA
>NW_004624742.1:12157528-12200182 GCF_000247695.1 Heterocephalus glaber | reverse complement strand
ATGTCTCTGCTGTCACAATAGACAACGTGGGCAGCAGTGTGCAGATATAAGTCAATGAGTCTCAGCAAGCCAGTCACAGACCCGTGAGATTTAGGCAGATTTCTGGCTGCAAGTCCCAAGTTGAGCTCCCTGTCCTCCTGCAGGGTTGAACTCTGCAAAGTTCTATGTAGGTTTCAGCTGCCTTTCCCCTGAAGATAGTCCAGGTTCCAATGGGAGATGATGATCCCTCCAACTTACCAAGTACAGTGGTCTGGTGTGCCTTTATTGCAGAAATTCTCTTCCCTTTTCCAGTGGGCTTCAGTTTTCAAGGAGCCTGAGAGAGGCCCTCTATCTGTTGTTCACTTCTGTAGCTCAGGATAATGGCCTTTATGCCCCCCTGTGCCTCTGTAGTGTGGAACCAGGTAGCTGCACAGCCAGGAGGCCAGAGGGCGTGGAGGCGCGGTTATGCTGGCAGCTGGTGGGCGTGCTGAGAGGTCCTCATGGTCTCTCTCTTCCTACTTAAAAAAAAAAAAAATAATTCCACTTCTCTTCCATCTCCTCACACAACCTCCCTCTCCACCTCAACTTCTAGGGGCACCATCTGCCTCCCTCTATGAAATATATAGTGTCTGATAAATGTACTGCAAAGGATACAGTTTAGGTCCTACAAACACAAGGCAGCATGTCACAGTGGTTAAGAATGGTAATGTTAGGGCCGGGGATTTAGCTCAGTGGTTCCGGTGCCTGCCTTGGACACAAGGTCCCCAGTTCAATCCCTGGTACCAAAAAAAAAAAAATGATAATGTTTGTCATGTGACACATCTAGACTGGTGTATTCCTTTCCTAGGGCTGCCCTAGCAAGTTACTATAAACGAGGTGGCTTAAAACAACAGAAATGGGTTCTCTTATAGACCTGGAGGTTAGCTGTCCAAAATCAGAAGGGCTATGCTCTTTCTGAAGGCCCTAGGGAAGAATTTTTCCTTGCCTCTTCCTAGCTCCTGGTAGTTGTCTGCAATCTCTGGTCTCCCTTGGCTTGAGGCAGCCACACTTGAAATCTGTTTCCCTCTTCACATACCCTCCTTCATTATGCTCTCCTCTGCTTCTGTGTCCACATTTCCTTGTTATGGAACATCAACCATTGAATTAAGGGATTACCCTCACCCAGCATGATCTCGTCTTAACTTGATTACATCTGTAAAGATGCTGCAGTATGAGCCACATAATGACATTTCAGAAAACAATGGACCACATTTTCTTCACCTAGTAGTGTTATAGCTGTCATAATATTGTATTACACTGTATAACTCATGTATTTGTGGTTATGCTAGTGTAAATAAACCTATTGTGCTGCCAGTTGTTTAAAGTATAGCATATAACATACAGTATACAATATTTGATAATAAATGACTATGTTACTGGTTTATGTATGCACTATACTATACTTTTTTTTTTTTTGTACTGGGGATTGAGCCCAGAGCTTTCATACTGAGATATATACCCAGATATTAAAAAATTTTTTTTTTAATTTCGACATAGGGTCTTGCTAAGCCACTAAATTGCCCAAGCTGGTCTCCAACCTGTGATCCTCTGACTCAGCCTCCCAGAGTGCTGGGATTACAGTTGTGTGACACTATGCCTGTCTATATTATGCATTTATTGTTATTTTAGAGTGTATGTCTGCTTATAAAAATGTTTGCTATAAAACAATATGCTGTGTTATGCTGGCAGCAACATCATACATCTTGTGTTTACTGATTCTCTTGATTGCATAATTTTCCCTTATGCTTGATTTAATCTTACATTATTTTATTCATCATAGCCCTAGGCGCAACAGATGTTTCTCTCTCCCTCTCTCCCTCTCTCCCCCCCCCCAACAACCCCCTTCCCTTTACCTCCCCATTTGCACCCTTGGTCTCTTTCCCTTTGTATGTATGTATGCTGTATCGCCCAGGTACGTGTACCCTCTAGGCCTGTGTAAGTACACTTTATGATGTTGTAACAATGATAAAATTGTCTGATGATGGATTTCCCAGAATGTATCCCCATTGTTAAGGAGTGCATGTACTTATTTTCTAATAAGATTTCATCCTATGTTTTTAGGGAATGTGAATTTTGTGGATATGCTAGTCAATTCACTTGAAACAATTAATAAGCATTCAATAAAGGTAGCTATTATAGGAATGCATAGGGCAGGAAAAGGAAACCATTTCTGACTGATAAGCCAACACAAAAAGGAAGTATTTAAATTGAGTGGGAAGACTTTTAAGTAGGTGGGGCTTTAATGCTTAATGATTTATTCCAAACTTCCTGTCAGATACCAGATGTTGTATTGAGCAACACATTCTATTCCAGGTAATAGTGGATTATAAACTTCCTGTATATAGTTGGAGGAAAAAAGTGGCCGATTTTGAAACAGGCACTTCTGGGTTTTAATAGCCAAGCAATTGGGTGAAATCCAGCTGTCTCAGCACAGGGATTTTGTGACGATTCCAGGAGGCCCTGTCTCCAGGAATGGGAAGGAAGGACCAGGAGGGGCTGAGGTGGTGAGAATGGGCCTGGGCAAAAGCTCTGAAGACGTTCAAAGTGTACCTCACTGCCAGGACACTGCTGGGGCCGATGAGAGAAAGGACCATTCTCTCTGCCTCCCCCTAGAAGACTGTTCTTTTGGAGGGTACAGGCAGGCACCTGGTATTAAAGTGTTTGGAGATGGTAGGCCCATGTGCCATTAGGAGGATGTTGGAGCAGAGGCTAAGTCTCTCAGTCTTAACACGAGCTGCCCGGGAAGACAATCACTAGCAATTTATTTCACACTCACTCTGGGTCAAACACTTGACATTTGCTGTCACAATCTAATCCCCTTTACAGTCCCTCTAGGTAGACTGTATTAACTTTACTAGGTAGACAAAAATATGAAGCTTAGAATATGATTTGCCCAAGGCTACTCTCCTACCAAGTGGCAGAATCAGGATTCCAACACAGCTCTGTCCGGAAACAAGGCTCATATTCTTAATTACTGGTTGTAGGCTGAGCTAAGTCCTTCAGGATATAATGATTCAGAGAAGCTAGGACTCCTGACCATTCCCTGGGGCAAGGCATGAGGTTTAAAGTGGTCTGGTCTGTTCCCAGTGCCCAAGGCAGAAAAAAGAAAGCTAGGAGACTCAACCAGTGATATTCCAATTCCTGAATGGGAAAGTGAGCACCTCAGGCCTGGCGGGCAAAGGGTCCCTCAGGCTCTTAGACACTGAAAAAGAGCATTCTGGAGCCACAGTAGGTGGGAGAGGCAAGACATAGACCCACTGCTCAAGGCCTACAGACATAATTGATGCAACAGAACTCTGAAAGTGACCTCAACTTCATGAAGAGGAGATCACAGCTCAGGAATGTAGGAAAGACTTCATAGTCCCCAGTGAGTTTTCCCAAATATATTCTCTGATGAGAGAAGAGATGGTGATAAAGCAGCTTTCTTTGAGAAGTTCCTGGTTCTACCCCAGGGTATAGAAAGAACCTTTCTAGTGACAATGCCTGCTCTTGCTGAGGGTCTATGAAGGGTCATGGGCAAGAAGGAGGGGAGCTGAAAATTGGGAATGTTAACTAGTACAGGTCTCAAAAAGAGAAAAAGGAAGTACTTGTGGACTGTAGGACAGGGTTAATGGCAAGTGTTATGGGTTGTGTTTAGATGTCCCCCCAAAGGCCCATGCAGTAGTAGATGGCTGAATCTAAAGTATGTCATGCTAGGCTTAAGGGTGTGTGACTACCATACCAGTATACTTGAGTGATTGGTTTGGCACTGCCCTAATCTTGGTAGTCTGAATAAGATAAAAGGGGCAGAAAGATGTTTTTAAGGTCTCTTGTTGCTTTTGTGACCTTCTGGCTGTCATGAACTGTTTCTTCTCTGCAAGACCTGTCTGCCACGCCATCCTGCCTTGGAGCCAGCTGATTATAGACTGAAACCTGTATGAACTGTAAGCCAAATAAACCCTTCCCCCTCTAACCTTGGGTGTCGGCTATTTTGGGTCTCATCAATGAGAGAAAAGTAAGGAACACAGCAGGCATCATTCTAGGAAGGAATATTAAAGGAGCATCTCAGGATAGACCTGGTGGCACACACTTGTGATCCCAGCATTTTGGGAGGCTAATGCTGGATGATCACAAATTCAGATCCACCCTGGGCTTTGGCAATTTGGTGAGACTCTGTCTCAAAAATAAAAGGTAATGGGGATGTAGCTCAGTTTGAAGGCCTTGGGTTCAATGCTGATATTTTTTTTCATTTCTCTTGGTTATATCCCAGTTGCAGTGATTTTAAAATTTCCCTGATTCTGATGTGGAACCAGGGCTGAGAACAAATGACATAATAGAGTGGTGAAACTCATAACACACTGACAGCTTCAGGGAGACATTTGCAGGATCCCCTTTAAGTCTTGGGGATCTAGATGAAAGACTTGTGCTTGGTTCACAACTTATGTTCCCCCCATTCCCCCCACAATATGAGTGCTCTCAATGTGTGCTGAAATGTGCCTTAGGACCCTGTTCTCGACTTGGTTCAATTCAACATTTGTGCTGATGGCTTGGGATAAATATCAGAAATGGGGGTTTTCAAACATTTTTCTCCTTGCACAACACCTTTCAGTGAAACAGAGAAAGGTGGACCTACTCCAGTTGCCACTAAGAAGAGGTTGAGTTCTCAAGTCCTTGTCTGTTAGGACTCATGTTAGTCATTTTCCTGACCTGAAATTTAAAAGCAAAGTTTATTTTAGCTCCTGGTTTTCAGAGGATTCAGTGTATGGTTGGTTGATTCCAAGGCAGAATCAGTATGGCAGGAGGGTATAGCAGAGGAAATTGCTCAACCCATGGTAGCCAAGAAGCAGAGAGAGAAGGGAGGAGGTAGTCTTCCAGGCCATGCCCCCAGTGACCACCTCTAGTCAGGTTTCAGCTCCTAACACACATTTAGGTACTGAATTCATCAATGGATGAATCCACTGATGAGTACAGTGCCCCCGTGGTCCAGTCACCCTCTTAAACCCCCGCCTGTGAATACGTGAGACTTTTGGGGAGACATCTGAGATCTAAGCTTAACAGGTCTGTAGTTTTTCTCTTGTACTCACACACTTCAACACCTCGGAGCCTTCCCTCAAAACATCTAGGGCTTTACAGAGCACGACTTTAAGACCACTTCTGCAGAAAGTATTTTTATGAATTTGAGGATAATCCAAAACTGAGGATAGAAGTTCGTTTTAATGGCAGACTCAGGGTCAAGATGAACTTTAGCAGCAATCAATATAAGGTAAACAAATATAGAAAATGAAAATAAAAAGTTCATTTCTCAGAGTGGGTTGCATTGGGAAGTAATGTTTTCTTTCCTGTAAGGTATTCAAGCCCAGCCTGGCCAGCTTTGTGTGCGCACGTGTGTGTGTGTAATGAAAACACCAGAGGTGAGGCTGTTAGCCTAGCATGCACAGGGTGAGAGCCACTTGCACCTTTAGCATCTTTGCTAGAGGGGAAAGGGGTTGGCCTGAAGGGTAGGAAGCTGTTATTTTTCTCCTTTATCCTTCCCTTAATTTTCCTAATCTGATTCTAGTGAGGCTTCACCTTGAAAAGAGCTGGCTGTGAGAGTGGGGGACTGAGGTCTCTGCCTTTATTGTTTAATATTTAATGCATTATTATCCAGTTAGACTGTAACTTAAGTAAGCAAGCACTTTATCGACTTTTTCAACACTGCTCCTAGAACAGCACCTGGCATATAGTGGGTGCCCAGTAAGAGTGCACTGAATAACTGAGCAGAGGCCGTTCTTAATCCCTTTACCTGCATGGCCTCAGCTGCTATTTTTACTCCCATGACACACAGGAAGCAGGTAAAGGAGAACTCAGCATTCTGTAGCTCTTCTCCTCCACTTGCACCAACACATCCCTTGCCCCATCCTCCACCCTGACCTCCATCTTTGTGATTTTGGACTCACACCCCATTTTCTGGTTTCTAGCCTCCCTTACCTGGGCTTGAGTCATTCCTTTACCACTTACTCTTCAAGCTCAGGCAAGTTACCTAACTGCTCTGTGCCCCAGGTTCCTCATTTACCCGAGGAAAAAGCTTAAATAAGTGAAGAGAAGAAGAGTAAAAGTGAATACTGGGAAACACTAACATTTAAAGAAAAAGAAATAGCAAAATCTTACAGCTTGATTGATGCAAGGTGCTTAGTTTCTTGCATATCCCAAGCAGGCCAGAGATGTTAGCAATTGTCATTACGGTATTTCACTATTCTCGAAAATCACTCTCATTATTAACTCATCTTTCAGATCTGATGCTTGTCAGCCTGGCTTTCTCGATGGTGACACTCATCCCCTCACCCACAATGCAGTTTCTTCCCTCAATTATGCTGATTTGAGGGATCCCAGCCCCCAGCCCACCTCCCTAAGCACCAGTTCCCTCTGGGCAGTGCCTACATCATTATTGATTTACTTCAAAGCAGAAGCAAAACTCACCATTGCTCAGGAATAGCAGTTAATTCAATGTGTTTGATCGCACAGTTATGCACCTAGTTTGCTTTTAGCCATGTCAAAATGTGAGGGTTAATTTGCAGTTCCTCAACTTCTGGGTATCGAGCTCACTTCACGTGATTTAAATTGCTTGGTGCCAGCTCTAAACAATCTTAAACCAACTGCTTGTGATTATCTGGGTGTCTGTCAAATTAGCTTAGCTCTATCAGCCATCTAGTTTTTAGAATCTTCTGTTTATTTCAACTGTAGGTAGTTCTTGGAGGAATGACAAATTTATCAGCCCTCCTTTAAAAGGAATAGCATTTTGCACATGCTTCAAGAGAAAAATGATTCCTTGTGTTTCTTCTAGGTAGGCTTCTATCAGTAGATGAGTCTGGATCTCAGTGTATATATTATCAGGGGATTTTTAAAAAGTATATTGCCAATTTAGGATGTCTGTTTTAGAAAAAAGGTAAGGGCAGGATTTGATTTATATTTCAGAAGACGATTCCCCAACCAGCGACGTGGAGGATGAGGTAGAGGAGAGGAAGACAAGGGCTCCTGGACAGAAAGCAGCTTGAAGGCTGAGGAGGTTATCTGGCAGAACTCACCACCTGGGGGCAGGAGAGAGGAGGGGGAGGGAAGGTGGGGGAGGGGGATTTGAGGACTAGAACCTGCTAGACTCAGCTGTAGGGCAGCACCCCAACTGCTTTTTGTTGCGCATTTTGTGAGGCTTGGGAATTTACAGACTATTTGGGGATACTTTTGCTGTCTTCCCGCCTCTGACTCCTGCCTCCAAAGCCCAGGCCTTTCCTTATGGTCCTGAAAGGGCAGTTTAGTCTTATCTTCTAATATACTCTGGCATTTATGTGTTAATCGACTTTCTGTCATTGTGACAAAATTCCTGACAGAAACAATTTAAAACAGGGAAGATTTATTTTGACTCACCGTTTCGGAGGTTTCAGTCCATGGTAATTTGGTTTGTTTCTGGGCTGTGGTGAGGCAAACCATCATGGTAAAAGGGCATGGCAGAGGGAAGCTGCTTACCTTATGGCAGCTGGGAAGCAGAGAGAGAAGGAAAGCACCAGAAAGAGGAAGGAGCCAAAGGACCAGATATAGTCCCCAAGGTGGTGCTTCCATGATCCTGTCTTCAACTAGGCCCCATCTCCTGTTTCTGTCACTTCCCAATAATGGCGCCAAATTATGATATCATGATTGGATTAATTAACTGATGAAGTTAGAGTCCACATGACCCAAAAAGCCCATCAGCTGGCAACCAAGCCCTAAACACAATAAGCATTGGGGGGACATTTTTAGATAACAACGTAACACTTAGATTCATGCTTTATGATATCTTCCCTCCTATAATGTGAGCTCTATAAGGGCAGCCTTCTTTGTTTTATTTTCTAAGGTATTTAAGATGTTTAGATAGTTCTTAGACTAGAGTAACTACTAAATAAATGTTGAAATGGCATGAACAAAGATAAGGTTGTTTAATATGTTGAATGCTGCAAAAAATTCAAGCAGGAAGAGAGCTAAAAGAAGTCCCTTAATTTTAGGATAGGAGGTTATTGATGACCTTAGAGTAATTTCAGTAAAGTATACATTATTGTGGAAAACTAAAATGAAATATTGTTATTTTAAGTTCATGTTTTGGACAAGGTGGTGAAGACACATGATTTTAGAAGTTAAGGTTAGATAGGATATTTTGTTCACACAAGAAGTGTCTGGCACATGGAGGTTGAGATATATTAGCATTTACTCGGGGAAATAATGGCTTGTGGAGAAATGTGCCTGGAGATATTCAGCTAGGTTCTCAAAGGACTATTCCATTTTGCATAAGAGAATTGGAGACAGACTATAAATAAGCAAGAGGGAAATTATTTCCATTTTCATTAGATAAATAATTGACAAAAGATTTTAATATATGTAGACATTATGGGGTCAGGTTTCTTCTCGGGCTATTTCAGTGCTCACCAGCATGAAATTGCTCTCTCGTCTTTGCTGTGTTATGTGTTGTCTGACATCACTGTAAGTCATGCTCGACTTCTCTCTCCTGGAGGAATTGATGAACAGTGCTAGCATCAGTCTGGATCTCTACTGGCCATGGTTTTTCTTTATTGTGCCCAACAGCAGAGGTAGAAGAGTCTCTGAAGAAATTTCCCTTTAAATATAAAATTGTGGCACCTGGCACTCCCTCCCCTTGCTTTGGTGACTGGAAGCCGTTCCCTGGCTCATCTGACTGTCTGCAGGGCCAACTGGGTCCCTGGCGTTCTTCTGCCCCAGCCCCCCTGTCACACAGCCACATTGCCATTGTGGCCTTTGTGAGATCGCCCCTCTGCGGGGGGCACGGTTATCTTTGTTGCCCGGCTCCTGCTCCTACCATTTTGGCCTCTGGATGGGATGTCCTCTCTTTTGCTATTTGGGCTCAAGAATGGACAGAGATTTCTCCTAGGCTATCACAGCACAGAATACAGTTTACCATAACTTTTAGTAAGAATTCATTCCATGTAAAAATAACAGAAGGAATAACATAACTAATAGGAGACGTAGCTGTCCTTAGTACTGACAGGTTTTGTGCCCTGTTTTAGGTTGAGTTCCTAGAACGTGACCTGGAGACAGGATATAAGAACAAATAGTTAATTTGGTAGATTATTCAAGGAAGCACTGGCAAAAGAGTGAAGAAATTGTTCAAGGAGGGAAGGAAGTCTAGATACGGTATATCATTCAAAGATTGCTACTGGGGGCAATTTGGGCTCAATCCCATCAGAAACCTGGCAAACAGTATAAAACTTCTCTGGTGAGAAGAAGTAGTTACATGGCAACTACTAGCCACATTGGTTAGCAAAGATTCAAAACGTTCAAATCAGAATTAAGCTGTGCTCCAAGGGTAAAACATACACTTGATTTCTAACACAATATCAAAATGGTGAAAATATCTCCTTGTTAATCTTTATATTGATTCTGTGTTGACATGACGATAATTTAGAGGTATGAGGTTGAGAAAATATATTATTAAAATCAATTTCATTTGTGCCATTTTACTTTTTAAAGTGTGACTACTAAATGTAAAATTACATATGTGACTCATGTCCTGTATCTGCTGGACAGTGCTGGCATAGAACATGCCTCAGAGCTGTCCCACTGGAGTGCAAGGTCTGAGTCCCCTTATCCACTGACATCAGGACACCCATACTTTATCCCTGATTGTGTGGGACTAAGCCACATCCAGCTTCTCTTCTTGCTTTTTTTCTACATGTAAGGTCTTTATGTCTGTCCTGCACCCCTAAAAGGAACCACAGGGACAGGAACGCACAATCACACACTAACAAAACTTATATACAGGCACAAGGCCTAATCCTATGTATGGAGCCGGATAATATTTGAAAGAATTAGCTCTATGTTTTTAGCTGCCGCTCAGCTCTCCCTCTCCTTCCCACTCTGTGCTTCCTGCTGTTCTTCATGCATACACTGAGGATCTTCCTCCCAACCCAGAAAACTACACATGAGCCATCCATGGTTTTAGTAGATCCTTTTTATAATTTGAAAAAATTTTTATTAGTGCATATTTGGCGAACATAATGATTACTTTCATCATGGGAAGTGCCCATAATATATTTACTAGGAAGTAAATGTGTAGTGAAGTGTTTATGTTCAAAAATCACTGGTGCAGGTGTAGGACAGAAGAAGCTGAATGCTTAAGTGCATAAAGTCAGAGAGCCTATGAGGAGCATTGCTCACAGGCTACAGCCACAGTGATAACTAACTAGACCCAAAGACAACCACTTGTGCTGCAGGGCTTTGCTCAGCCTTCTGCCTCTCTCATGCCACTTAGGAAGTTCCCCTTCCAACAGTCCAGGGTACCCCAAACCACCAGGATGGAACTCTTGGTCACTAAGTTTCTTCATGAAATAGTTCCTGGGCCAGATGGGATTAGATAGAACTGGCCCCAAACCTTTCAACAAACCAAGACATATATGTACGCTGTATTTCTTAGAGTGGTACCTTTTCTCCAAAGGCAACATGATCTTTGTAAATGCATCTCTGTCCACAGTTAGGAAAACTTATAATATTAATGTGCAGAGGAGTGTCCCTCCTTGAAGCCGTGTTGTTGTTTTATGCCATCCTCACTCTGTCACCTCCCTTGCCAGTCCACCAAATAGTTTTCCCCCAATGGAGAAACAGTCTGCTTAAAGATAAATTCAATAAAAATATCAAAGGTTAAAAAAAAGAGTATGAGCTCACGTAGTAGTGTCATCTTGTAACACATACAAGGGGCTAACAAGTCAGAAAGCCAAATGAATCACTTCTCAGTCATCAAGGCCGAAGGCTGTGTGAGTGTGAACTGGCTTCACAATTACTCATTACGGAGGGATACGTTTTGTACACCTTCAGAGGATACTCGATCTTGTTTTGTTGAGTTAGTTGGACTCAAGCAGTACATTCCAGAAGTTGTTTTTTCAGGCAGTGAAACTGATGAAAGAGGAAGGTGGAAAGGTGCCCATGGGATTTCTGTAGCATTTGGCTTCTGTCAGTCAGTTTAGGCATTTCATATTTCTCTGTCATGGACCTATGAACTCTGCTTTAGTTTCACTAACAGTGGAAACAAGTGTTTAATGCCCTTAGTGACCTACAAATATTACAGAGGATAGCCATAAATGTTTTATGCTTCCAGTATTAAGTGATTGTGGGTTAATGACAGAAAAGACAAATGGTAAACATCTGGATACATGAAAGGAAATGACAAAAAAGTGCTTCTCAAATATCAGAGAAGCATCAGAGACACCATCTGTTGACTAAGGAAAAGATGGTCAGCATCCTTTGGGGTGATCCCCAGCCACATATCTCCTTCTCTGAACCTTGTGGCAGCTGCCACACCCAAACAGTGTGACCCTTCTCCCCTGGGTCCCTGGGGTCTCATCGTGCCTCCTGTTCACAGGGGCAATGACGGACCCTAAGTAAGCGTCCATCTTTGCTTACTGCCTGTGGGTATCTGTGCAAAATGTGCTTCCATCACCCTGTCAGAAGCTCTGTCTGCCCTTCATTAAACACGGAGCTGTCTCTAGGAGGGCTACACATCTCAGGGTCACCACTTTCCTTATGGCCTTTCATCTTGAAGGATCAATGACTGGAGACATTTCTTACCTACCTCCCTGTTCTCCCACTAATGCTGTCTTCTGGGCCCAGCAGTGCATGTTAAAGGGCAAGGTGGAACAAGTCAACAAAGGACCATAGAACAGCTTCCTTTTTCTCTGTGAGGGATCCCAGGGCTCTACATTTTTTTTTTTTTTTTTTTGGTACCGGGGGTCAAACTTGGGTCCTTGTGCTTGCGAGGCAGGCAGCGGAACCACTGAGCTAAATCCCCGGCCCCAAGGGCTGTACATTTTTAAAGTGTCAATTACGTAGGGTAAAATGGAAAGGTGAGATTTCCCTCCTCTCTCTTTCTTCATTTATTCACTCAATTCATGCTTATCAGGTATCATTTAAGATCCAGAAGCTGTTGTCCCTCAGGGAGCTATAAATAAGCAGCCAAAATAATATCAGATTGTGAAGATGAGGAAAGTGAGACGGAGAATGACTGTGTGTGCCTGCATGCGTGTATGTGTACCTGTGTAGTGGCTTCTTTAGGAAGTGTGCCAGGAATGGATGTTCTGCCTGGATGATGTTGAATGGACATGGAAAGGAGAGAGAGGCATGGGAAAATGTGTGGGCACAGCTCTCTACGAGAGGTGCTGCTCTTCAGGCATATTGGAACCTGCTTCCTGCCTGGCATATCTTTCTTCCTTCTGTTTTTGCTTAAATATTAACTGAGCTCCCACTAGGAGTCAGGAGATAATTGAGAGATCAAAAGAACAGGACAAAGTTTTTGCCTGGGAAGGATTCACTGATCAGGGAGGGAGAAAGACAAAGCAGCAAGTCATTAAAATACTGATGTTGCATACTTTACAGCAGGAAGTATCAAGTGTCATCAGGAAGAGGATGGGAGCTCAGACTACCAGCCAGGTTCCCTTGAACACTTGCCCAGCAGCTAGGTCTGCAAAGAAAGAGGCTAGGTGTCTGAAGAATCAGGACCCCCACCCCCCCACCCCATGTAATACGCCCTGGGTGCCTTGGAAAATTCTGTAGAGTGGGAAGTTTTTTGAACAGTCCAGGAAATCATGCACACCAAACACTAACAAGGGAACCAGTGGAAAATTGGAATTGATTCAAGTTGCTGAGAAAACAGGAAAGGTGACTTTTATTTGCAGGACCAGGATGCTGACATCACACACACACGCACACAAACTTGGATGCTCATGCACACACACACACACACACACACACACAAACTTGGATGCTCATGCACGCGCACACACGCACACACACACACACACACACTGCTCAGAGAAGGACTGATGGCTAAGGAAGAGTTGGCCGTCTTCCTAATAATGTGTAATCCAAAAATGAAAGTTTACAGAACAAGAAAAAACCTTAATATCACACAAGTTCAGGGTGAACCTTTTGGTATTTACATAACTGATTAAAGGTTTAAAATGAAACTGTGTGTTGACCTAATGCTATGACTTATGTAAATGGAACAGACTTTTAAAGACACACAATGATTAGGCTTTCCATTTATTGTTGTGGGGCCATGTGTACTTAGTGACCCTGAAGTCCAAAAATATGGAAGTTGCCACTAGAATATTGGCTATGTAAGGACAAAAGAGGGACATGTTGCATCCTTACAACTGTTTTAAAGGAAATGCTAGATACAAGCTGCTATCCCTTGTGTGCCTTCAGACTACAGCTGGCTGTGAGTAGGTGTTGGGTGTTAGGTAAACGGAAGAAGTGACTGCTGTGTGGGAGGTGTGAATGCCAGAACACAACTTCAATTTGTGGTAAACACCAGAAAGGGCATGGAAGAGAGGTGTTTTAGTTACTCTGTCAGAATAGATTAGAAGGTGACCAGATGTTTCTCTTGAAGGAAACTGTCACTCTATAAACATAGGTCTCAAGAAGACATTGAGGGAAAAAAACAGTTCTTGGTTAGGACTGGTCCATGGCAGAATTCCTTCTCTGCCTAGTGAATTTGGGAAGAAAATCTGAGAGTTTGGCCCAGTGCCTCACTTTGACCTCTAGGGAACAGGCTGGTCTGCTGTGAATATAAGTTATGTGCAGCCCCACATGGCAGCCTGTGGACCTGTAGAGAGGTTCACCCCTGCCTCGCAAAGCCTTGCCTGGGTTGTTCCTAAATTTGAGGTTCCATTTACCAATAGGTATAAGTTAGATCTTCCACCCTAAACTTTATCAATAATAAGTGTGAAATTTTAGATTCTAACTACTTGCTCTTTGGTTTTATTTCTTAGGTTCAGAATTCAAGTTGGGAAGCGTGATATCGCTACTGAGACACCAATAGGGTTCTGGAGGGCACCTCCAAGAATCCTCCAGAGCTGTCGAAATTGAGGCTCAATCAGAAGCCTGGGTACCTGCCGTTCTGGAGAGACAAGACTTACATCTTAGGACAAAAGGAACACAACATGGTTTCAAGTATAATCCCTAAACCAAAAGTCATATGGGTGAACACACTGAGTGCCAGGTAAGAATTTGTAGCTAAGTCATTTCTTAGGTACAAGAATAGGTAGCATGCTTTGGAGTGAGAATCATCTCTGAAGAGAATCATGTCTATCTCATTCATGCTGGGAGGCTTCCTAAATTACCACTAATTCCTTCATGCCCTGGAATGTGTACAGAACCAATCGATGAAACAAGAACCACAAAATAAATAAATATCTTAACAAAAGGTATGTGATGCATATAGGGTAATTCCTGTTCTGAAAAGTAAAGCAATGAAATAAAAGTTCTACATACATTTTCCAGTTAACAAAGCACTATTAGACGCATCAACTTTGACCTGTATCATAAACACTCAGTATTTCTATAATTTCCATTTACACTCAAGATTGAAAAGAGGAAGCAGAACAAAAGTAATGGAGGGGGCCAGCGAGAAAGAGGCAGGAAGTGAGTTGGGAAGCCTATCTGCTGTTCTACATAGTTGCATATTACACAACCATCTGTGGTGGCTTAGAGATATTTGATAGGTCAAAAAGCATAGATTTGTGAGATTGTTGCCTTTTATTATCTCTGTATCGTATTCTAAAAACAACCAAGTGAGGCAGTGGTTTGGCCACTCAGCAAGTCACATCGCCTATGTCTTACCTTCAGGGGCGGGCTGTGCCAGCACTGGGTTTTGTTCTGGGACTCTCAGGAGCAGGCTTATCCACTGCGGAAGAAAAGTCTTATTTCTTGAGCACTTTCAGTGTAGCACAAATACACAGAATAAGAACACACATACTATCCTGTGAAATTCTCCTAGTGACCTGTGTGCTAGGTATATGGTAGCCTCATTTTATAAATGAAGAATTTGAGCCTCTAAGAGGCTAACTGATTTATCTAATCCAACACTGGTTCAAATGGTATCTGAAATCTCTACAAGGATTAATGAAAGGACTTAGCAACAAGAAAGGGGAATACTTGCTGAAGACAGGCTAAATAGGTAGAAAGGTACAGACACACTATGTATGACATCATACTTTGAATTCCAGGAAAAACACTTTACAAATACATTCCAATGATGTATTGTTTCCAGGAACTCATTGAAGAGTTTGCCTGAGAAAAAAGCCACTTCGAGATGGAAGTGTCCCCCAGCAAAAGCCACTGAGACAGGAACGTCATGCAGATTGAGAATCCAAAGGTAACAACCATCTGGCTACTAAGAATGGGATGTTTTGCTCTTGATATTGTAGATGACTGATTTTCAGAAAATGCAGAATAAAAATTATAGGGGAGTATAGTATTTTATAAGGCAGGCTAAATGAACTAACTAAACTTTTTTTCTATCTACAAGTTTCACTTTTTATCTTAGGCATTACAGTAATACATAGAATTACAAAAATATAATGGAACTCCATGTCATATCATATGCTTCAATAATGATTAATGTAGAATTGAAGGGAGGAGGGAGGGGAAGGGGATGTAAAAAGAATTAAGATGTGTTATGTACATGTACCAACTCTCCACAAAACGTGTAACCATTATGTGCTGCAAATATGTATGAATAAAAATATTTTAAAAATAAGGATTAAAATTTATTATTCTGTGTAATTTTTTCTCCACACTTTCTACCTGGATTGTTTTAAGCAAATCTCTGTCACCGTATCACTTTACCTGAAGATACTTCACTATGGATATTTCATTTCTATGGGAAAAAGATACTTTTAATATAATTAATAAGTTACTGTCACACCTAAAAAAATGACAATAACTTACTAATATCATTCATCATCTTAGCCTATATTAAAATTTGCTAGATTGTCTTTTAAATCTTTTATAATTGATTTGTTTAAATCAAGGTTCAAACAAGACTCATACACTGCATTTAGTGGCCGTGTTTCATTGTAGAGCTTTCCACCTATATCCATTGAGTACTTACTGGGTTCCATGAAAACTTAAGACTCCAACACAGTTTGGGGTCAAGCTATTGTGACAAAATGACGCTAGCTGCAGTATATCACAAGGAAATCAAATGCATGTAGAGGTTAAGTGTGTGCTCAACTACAAGTGATAAGTTTTGTCTTAAAGTCTAAAGCTGCACCCAAAATATGTTCCAACTACAAATAAGATAAGAGGTACTGAGTTTGAGCCCTGGTTCCAAAAAAAAAAAGGATAAGAGGTTTACAGTGGAGAAACTTGGCAGACACTAACCTAGCCAAGTGATCAATCTAAATTGATCCTAAAACATAACAATGTCATGAACTCCTTAAAATAATGAAAAGGACATAATTCAGTTTTTTAATATTCTTGCCAAAAATGCATAACACGATTCTACAGATAAGAAAACATTGGGCAAACTTAAATGGAGGATCATACTACAAAACAATTGACTATTACTCTAAGAGTCAAGTTTGTAAAAGATTGAGAAACTATTTCAGACTGGAGGACATAAGACAGTACAACTAAATGCAATCTGGGGTCCTGGATAGGATCCTAGAACAGAAAAAGAGGACAATTCTGGAAAAATGGCAAAATTCAGTAAGGCCTGTAGTTCAGTTAACAATGATGTACCTGTATGAATTTCCACTCTTGATAATAATTCTATAATCATGTAAATATTAATATTAGTGGAATGGGTAAAGAGAGCTCGTCATACTGTTTTGTAACTTTTCTGCAAATCTCAAATGAGTCTAAAATACAAATTAGAAAGGAAGACTGATATAATCTTTGAATGTGTATGCTGTTTTCCTCAACTATGAAATGAACTGTAAATGGAAAACTGTGCACCCATCTAGAAGTAAGTCAGCATTTTGTTTAAACAACCCAGCCAGGGTTTCAGTTCTCTTTCCTTTTTTAGATACTTTCCTGATGTGTACGACTAAGCAGTATGATTTGTGACCACTTTTACCTGATATCAGGCACTGTTCCACATTTTGCCTGTGGTCACTATTATCACTGTCATACACACTGAGTTTCTGACTAAAAACAAAGCACCTCCCAGACCCGTTTTCCTAGAAGGCAGGGTTTCTAGGGTGGTATTTGCACCTATGTCCAGGCTCTTGCCAGAAAAGCCTTATGACCAGAATTCACTGAGCCACACACCCCGTCCCCTATGATATCTACTATAATACCAGTGCTTGGTTGGGTTCTGACATTCGGTACAGCCACAGTAATTTTTGTTACTGAATGAATGAATGGTGAAAGCAGGCATTTTCATTTACTGTGTCTTCTTTATTTTTCAGTTGAGATCTTCCACAGCACAGGGCCAATCTCTCAAAATTGGTTTTTCTGAAAACCATAGGCTTTTTGATGTCTTCCAATTCCTTGTTAAAGTATGAGAAGTGGCCCAGGGATGCTCAAAGAGGCCTATTCTTCAAAGAGCCTTCACAATCCCTTACTATTCAGAGGATTTGTCCCATGAAGAAATTGGCCAGGCAGAGCCAATGCTTGCCTTTCCTTTGTGGTGCCCATCTCTTTGTCTTTGCTGTTGGAACTGTTCCTTGTTCCTTGTTTGAAAAGCTCAAGTTTTGTAAGTTTCTTTATTCTTTCATTCAGTATTCAGGTCTCTATTTATTGAACTTCTTTTGGGTGTCAGGCCATATAGTGGTGCACAAGCTGAGATACAATGGACAGGAAGCTGGGTCTTGTTATTTCCTGGAAATGAATTCTTCATAGTCACCATGCTGGAACTTTGGGAAACACCATTTTTGTTGACCTATAATTGGTCCCAACTGTCCACCAGGGGATCTTTCTCTGCTTTTTCTGATGGGAGAAGCTCACCTCCCTTCCACTCCAGCTGTTTTGAACCTGAACCCAAGAAATTCATACTCTTTCCTCTTAAACCTCAAAAACCAACCCCACGGCCCCTCAGAGGGCCCTAGGAGCTCTTGCATTGGGTGGCCCACTGGCTGGTGTAACAGCTGGAGTATTCCCAAGAGACTTTAACCAAGAGACTAAGTAATTAAGATTGACATTTATAAAATTCTCAAGGAAAAACCCAGAGGTAAGCGGGTGTGCTTAGATGACATCAACTAGAAACGCAGGCTCCTTCTGTCTTGTTGCTTTGTCAACCCCAGAGGGTTGCCTTTGTCTTCATGGCTGAAGCTACCTCATAAGGTCCAGGTCTGGGTTTCAGCACATTAGAAGGTAGAAAGGAAAAGGATGTGACCTGTAGTCTGCTCATATCATTTCCATTAACATCCACTTGTCTAGAACTTACTCCTATTGTCACCATCAGTTTTAGGGCAGAGTGGGGAATGTAGTCTCCATTTGAAGTGCCATGTGACAGGTAAGACTCCAAGGGCCTGTTTCTAAAAGGAGGAAGAAGGAAGTGGATGTGGGAGTTACTAGTTCCTACCACACACTCCTTTAGTCCTTTACTCTCATCCAGATTATTCTTGTGTCCTTACATGATTGGCCTTCAAACCTCAGACCTCATTCCCATGTTCTCTAACCTTACGGTTCTTTCTGAACTCCCGGGCCTGGCCTATCCCAGACTGGCTCTCCTACTTACTCCCTGTAGGAACTTACTTGGAGGCTCCTCTGATAGGAGAGGGCATGGCCAAGAGAGGAACTAGATGCTGACAGCCAAGGCTGGGGCCATCCAATGCCAGACCCAAGTCTCTCCCAGGCCCTCTCTGCTTCCACTGAGTGTGGATGAGAAAACATGTCTGGCAGCGTTGCTGAGACATTTCGGGTCTCGTGGTTGAGGGAAAGCACTGCGGATGAGCACTAGAGGGAGGGTCCAGGTATGAGCTGGAGCTTTGTCCCTGGGAGCCACAGTTTCATCTCCTCATCTTTTTTCTCTTCCTCCTCCACTTCCTCATCTCCAGCTTCATTATAGTCATTAAAACTACTATTGACTGAGCAACTGCCAGTTCCAAGCATTCTACATATATTATCTTTTTTAACCCCTAATGTAGGCCCAAGAGGTAAGTGTTATATTTCTGTCTTGAACTTGAGAAACTGAGGCACAAAGAGGTAAAGAGCTACTTTATACTGTTATGAGGATTAAATAAGATAATTCACATGAAAACATTCAGCTCAGTTCCCGGCAAACAGAAAGTACCCAGCAGCTATAAGAGCTTTTACTGTTTTAACAGAGGAGTGAATGGAAGTGATCTGCCAGTGTTAGCTCCAGAACTGACATAGGTAGGGCTTAGTGTGGCAAAGGGATCAAGGGAGGACACTATGTTAACTTGGATCGCACATAATAGAAACACCCTAAATTTCTAATATAATTATATTCATGTTTTATGTAAGGTCGAGAACATTTCAGCATTTTAACTGTCCACATAATGATGATTACTATCATTGGGGTAGCTTTTGGGGTCTCATGGAGAGCATGGTGGCTAATGCCCCTCCAAGCTACCCTCTGGAGCCACCTCTCTAATGGCTCAAGCTAGTAAGTGACAGTCATGACTTGAGAGCAGTTTTTATTCTAGAGCCCATTTCATCATTACTACTCACCACTCTCTCTCTGGGTTGGCAGAAGCTGAGTTTCAGCAGAGGTTTGGTGGGTTGGGGTTTGCTGGGCTTCTGTGAGAGGCCTGCAGCTGCCTCTCCTCTTGGCTGAGGCTCTCTCTGGGGCCACCTTCACTGTTTATCACAGCAAAACTGAGAAGATTAAATAAGTGGAAGGTATATTCCTCTTTTTTGTATTTCCTGAACAGCAGAGATTTCTAGCAGCTAAGAATGAGGAAGTTGGGCTGGGTCTCTTCACACTTCTCTAAATTGTTCTGCAAACCCGTCTCACAGCATTGTGGCAGATCTCTGTCAGCGAGGCAGGTTTACTGGTGTGACAGTTTCCATTTAATCAGAGTTTTGATTCTCTCCTAGAAGGGCCCAAAATGTGGCCAGATGCTCCAAACACCTTCCTGGTTTACCCCAAAGGGGTCCTATTGGTTTTGACACTTTCCAGATAACCACAATACAATAAGCCAGGCTGGGATTTTACAGAGGCTTCTCAAAGCTATCTGAAGAGAATGTCTTGGATAGCAACTAGTAAAAGCTAGTCTCAGATCCTGACCAGAGGTAAGAGTGGTTTTTAGTTAGCTCCAAGTAAAAAGCAAGCCAGCCTCCTGCCCCTGAGGAGATGTCTAGCTGGCTCCATTCTCTCACTCCCTGACTGATCCAGCTATCCCAGGTCACCAAATATTTATTGAGCACCTGCCATGTGCCAGACCCCAAGCTCAGGACTGAGAATGCAGTGACCTGCACAATTCCTAATTGAAAGAGCTCATTGTTCTCTGGAAAGACATGGATGTGTAATGAGACAAGCACTATATTTTCTTTATATCAGGCCCAAATCTTAGAGTTTGTTCTGTTAGATCTTATGCTGGGTCTGATGCCGGACCCTCTACTGTCTAGGGTGAAAGTGGCCTGGGCATAGACAATCAAATAGAAGTGACTGAAGGTGCTCCTGCCAGGTCTGAAGCTCAGTCTCATATCAGTGAGACTGGCCATCGGGTACCCAGACATTTGGCTGAACAGGGTTTCTGAGTGTGTCTGTGAGAGGAGTGTTTCTGGGCGAGATTACATTTGGATTAGTGAAGTAGATCACTGCCCCCCACACCCCACTAATGTGTGTAGACTTCATTCTGTTGAGGGTTGAATAGATTAAAGTTCAGATTAAGGAAGAATTCTCTGTCTATCTTTGGGCTGAGTCATGTCTTGTGCCTTTGGACTCAGATTGGGACTTGTACCATTTGTTCTCCTGGATCCTCAGCTTGTTGACTGCAGAACTTGGACTGCTCAGCCTCCAAAATTCCATGAACCAATTCCTTATAGTAAACACACACAAGGGCCAGGGATTTAGCTCAGTGGTTCCGACTCCTGCCTCCCAAGTGCAAGGTCCTGAGTTCAATTTCTGGTACCAAAGCATGCGCGCACGCGCGCGCACGCGCACACGCACACACACACACACACACACACACACACACACACACACACAAGAGTTCTAGTTTTGTTTCTCTGGAGACCCCAGACTAATACACCAAGCAGTGATGGGAATCCACTGAGAGCCATTGCAGTGCTGTCAGTGGATTTTTTGCAGGCAGGGCTGGGACAACGAGAACTGAGTCAGACTGCAAAGGGGCTGAGCCAGCCTCTTCCTTTCCCTTCCCCAGAGTTCCTAAGGCCTCATGTGTCCACCAAGTCCACCCAGTGGGCAGTGGCCCCCTTATGCTTACTTCTCCGCATGAGGCCGCCTGCAGAAACACGAAAGACCACCTGAGGGCGCCGCCACTCCACAATTATTCTGCAAAATCTGAACGCAAACGCGGATATCCAGATTTCCTTCGTTGTTGAAGGTAAATCAAGGGGATCTGGGAAAAAAGGTAAATATGTACACTCAGATATACATTAATGTGGAGCAGCAGAGGTGGGAAAACATTGTATACCTTCTGAAAATGCCTTAATGTGTAATAATTTAGAAAATTTAACAGGGGACCTGATTTCAATGTGCAACATAGGATAGTGCTGAAGACGAGGACTGTGCTGCCAGACACAACCACGGGTAGAGGCACAGTTCCATGCTCACTCGCTGTGTGACTTTGCTTGGTGACTGAGCCTCTCTAGTCCTCAGTTTTGTCTTCTTCATAGGGTAAGAGGTCCATAACATTTACATGGGGCACTAGAGGAGGTGGGGAAGGAAAGACGGAAGGAAGGAAGGAAGGAAAAAAGGAAAAAAGTACAGGAGAGCTACAGGAGTTATTATCGTTAAAGACTATTCACAGAATTTTGGGGAAGACAGAGGCATCAGTTGTTTGCAAACCAAATATAGGGTGGCTGTGGTCTAAAGCTATACAATTGTATAAAAAGGGAAGGTCATTTGGCTCTTTGGAGAGTGAGATGGGCTATGTCATGCCACACCAAGAAAGCATCACCAGAACGGCTAGTTCAGTTAGACAAGCTTCTGTCTATGCTGCCCTCAAACTCCCACTTCCAGCAAATGTCACTCTCAGCGCCTTTTGCACATTCACACTGCTGTTCACCCCCCAACTCAAGGGCCTACAATAATCACTAAACTGCGATGCTGGGTTTGAGAACACGAGAGGAAGGGACTATTGCCAGTTGATAAAGGCTTCTGAGAACCATGCGGGTTCCAGGGTTGATGGGATGAGGAACTTGGCATGTGTGATAATTGCATACACTTGAGTTTTAGAAAAACATATAAAAGAAATGTTATTTTCTGTTTTAAAAAGGCTGTAATGGCAAGAAGCATTCCATAAGCAGTTATTATGCAGCACTATTTCTAGAGTTGGGTTCTGTCAATGTGGTTTAACCACTGAAGAAAAGGAATTGTAATTGGGGCGAAGGTAGTTTCAGGAATGACAGCTTCTGAGTTTTGTAGTGACAGGTGTTGATGAAAAGCTGATTAATCCTATTCGATAAATAATAGGCTATATTTGTGCCGCAGTGCATAGAGTCCCAAGTACTTTTATATAAATCCTCTCATTTGATGCTCTCAACCACATTTGAAGACATGAGGACAAAGAGTATTATTACTGTCATTTTAAAAAATGGCTTTGTGGAGCTATTTCATACAGCAAACAGTTTACCCCATGTAGAATGTGCAATTCAGTGGTTTCGAGCATATTCACAGCTGTAATCACCACCGCCGTTGATTTTTAAACATTTTCACTATCACAAAAAGAAGCCCCCCATCCTGTAGCTATCATTGCCTTTATCCTCCCGTCTTCCTAAGTAACCAGTGATCTACTTTCTCTCTTTGGGCCTATTCTGAGCACTTTATATAAATGGAGCCATGTAATATGTGGTCTTTCATTCTAGCTTCTTTCATTTAGCATATTGTGTTAAAGGTTTATTCATGTTGTGGCTTGTTCAGACTTCATTCCTTTTTATAGCTGAATAATATCCCACTGTATGGCTATTTTTGTTTACCCATTCATCAACTGGTCTACATTTGAATTCTTTCCACCTTTTGATTATTTTTTTAAATAATGCTGCTAAAAGGATTCGTGTACATACTTTTGTGTGAAGTTTGTGTACATGTTTTGTGTTTTCATTTTGGGGGGGTACATACCTAGGAGTGGAATAGCTGTCATAGGGTAACTCAATGTTTAAGCATTTGAGAAACCATTAGACTTTTCCAAATTGGCTAAATTTTACATTTCTATTAGAAATATATGAGGATTTTGATTTCTCCACATCCTTGCCAATGCTTACTAACTGACTTTTTGATTCTAACCATTATAGTGGGTGTGAAGTGATTTTGATTTGCATATCCCGGGTGACTAATGGTATCAAACATCATTTCATGTGGTTGTTGGCCATCTGTATACCTTCTTTGGAGAAATGTCTCTTCAGATCCGTTGCTCATTTGTGAGCTTGGTGGTTTTTTTTTACTGTTTAATTAGAGGTGTTCTTTATATACTTTAGGTATAAGTCCCTCATCATCTATATGGATTGCAAATGTCTTCTTCTGTTGGTGAGTTGTCTTTATTTTCTTGATGTTGTTCTTTGAAACACTCACTTTTTTTTTTTTTTTTTCAATATTGGAGATTGAACTCAGGGCCTCATGCATGCTAGGCAACTGCTCTGCTATTGAGCAACATCCCTAGTCCTTTCTGATTTTGAGACAGGATCTTTTTAAGTTTCCCAGGCTGGCCTTTAACTCCTCCTCACCCAGTAGCTGGGATTACAGGTGTGTGCCACTGTGCCCAGTAAGCTTTTAGTTTTAAAGAAGTCCAATTTCTTTTTTCTTTTTTACTTTTGCTTTTAGTGTCTTAAGAATCCAATGCTAAATCCAAGGTCATGAAGATTTGCCACTATGTTTTCTTCTAAGAGTTTTATATTTTAGCTCTTACATTTAGGGTTTTGATCCTTTTGTATTACTTCTGTCTATGATATGAGGGAAGGGTCCAACTTCATTCTTTTGCATGTGAATATCCAGTTGTCCTATAAGCATCTGTTGAAAACATTATTTTTTCTCTTCACTGAACAATCTTGTTACCCCTATTGAAAATCAGTTGATTTTAGACATATGGGTTTATTTCTAGGCTCTCAATTCTATTCCCTTCATCTATATGTCAGCCCTTATCACATTGTGCCAATATCACATTGTTTTGTTTGCTGTCACTCTTGAAGTTTTAACATTGGAACGGGTGATTTCACCAGTTTTATTCTCCTTTTCTTCAAAATTGCTTTGGTTATTTGGGAACCCTTGTAATTCTACATGTATTTTGGGGGTAGCTTGTCAATTTCTATAAAGAAGTCAGCTGGGTTTCAAATAGAGATTGCATTGAATATGCCTATCAAGTTGGGAAGTATTGCCATCTTAATATAAGGCTTCTAATGAATGAGCACAAGAAATTATCCATTTGTTTAGGTCTTTAATTGCATTTAACAATGTTTTATTATTCTCAGAGAGTAAAATTTGCATTTTTTTTTTGTACCAGAGATCGAACTCGGGACCTTGCACTTGAGAGGCAGGCACTGGAACCACTGAGCTAAATCCCCAGCCCTCAGATTTGCATCTTTTACTAAATTTGTTCCTAAGTATTTTATTCTTTCTGATGATATTGTAAATGGAATTGTTTTCTTAATTTCATGTTGGTTTGTTCATTATGTGTTTAGAAATACATTGTTTAAATATTGATCTAAAACCTTGCTGATCTATTATTGGTGTTAATCATTTTTTACTAAATTCCCTAGGATTTGTCATATAAAGATTATGTCATCTGCAAATAGAGACAGTTTTTACTTCTTTCTTTGTGATATGGATACCTGTAATTTATATCTAAAGGCTCACTAATGTCCTTTCAATTGCCTTTTACTCTGACCTCCACTGTTTTTGAGAGCAGCCTTAGACTTGAACTTCACACTGCATTGCAAATGTACCCAGTTCTTTGGGGGAGGGCTTTGGAGCTCTTTCTTCTATATCTTGATTCTCCCCTGCACAAAATTTTTGAGCCATCACTCCAGAAATGGGAGCAGAGAGAATGCTCCACTTCTTTCTGAGGGGCATCCTTGTTTTATTGCTCAGCCTGGAGTGTAGGGGAGGCAGTAGGGGTGGGCTTTTGGGCTTTCCAGAACAAGCATGTTCAAGGCCCGATTATTCTTAGAGGTGCCATGATCTCAAAGTAGAGCCTCCATCTCACACTAGGAGCTAAATGGAGGAAGGGCGTCCTTACCTCCTGGCCATTTTTGCCCAAGACCAAGTCTCTACATCAGATGGAAAAGGGACAGGATGAGTAATGCTGAGATCTTGTGCTTTCTTGGGAAAATAGAGTTGGGAGAGAAAGTCTTGTATTCTTAGCTCTCCCAGGCTGAAGTGGAGTTTTTCCTTATTTAGCTGGGAGTGGGGGAGAAGGGTGCGGCTATGGTTCCAACAGCACAGTGTCGCTGACCCTACTAAGTTTTAGATTTTCTTAAATGAGTATTTCTTCATTTGCTGTGTATATGGACAATCATTTGCAGAGACTTTAAATGTTTATTCTTTAGCGATAATTTTTACCAGGAGTGGATCCACGGTGCTCTTCATGGTGCCAGGCTAGAAGGAGAACACTTATTACTGCTATTTGTTAGATGAGAAGAGTGTGCCTCTGTTTGGGATAGTAGAGGGGAAAAGAAAGTCCTGGGACTGAAAACAGCACTGAGACCTAACTGTAGACTAACAGGATGATAAAGGAATACCCTGATATTGATGTTATCTCTGTCAAATGTTACTGGATAGAGAATCTCTCTACAACCACGCTTCCACATGGTCCTTCAGTCTCTTCTTGAATATCCTCAGGGAAGAGGAATTGATTGGTATCCCCAGGAGCAACATAACTGCATAAAATCAAAATGCTTTGCCCCTGGCTAGATGTACAAACAAAACAGGAAACAGAGAAAATAGGTTTTCCAGACTCCAACTGTATGTCACCAGAAGGTCATGGGCATGCTTCAAAAAAGTAACTCGCTGTTTTTGGATACCACGTGTCAAAGAGACTAGTCTAATTTTAGAATTATCACAGTGCTTATAAAGAGATCCAGGACTCATGATCTTTCACCCTCAGGCAGTGTACACTCATATTGTTGTTAATTCTGCTCCAATCATTTTTTGATGTCTAGGGAGGAAGGACCAGACCACATAACTGGCACGTCTGAGGAATGTGCCAAGAATTAATGATTTAAATGCCAATATTATGACCTAGCATTGATGATGGCTTCCTATTTGATAGACAACTCGTTTCTGTATTGGTATCATGCAGATTTCAAAGTGGCCTTATGTGGATATCTTTGGCCCCTCAGCATCCTTCCTCTGCTGGCTCTTTGCCCTGGGAGGCTGACCCCACTGAAGGCACTCCTGGCTCTTCTCAGTAGCATCTTGCAGTTGTGTTCAGCCAATGGAGAAAGCAGCAGATCAGAGAGTGAGGAGAGAGAAAGGCTGAAGCAGTTCTTTCCCGCGTGGGAAACTGGTCTCTAACTGGCGATAGAGTCCTGAATTTTCTATCTCAAATGTAGTAGCACAGTTTCCTGTTCCTGACCTGCTGGGAGTATGAGTGCTGCTTACCACTGTTTTCTGGGTGTCCTGTTTCCTCTTTGTTTATACCATTAGTGCTCAGACCTCATTAAAATTTCTTCATTTGAACCAAGTGGCAGTGAATTCTATTTCTTACCAGACTCCTTGCTACCATCTTGCCCTGCTAACAACATTCCTTCTCCCCACCCCATAATTATCAAATTTAAAAAGAAAGAATACCTTGTGTTTCTGTTTTAGCATTAACTCCAGGGGATCTCATACACTCATCTCTGTCCCCTGTAAACATAACAAATGATTTTGTTCACATCCTGCCCTAGAATTTTAAGCCTCTGTTGGATGCATGAATCAGTATTTATTCCACAAGGTCCTTCCAGAAGTGGAAAAGCTAATATTTCTACAAAGCCGAACTGTTGCCTGGAGTCAGAACTTGTTTGGCTCCTGAACTTTTCACATTCATGTGAAATAAGCAGTAATTGTACCTTTTTGGGGCAGAGGGAATTTTCAATATATACCACATGGTATTCTAGTTTAATTTTGAAGAGTTGTTCTGAGTTCTTTTCTCTGGGTTCTAGCTAATTAATAAGCTTCTGTCCACAAACAGGGATTTACAAATGAGTTTTAGATGAGGAAATGGGAAAATGTTAATCAAGAGGTACAAAGTTTCAGGCACGTTAGATGAATAAGTTCTGAAGATCAACTATATAATCAGATGGTTATAGTTAACAATATCATATTGTATACTTTAAATTTACAAAGAAGAAAAAGCTTAAATATTCTTGACATACATACATTAACTGTTAGGTGATGGATATGTTAATTAACTTGATGTGATTATTTCACAATGTATATGTATATTAAAACATCAATTTGTACATCTAAAAATATACCATTTTGTTATTTATACCTCAAACTAGCATGAGAAAAAGAAAGCTAAACTATCTTCTTAGGACTATAAATACACCCAAGCCTTTTCTCCGTATTCATAGCAGAGTGATGAAACTTTCTATTTATAAATAGAAGGGGCTTCCCATCATCTGGAGACTCATCACTGCTTTTAGGCATCATGTCACAACTTAGTCCAGGCAATATTATACCAAGTGGTTTGCTGCCATACTTGCTTGAATCTTTCATTTATTTATAGTGACAGTAACATCTTTGGCACTTAAATATTCTCCAAAATCCTGATAACCCCAGTTATCTTGTATCATAAGTGGGGCAGCTTGCACTAAGTTAGAAATGTGTTTACAGGGGGAACAGACACAGGAATACTCCAGGTCACCAAGTTCCCTAATACAAGTATGTCTACAGAGCAGCCATATTGGCTATGAGGGTCTCCTGTGAAGTCACTGCAGAAGCCATCAAGCCAGCTTAGAGGCATTGATGATGAAAATCCTGAGTTATTTCTGGAGCAGGTGATTGATGTTTCCAATAGAAGCTGACATTTTGATGGGATCCAAACGTGCTGTGATGGGAGTTAATGAGGATAATGATGATGATAATGATATTTACATTATACCTTTTTTCCAAAGAACCCTTCTGTTCTTTTATCTCATTTGCATTGAAAATATCCCTTTGGAGGTGGGAGGGGAAAGTGTGATGAATCTGTTCTTTAGAACAGTGAATAGAGAGTTAATTGTTTGGCTTTCAGACTCTCATTTGTGATAAGAAGAGATGTTTAAGTAAATTAAGCTTATAGAAATTAAACTTAGAGAAACACCACTCTTTCTCAGCTCCCAATTGTCCTACGTAATATTGCCAGATCAAGCTCCAATAATATCATTTCCTGACCCAAAAGTCCTTGGAGGACCCTCACAGACCATCAAATTCAGTCCAAAGAACCTAATTTAGCAGGCAGGGTTAACCTATGTTGTCTCACTATGCTCTTATATATATCCCATGTTCTAGCCAAACAAGTCCACTTGCTGACATCTACTATCTGGTTTGTGCAGCCTCTTTCCATAATGCTCACCACACATGCTGTTACTTGTCTAGTGTCTATTTTCCTTGCCTTATGTAAACTCAGGAAAGCAGGGACTGTCACCAGGACCTAACAGAGGTAACTGGTACACAGTAAGTGCTCAACAAATACTTGCTCCTGAAGCACCCATGATGGTTCCCCACCTCCATGCCTTTTGCTTACGATGCCTCAGCCAGCAATACCTGTAACCCTATCTTGATCTGTGGAAGCCAGGGCTCTCTTTCCAAACCTCGATCCCTTGTTTGGTCTCCATGACTTGGGAACTGCCGCAGCACTATTATTGGTGGTCTTTATCTTACCTGCTGTGGTGTCACATCATTGGTGCACTAATGCAGTTGTCCTTCCCAGCTCCTTCCAAATGGTCAATTCTCAAAGGCAGGAGCTGCCCTGGAGCCAGGGTGGGGGTGGGCATTTGTTAAAAAGGCACTTGCTTGTTTCAAACTATTGCTGATCAGTATTCTTCACTCAGAACAATTCCTGTTTCTAGAATCTGAAGCTTGTCACGAGAGGATATTTTCATCATTCTTCCCTCACTGCTCAGAGGATCAGTTGGGGACCCTCTGGTGACTTCTGTTGAGGAGGACCTCCCTTTCTACTCTGGAAAGAGCAATGTACTTCAGTACGGAGGTAGAGAATTCTCTTTCTTGCTGGGCCCAGTGCAAGTTGACAGGGGTGGCACCTGGCCTTGACTTTTTTTTTGTTCCATTGCCAATGCCAATCTAGATAATGCAGAACTAATCAATGCAACAACATCAATGAAGAGGATGTGATTAGATCAATCCCAGGGAATTTTAGTACTACTCTGTGAATCTGTCGAGTATTCTCAATGTGCCATTCAGTTATGGTAAGAGTACACCAGATTGAACCAGCTCTAAGCTTATAAGCAGCACATTTGTGATACCCTGAAGATACCCTGCCAACAGCAATGTGGGCACACTGACCATCTGCGATATAACATTCTGTGTAATTAAGAAAGAACTGCCTCAACAATTGCATTGTGGAATATTCAGGGCTGTTAAAACTGACAATGTAAATCTATACTTACTGAGATGAAATAAAGCCCACAATATATGGCTAAGTGAAGAAAACAGACTACAGAACAGTATGATTATGGAGATCATTCCATATTTATATCTATATCTATTCATGGATGTGTGAATATCCTCTGAAATGTTAATAGTAGTTATCTCTGGGTGATACAATTTTGGGTAATTTTTTCTTTTACTTTTTATAGTTTGGGGGGGTTTATTTTTATAGCAAGCAGTTACTATTTTTACACGTAAAAATTCAGCTCTTTAAGCTTGCAAAAAAGCTCATTTTTAAAATATCTTCAAATTTCCTCAAGAATGCTTACTGTAAAACAAACATAAAACAAACTCTTGCATAAGGAAAATCATTCTACTCCCCCATACTGAACCACATAATGTGCTGACTACAGTTAGCAGTAAAAGGGAATAAGAGACAGATGCTTTTACAAGAGAAGCACAGGTCAAATCAAGATATCCTGACCTAGAATGGATAATATGCATATTTTGTAAGTGACTAAAGTATTTAGCATCACTTCAAATATCATTTTAATCTAAGCTTTGATGGCAGCTGATTTATAGGTACAGAATTTCTAATTCTATTGCCTATTAGACAAGACAGAAACTACCCTACAGTTAATAGCAAAGAAATGATGACTTCATTCCCCATGGCAGATTCAGTCGCAAAAAAAGAGACGCACACCACCGATCACAGTACAACTCACACTTTATTCCATCATGATTCATATATATGTAGGATTAGGAAAGCAAGAGACTAAAATCAGTACAGAACTTCTCTGGACTAATGGGCCATGAAAGGCATTACTGGTTTTGGCACAGAGAGTGGATCCATACATTGGCTGGAACAAGATGGGTAGGAAAGTAAATTGTACAAATCTAACACCATGTTGAAATCATGTCTGAGCTTTGTAGCATGTTAAAGAGTAAATAATTACAAAGACCAACATGCAACTCTACATAAGTCATATTATTCATCTATAGACTACTTCCCTTTTAAAGATGAAGAAATGGCCACTGTAATCTGTTCACAGTAGCTTAAAAAAGCAATCAATACACATTAGAGAGATCTGCCCACTGATTTCCAGAGCAATCCATCATAGTTAAAGAAATAATGCTAATAATGTATTTGCCCTACATTGTCTTTTTATTAAATTGAATCATACTAACCAAATATTTCTGACTCAACTTTTATTTACTTAATAATTCCTCATGTTTTTATAATGTCCAAAACCAGTGTCTGTTAGTTTATCCATCTTTACAAGTCACAGTGGACAAAGAGGAATCTATGTAATGGGTATCTTTCTTTTTCAAAGATAACATTATGCTGATGAGAGAACATCAAAAAAGTAATACTATTCTTCTGCAGATATTTTAGGTTTTCACATCTTCATATTAAATGCGGAGTTAAAAGAAACCATCCTGGTAGATGACACAGCAATGCAGAATAAGATGTAAAAGAGGCACAAAGCATCTATGTGATTTCTCAAGAAAAAGAGAAGGAAAGGCAAAGAAGCAAAGGAAAGGGAAAATATAAAACTGCCCTTGGCAGAATAAACTGTTAAAAAGGAAAATCTATTCATTTGCAGTTAACTAAACGTAATACAGAACAGTCCTTTAATTTTAGCGATGACAGAAGGAATGCTATTGAAAATTATATGCCAGTTAGCCTAAACTGGCTGATTGGATTGTTTTTCTTGTGGTTGTTTTTGAGTTGGTGAGCTCTCCCAGGGAGAATTTCTGCTTTTTGCCAGTGTAAGGCCAGATTTAACCCAAAAGGGCAACCTTAATTACTGAGAACAACTTTTCTTTATTAACTTGAGCATGTGGCTAACATTCATTTTCTCTGGTAAAAATATTATTCACTCATGATGAGATGTTTCAAAATATGATACTAACCAAGATATGGTTCATTCACAGGAGGCACATTGCTAGATATTTGCATGTGATATGAATTTAAAGTCAAACAATAAGGAAGAGAAAGCGGATACGGTATTTCTTCAAATTACTGGCATAAAATCATCAAGTAAATGAAAAAGACAGACAGTGGTTAAGGATTTCTTCATTTTCCCACAGGCTTCTTGCTTCCATCTGCTGAGGGGGAGTAAAATGAGTGAAGATAATTCTCTCTTGTTCAGCAACATAATAGTGGTTTGATTACAAACACAGAGGTAAGCAGAGTGAGATTTCAAGAAATATTTCTTAGTCTCCCTGATTTTAAATCTTACACAACAAGCCACAAGGAAACACAGGAAAGGTGGAGATGACTAGGAGCTTTGATAACATGCCTCGATCTGTCACCATTTCTTGGAAAGTACCATATCCCTAGCCTGATTCTTTCAATTCTAAGTAAAAGAATGATCCCTACCTTCACTGTGGCATTGTTCTTTTTAAGACAGCCATGTCTGTTGAAAGCTGTGCAACCTGAAGGCTAGAGAAGAAAGAAGTTTTAATTGAATTCCACAATAAGTATTCATGGATATTTCAAAGTAGAATCACCCGTTGTTTGAGGTTGGTTTCAGGTACCAAGTTGCTCATTTCCTGAATATGCTCCTTGACTATAGGGGGCCCGGCCGCTCCCTCTGACTCTCACCAGACCATCAATAATCATTTTTAGATCTCTCTTTGGAAAGAAATGACTTTGTGAGACCAGGATAATTGTAAGGACTGGAAGCTGGAAATAGGGTGAGTTGGGGAGAGGGAGCAGAAATAAGCTGAAGGAAAAAAGTAAGTCTTTCCTTCAGGTCCTACATGAACAGCAATGAGGTAAAAATTCATGGAATGTGCCTTAGAGGCTCTCTGTGATATTGTACCCATGGGATGTTTCTGCAGTTCTTGATCTAAGAGCCCTTAGCAACCATCTGGTGCTGAATTTACCTTCCTGGGTGTGGTGCCCTACTTCTGAAATTTGGAGCTCCCAGGCAAACCTGTGAGGATGTGCCTCTGTGTAGCTAACACTGACACTCTGATTTTTGTCACTCTGTTTGGCCTGCCAGGGGAGGTAGCGGTGGGGTAGCAGTGACAGAAGATGTGTCTGCCGAGAGGCAGAGGAGACTGAAGGCAGTGAGGGCTGACCTGCAGGAAGGTGTCCAGAATGCAAGACCTTGGGTTTTACCCAAGGTCAAGGCGGCTGTGATAGAAGTGGGAAAGGCAAAAGAAAGTACTTGGAAAAAAGGTTTTTAGAATTCAGAAGAAAAAAAAGAGAAAAATGGGGAGAATCACTGGATCAGGAATTTCACAGGAACCAAACATGATTTATGATACAGAGGAAAAAAGCTAGCTTATCGGACTGATCAAGAAGACATTCTTAGGAATATACGGCAACTAAACGATTTTCACACTGATAATACGAACACTAAAATGAGTGTTTCCATACTAATATTAATCACATTTCAATGACTCATTAGTTCTATATTTTCTAGGTTGCTTAATTCATGTAGCATATCACAGCTTAGGTACCACTGTGAGGGGAAGGAGGATGAGGGTTCAGAAAAAGAAGCAATTAAACTTAGAATTAAATTTTTGTAAACAAGAGTTAGTAGCACAGTGGCACAGTAGATTGTCAAGAAAAACAACGGGAGTGGGTACAGAGTCATCAGCCTGGCCTGGGCCATCTCAGCGGCTACAAGGGAGGGAGTCTGCGGCTCAGGAGTCCACCTTCTTGTTAATAAAAACCGAGCAGCAGGTGAGCAACCCATCCACCTTTTCCAGTTCAGACATGCTCACGGGAATCAGCAGATAGTCTTTCAGTTTCTCATAAACCTACAATGAGAATGGGGGTAAGGAAGAGAAGGATTACATTTCTGCCTGTTTCACTACCCCCAGGTGAGGAGAAGTATTCAGTTTGGGGATCTAAGTTTTTCGCTCATTTAACCCCAATACACGTGTAACCTCTGCCACACACACTCACAGCCCTCCCCATAGAGCTGGTGGCAACTGGTTAACCACTAGCTCTATGCTTTAACCTCAAAGCTGAAGATGTGTCAGAAATGTGGTTGTTGTTAGCAAATGCCTTAACTCTGCTATTGTCATTGCTAGATTAAGTGATAAAACCGTCAATGGCCATGTGTTCAGTTTGAACACTTCTCTCTCTTTCTTCATACTTGAAAGCCCTCTCAACTATGCTTTATTGTTTCTTTCCTTAGTGCAACCACTGGAAAAATCTGACAAAGTATAATTTAAGTGAATTATTTCACACTGCTTTTAAATTATAGGTGTGAATTTTATAGCATCTTTCAACACTAATGAAGCGAGTTTCAAAACTTCAAATTAACAGATTTTTTTCTGCGATCAAAGAAAATACACTTTTAAAAACAAAATCACTTGAAAACATACTGCCTAAAAATAATCTACCATGCTTTTTTTGGGGGGGTTGGCTGCTTAAAATACAGTACAGTGGTTAATTAATAGTGCTGGAACCAGTTGGCACTGGGTTCCAAACCCAGTGCTGTCAATTTAAACTATGACTTCACTTAAGTGACAGCCCTGCTGTGCCTGTTTACCTCGCTATAAGGCTGAAATAGGACTGTTATAAGGTCAAAGCAAGACAATGCCTGTAGCTTGCTTGGCACAGCACCCGGCAGCAGAGAAGCCCTCAGTCATCAGCCATCCACAAGGGTGTTATTAATAATCACTACAGGGGTGTTATCAATGTTACTGATATTGTTGACAGACAGGTTGAATGAAGAAGCAGTTACTGATCATCTGGTAGTCAGGCAATTCTGTGATGGGGGGTCCAGATTTAACAACCCTGATGCACTTGGAGTGTGAGATCCACTATTAAGCCCCAGTTTGAGGTCAGGAATTTTACATTTTCCGCAGGCTCACATTTTTGGCCATGGAAATAGAGAGAAATTATCTATAGATTTTCCCTACTCTTCTCTTTTTATCTGCTAAGAGGGTAACCAAAATTAGAGGGTAAATCTAGTAACAACATAGTATTGCATATTTTAAAAGTGTTTGTAATGTTCCTAATATTTTCAAAGCAAAAGTCAGTGGTAATAAAAACTCTTCTGTAATGGTTCACATAAATATTTCTCTGGGCAGAGATGAAGGAGTTGAAGTGCCTAGAAGACATGCACTTGAGAGATCCATATTGAACACTGTTCAATCTTCTTGGTAAGATAAAATTGAAATTACTAAGGTGTACATATGATACTGGCAGAGTACCCTGAGAGACAAGGGAGATTTTCTCAGACCAAGAAAGAATTCCAGATCCAGGGACAAATCCCTTGTTCGAACACTAATGCAGAGACTCCTGGTGGGACCAGCTTGCTGGTTTGCAAATGTGCAATATTTCGTCCTGCTCTATTTTCTCACCATCTAGGATACGTAGTCCCTTTTCTCCTAGCTTTGACAATGAGCACACACCTCTCTGGGTCATTCATCTGTCTCCGCCTTAAGAAGCTACTAAGGGGTAGCTCAGATTTTCCAGAAAACAATGAACAGCTGACCATCTCATTGTAGGTTTTTATGCCTAATGAGTGTTGATGTGGAAAGGTATATTTAATCAGAGCTGGGCACAGACTTGAGTGATTAGAGTACTTATTTGAAAAACTTTGAATACCATGTGTGATTGTCTCAACTGCTGTGAATGCATTAGTGACTGATGACATGAAAGAGAAAATTGAGTTAAAGAAACCTTCTCTGTGCCCTTAATATCCTTTCTGCTTTCTTAATGCTTCACGAGTATAGGAGAAAAGGAAGACCCCATTTGTCACTCCATCATAAAATAATCCCCAGGGAGGCCTACTGAGCAGCAGTGGCCAGGAGGAAAGCTGTTTTTTCACCTTTGCACTTTCTGGATAGTCTTCTGGGGTTTGGTGCAGCAAGACGTGTCCTTTGTTGGGGATGTTTAGATATATACAGTTTGCAGCCATGTCATCAGGCACAGTGAGCTTGTCATAGCGGTGGTCACTCATCTGTTGCATGATCTATGAAAAGAAACAAAGCAGGTCTAAGCAGTGTCTCCCACACTTTCAAACAGAAGGATGACAGCATGGCAGGACCCAAGGTTTCAAATGGTGCCTTAAGGCGGTTCCTTTGTTCAAGTTCCCCTTAAGTTCCTGGCAATTACTTCCAGTCACTTAGAATGCAAAGCAGAAAACCTGATTAAGATATGGTTTTGGAGAAGAATTGCAAGTTTTTTGTTGTTCTTTTAAAGTGTGTGTTTGTTTCTCTTTTTAAAAAGGTTTTAAAACTGTTGATTATTTTTCTAGATTTTGTCTGTAAGACACAAAATGCCCACATATGGGAAAGGTCCAGCAGATATTTTACTATCAGTGGCTGCAGTAAGCAGTGTTTCCTTGTACTATAAGCAAAAAAACACCATAACAATCATCAGGATGGTTAATAATCAGATTTAGCAATAAACTACCCCACCATTTGCTCCTCTCTGTGCATTCAAGTTGAATGCACAGGTGATGTCCTTAATATAAAGAGCAAAAGAAAAAACAATGACAAACTCATATTCCCAAGCCTTACCCTCAGGGATTCTGATCTGACAGATTCAGGGTAGAGCACAGGAATCTGCATTTTGAAAGCCTTCCAGAGGATCTAAGGCAGAGAGTCTCTGGACCACACTAGCAGAAAAACTGATTTAGTAGGTCTGTTGTTCAGATGATGTATCTACTACTACTTCAGTGTAAAATAGCTTTAAAAAGAACACACCATTTAAAGTGTTGATACATCATCCTTATCTCACTTGAACACAGAAACAAAAAAAGTATGTGTATCAAATCGAAGGTGTAAACTTCTGTGAGTCTGTGACTTTGGTTTTAGTAATATAGTCCAGAGAGCCAGTGGGCAGACTGACCTCCTCAGGGGTATAGGGGGGCTGTCTCTAGATGCAAGGTGGCAGTTGGAATTTGTGAGGTTTTCAGCAGCTGCTTTTCTGAGCAAGCTGCTTCTTTCCAAGTGTAGCAACTGGGACATCACTATGTCTGAATTTCTGCTTACTATGTGCTGTTGAAGGTCAGGTCAGTTTGCTCATGTTTGTGGCCTGAACTGTTCTCTCTTCCCTTACACAATTTGGACCTAGTTTACTTGAGAAGTTCAGGTTTTTTTGTTTGATCCCTGGGGAGATAGTATCTTGGGCCAGATGTGACCATACAGAGGTCCTTAAAACATAGTATGTACAGCCACTGCCACCTGGTCAAACCTAGACAAAACCAAAAATCCAGAAAAACTACTATTTTCAGTGACTTAACTTCCTGAGTACCTGGAAGAGCAGTGAGTAGCTTATGGGCCAGTATATTCGGGTGAGGTGCTCCCCACTCACAAGCACCTGATAATTGCCAGTTGGTCTCCCAGTTTAATTCATGGCTTCATGATGATTCAATGCTCTCTTTATCCACAGAAAGAGAAATGACACAGGTCTTGATGCCAGATGCTTTGAAAGCACAGTACATACACACCTGTGAGGCCTGGCTCTACCTCACCATCTCCATATGGAGTCCGGACAAATCTCCCACCTGCCCATCTGACTCAGCATGTCCTGCGGTGACTCTGAGACTGAAACATGGAAAGTCATACATTCCAGAGGAAGTGTTTCCAAGTACCGTTACCAGTACCTACTTCTTGTTTACTAGTGAGTGGACAAACTAAAATTTCCAAGATTGTGCCTCCTTCAGACAGTGCCAGGGTTCACCAGAGTACCAGGGACTGTGGATTTCCTTACTAGTTGAGCTGTATGTTGGCTCCATCCCATTTCTCCCTTCCCCTCTGGAGTGAACAATCCTCTCCCCTATTTGAAATTGTGATTGTTGGTTTATCTTGGTCTTTAATGCATCTCCCTTTTCTGAGCCTTATATTTATAATTTATACTTTCCGATGGGTGCATTCTTAAAATTACTGACACAAGGGCCAGTTCCCAATATAGAAATGTTTGAAGACAGTTTCATTTTTTCATTACTAGGAGGAAAGAAATTATACTATTCTTTATGGGGAAAAATTTAATGCCAAGAATATATGAAGTAATTTACTGATAAATTCTGACAGCTACTCTTAAAGTAAATGTCTTAACAAAACCACCAAAGCTACCTTAGAGAAACTTCTCAATTAATTTATCAAGGCCCCAGGGTCATCATTTTTAGGCAAATTTAAAATATGCTAGAAGAAATGGCTTTTAATAAGAAGCCCCATTTGAAGTGATGAGTCTACTTAACTGTGAATATAAGCTGTGTTAAGCCTAGTCTCTTTCTAAATGAAAAGGATTTATGAAGCAATAGCTGTAAATAATAAACAAGAAATTTTTTTTTTCCATGAAAAAGCTAAAGGTGTTTATTTCAAACAAAGAGCTTCTGCCATCTTGGATGAAGAACAGGTTTATCTTTTTCTGTCAGTGATCATTTTCCTTTCTTACATGTTGTTATTGTCTGAACATGACAGCTTGCCATTTATTTATAGCTGGGTTCAGGAGGTGCACATATATATGTGGTATACAAAAGGCAGGGCACCTGCCATTCAGGGAGCCACCTGGAGACAGACTCAAGGAGGGGGTACCTGTGTGATGTCTCCATAGCGTCTCTGATGGGCACTGTGTGGGATGTGCTGGCCCCACAGCCAGGAGGGGCAGTGTCCTGGTAAGACCAACGTGCAGGGTTTGTTTTCCCTTTGTGGATGCACAGAGCCTTTGTGAAAAGATGAGCACCGTTTCAAATATTCTGGGAATGCGACTGTTGGGCTGTTTTGTTCTATGTTCCAATATTTTTTCCTTACAAAGTTAGAGGAGGTGGTTTTCCAGAGCTCTATGTGAACAAATTATTCCTTTAACCCCAGGGACTGTACTTCCTGCTTCTCACTGCACACCATGCCAGAACGGAAAGCAGAAAGCACAGAAACCCTCCACACGTCACCCAAATTCCTCTCCCTAAGAGCAGATTGCTCTGTATCCTGAAAGGCCTCAGACTCAACTCTGAAAAATCCACATAAATTTTATAGGATCAAGGAGAAGATTTGATGAGTCAAGTCACTATTTCAAATGTCTTTTCTAACTTTCACCAAAGGAATCATACCACTCTGTGTAATATAATGAGAGGGATTTTTGCTAGGTTTGGGTATAATTGGTCAGTTCAATTCAACAACCCCTTATACAGTGCCCCCTTTGAGTTAGGCAACAGGGTGATATGATGTGTGAAAAAGAAAGATGCAAAAATAGCTTAGTCCTGCCTTCAGGAGAGGAAAATCTATAATTTCAGGCAGGACTAGCATGTGAAGGGTGTACAAAGAAAAGTCAATCTCACTTTTATAGACAGCTCCTTAATGAAGAAGGCACACTGCCATAGCAGAAATGCCCTGAGATCATCCTTGCCACAGCCTGATCCTCATGCTCTGTCACACAGCTGCTGGTTTGGAGGAACTGGCCTTGCTCCCCAGGGTACAGTTGTCACAGAATAGAGTGGGAACTCTCTGGCTTTTAGCCAACAAGAATCTGCATGGCTAGCTGCATTAACAACCAGGCATTTCCGGCAATTCCCAACATTTCTGGGAATTTGCTCATCCAAAGGACTGGAAGGCAGCTCCATTCTTTGGCTTCTTACTCATGCTTTCTTTGTATTACACCAATTATGCTAAAAAAAAAAATCTTGGCCTATGTTATTTGACAGAAAAAATTGGGCCTTAATTGGTCAAACACAGAAGCAAAGGTATATAGAAACTATTTTGAGAAATAAAGTAGGCACCAAGGTCTAGCAATCCTTTTAAGGCTGAGCCAGTATAACTATGGATAACATTCTAAAGTGGATAGCATATTGTTATGTTTTATAGGCTTCCACAGAAGAGCTCAAAATGAACACAGCCTGAAAGATACTGTCTTTCAAACTTTCTCTATGCATTGGTGGGCTATACAGATTCTAAGAATAAGGTTGCAAGATTCTTCTTAGTTTTGTCTGCAAAATTTCAATGCCAAATATTTCCTTCAAAGTCAGTTGCTATGTTCTATACAAATTATCTTTCATATTTGCTGCTGTTGCTTTCACTCAGATCATATGGACCTTATGAATATAGGCAGGAGATTTCTTATACTGTCGAAATTGTAACGAGTCATATGAAGCATTTCTGTGATGGACTCTGAAAAACAGTAGGCTCCATGGAAGGCTGGGAAAAACTCCCACATCTGAGGCAACAACCCCTGAGCTCTGCTGTAGAGCTAGAAAGCAGGGCGTGGGCAGTAGGGACAAAGGAAACATCTCCCAGTGACTGACAGTCCTGACTAGAGTTTTATTTCAGGGTTGGAGAGGAAGGAAATATAGACCCTAGCACCCCTCCCTAAATGTAAAATATGGGGTTCTATCTTTCCTTATTACCTTTGCTTATAGCTTTGTAGCAGAAGCACATTTTCTATGATCCTTTTCTTATGTCTTGTATGTGAGTCAGTACACAGATACTTACTTGGTTGTGGGGGCTATGCCTGGTGTGCTTCCTCAGATGCCTACATCACCATATGCTTTTGCACCCTGAGTTCCAACATCAAAGATTAATTCCCTAGGGTACCAGTCTTTGCTGATCTTTAAGGTTCCCTTGGGCCATTCAACAGAAAGAAACAACCAGAACACTCATCTTCTATTTGTTGATGTGTTCATCTATTCTACATTCATTTCTCGTAGCAACTCTATGGATTGGGTGGGATAATCTCCATCTTTACAAATGATAAAACCAAGGTTTAGAGAGATATTTGGTAATTTATCCAATGTCACACTTAAGACAGTGTGACTCCCAGGTTTTTCTGTCTTCAAATGCCTGTGTTTCTTTCATCACATCCAACTACCACCCTGTCACCTTCAAAGACTATACTCAGAGCTTATTCACTGGCAGCCTGTGGGCTAATTTTCCCTATAGACAGAATTTGTTTGACATGCATGTACTGTGGACTCTTGACTTACAAACTCGGTCGGATCCTGAGGGCTGGATGTAACTCAAGTTGGTTGTAAGTCAATACAGCTGAGATCTGGATGTTTACCTGGGCACACAAGAGGCAGATGAATCTTTCATTAACCTAATTAACTCAAGCTGTTCATATGTCAGTCCAGTTGTAACTTGAGGGTCCACTGTATTTTTAAAAGTTTGCATTTGAGTGCATTTTAGACAGAGAACATCTGGCCCCTGAAGCCCTCTGAGTTTGCTAATGGACTATAAGGTTTTGTTTCCTGGAGCTAGCTGTTTTGTAGTAAAAAGAAGAGCAAAGCTTTTGGAATGGAAAAAGACAGTGAACAAAGAAGCCATGTGGGCTTCAGAGCAGCAGGGGGGCAGGCTCCAGGGTAGGAGATGAGAGATGGCCAAGCATGTATAACGGGCAGTGAGACCCAGGACCAGCTGCGTCTTCATGACCCTATCCCTGGAGAATTAATGCTTATTCTTCATCTGAGCAAATGATTCTTTGGTTATCTCATCAGGAGGATATGCGTTGAAATTTCTTCCTTTGCAGTAATTAGGACTTCTTTGTTCTCTTATTCATACAAAGTTCTCTGCCCACTCTGCTTGGTCACTCGTGGAAGGGTTGCTAGGGTGAAGGAAAAGTTTGCATTCACATAAGAGTCTTCTTTTTTTTGGAACAGGGTGAAGCAAATCATCATGTTTTTTTCCTTGTGGTGCTGGAGATTGAACCCGCTGTAAGCAAATACTTTATCACTAAATACATCCCCAGCCCAGGTCTCTAAATTACACAATTCCATCTAACTGCATTCTTAGTCTTATAGGCTAGGAAAAAAAGTTTTTAGCACTTTAGATCTTCAGCTCTGGGCAGTACTCTGATGATAAATTAGGAGGGAATGCGTTTGAAATATACTATATACATGAAAGTTTGCTATAAATGTCACTGATATGATGAATGGGTAGCATACAGTTTACGAAAGTGTTGAATATTCTTTTTTTCCTTATTGTTCCCATGCATTTCTTTCAAACAGAACAGAATTGGGAAAGGCAGGCTTTCCCGCACCAGAAGGTAGAGTGTCCAGGGGATGGATGGAGGGAGTTCTGCTCCTTTGCAAACCCCACCCTCCATTAGAGGGTGAATATTCTTTACTATTGAATTTTATTTTGCCAATTGATTCTCACAAAATGCTTTTGTTGATTTTAGTAGAGCTTGTGTATCAGAGAGCAAGCTACAGCTGTGACTGAAAATCAGTGTAGTTCCAACACGGCTATTGGTTGATATTTTTGTATTCATTGACGAGCAAGGCAAGAGAAACAATGAAGACATTTATTGGAACTCATTTGGCAATGATGAGAATGACTTCTGATGAATTGCATAACAGTTTTTGAATACTGGAAGAATATTTCATCATTTCTCCCTCAATGTAATGGCTAAACATAAACACATTTTAAAATTTCTTTCATTCTTTCCTTTGGCTTCTTCATATGGAGTTTCGATATGTTGCCTGGGCTGGTCTCAAAGTCCTGGACTCAAGAAATCCTCCCTTGGTGGGTATGGTGGTCCATGCCTGCAATCCCAGCACTCAGGAGGCTGAGGAGGCAGGATTGCGGACAGTTCAAGGCCAGTTTGGGCTACAGAGTGAGACCCTGACTCAAAAAGAAAAAAAAAAAAAAAGGAAAGAGAAATCCTCCCTTCCTTTAGCCTCCCAAGTAGCTGACTACAGGCATGTGCCACCACCATGCCCAGCTTAACACACTTTGAAGTTTAATCTGTGTTATTCGAATTTTCTCCATCACTTATGTCTAGACAATCAGTAAAATAAGTCAAGTCCTCATTTGTAGCATTTGTGGATTCCTATGTATAAATACTCCACTGAGGCCAGTTTTGAGCTACCAACGTGATGCCATTGAATGCAGAGTTGGGGAGACACTTGGAGAGACACACTATTATAGAATTTTTTTGTGTGCAGAAACAGTAGCTGCAAACAATCTCAAGAGGACAGTTGGTGGCAAGCTACAGTACTACAATTAGGAAGTGATGAGTTTTAAATACTTAGTGCCTTTGTTTTTTTACTACAACTTATTTAATTGTAAATGAACAAAATTTAATTCTTTTTTTTTTGGTATCAGGGATCGAACTCTGGACCTTGTGCTGCGAGGCAGGCAGTGGAACCACTGAGCTAAATCCCTGGCCTCAAAATTTAATTCTTTTTTTTTTTAAATTCTTTTATTGGTACATTTTCGGTATAAAATACAGTTACATTCATCATTGGGATCTTGTACCATTACATGAGTCT
>NW_004624742.1:12076102-12149823 GCF_000247695.1 Heterocephalus glaber | reverse complement strand
ATAAAAATTCAGGTCTGTGTATACTTGCTATAAATGAAGAACTGGATATTGAAGTTTAAAAGTTATGTAGGAGTGCAAAGGACCCAGAAAAGCCAAAAACAAAAACAAAAACAGTGTTGGAAGACGTTTAGCAACCAATTTGAAGACTTCTTCTAAAGCTACAGTAATCAAAGCAGTGTTGTTGTAAGGAAAGGCATATAGATCATTTGAATAAAACAGAGAATCTAGAAGTAGAACCACACATATATGGTCCACTGAGTTTTGAAAGATTATTTAACATTAGCATTTTATAGAATCTAAACTCAATTCAAGAGCTGAGGAAGAGATAGTGTCTTCAGCAAACGGCACTAGAACATCTGGTATCCATATATCAAAAATTAACCTCAATCCTTTTTTTTTCCATACATGAAAATAACTTGAAGGGATCTATGAACCTAAATAAGAAAGCCTAAAAGTATAAAACTTTAAGAAGAAATTAACAATATACTAATTTAAAATGTCAATACAGAAGGCTGAAGTGGAAGTTGGAGAAGGCAACAAGGCAACTATCATCAGCTGATTCACAGTAATTTTTTTCCACCCCACTATGCTTCTTTTTTTTGGTCTTTTGACGCCAGGCATTGAACCCTGGAGCATACACAAGTAAAACACATACTCTACCACTGAGCTACACCCCTAGCCCCCCACTACACATATTTTAACCTCTGCCTCTTCTGGCAATTGACGTACTGTTTTAGTTCAGTTAAGTCAAGGTGTCCAAGTCATTTCAGAAGAGATGATTATTTAAAAGCTCCAAGGAGACAGCGTCACAGAGCTGGCTTTGTGTACAGGGCTTCACAGCAGAGCTTGGCATGTGTTAGGTGCTCAATCATATTTGTTGACTATTACATGAATGAACGATCTTTTAGCAGTGTACTTCGACACTTCAACAACTCTTAAATTCCTCTTAACGTCTCCAGATACAATTCCCTATAAGATTCACTCCAAGTCAAACCTTCAGTGAAGAGCACAAAGAACTGTCGGTTGGCTCTGGGGCCGAATCATTCTGAGTAATCAGTACTGTTTCCGAGTCTTTTACTTTAATCAGCTTTGCAAGCCCTCCAGAAATCCTTCTAAAATTCCCCTAACAAATTTCAGAGATAGGGCCAGACTATGTTCTTATCCAAAAGAGATCTGGGCTTCCTTCCTCCTTCCACTATTCTTAGTTGTAGAACTTGGTATTATGTTTGTTTTCAAGCCACAGGACTTCAGAGCTGGAAAGGAAGGCAGTCTTTCCTATTAAAGTCTGAGAGTCTATGTGCCTAGTGAGAATTAGTGAAAGAAGAACTCACTTCAGATGTATTTATTTTAATGTGTAAACATTAACAGCAGAAAGAAAGGGATTATATGGAAAACATGATAAATATCTTCCATTCTGGAAACATTCCCCTCTAAACAGACCCAGTGTTCTTTTTTTTTTCCATCAAGTTTATTGGTACATTTTAGGTATAAAATAGTTACATTCATCATTGGGATCTTGTACCTTTACATGATGTATCTTGGTTCTTATTTATTTCCCCTTCCCCTGCCTTCCCTTCACTCCCTCCACCCTTCCCTATTTGTAAAGACCTTGTTTTCATTTTTTTTCCTTTTCTCATATTTTTTCTTTTCACTTCTTTCCTTTCCCCTACACCTCCCACTTCCCCTACTCCTTTAGACCTTTTCTTCCTATTACACAGTATCAATTATACATTTTTAAAATTACAATATCAAAATTTAGAGGACATTACCACAGATTTTACAGAATTTAAAAGGATATTGAAAGCATATTACAAAAATCCTTTTTGAAATAAATTTGACAACTTCTAAGAACTATCTAGGAAGACATATTAATGAAACTGACTCTGGAGGAAATATAAAATTTGAATAGCACCTATTAAAGAAAGTATATTCCTAACTTGAAAACCTACCTATATGACAACAACAGGCTCATATACATTTTAACTGATGAATTATATCAAACAATTAAAGCAGAAAAAACAGGGAACACTGCTCCCCTCATTTTAGGAAATCAACAGTGTGCTAACCCTGAAACTGGATAAAGATAATAGAAGAAAAAAGTATGAACATAGATAGAAATTTGTTTAACAAAACAAACTATTAGAAGTCAGATCTGGCAGTATGTAGAAAGTGGTTTTGTTATAGGGATGGCAGTGTTGGTTCAGCATTGGAAGATCTCCCATAAGTCATCATTTTAACAGAGGAAAGGAAAAAGCCATAGGATCCTGTCAGTTGCAGAAAAGGTATTGAACTAAATTCTACTGCTGTTCATGGTAAAAGCTATCAGGAGACTAGAAGTAGAACAGAAACTTCTCAACGGATATGACATGTAATCCACACTTCAGCAAAAATGGCTTATATGAATGGAAAAGATACAATGCTTTCTCCCTAAGGTGGGGAACAAGGGCAGATATGTGTACTCTTCATCTGTCCATTAAACTTTGAAACATAGGCCCAAACCAAAATAGTCTGGCAATAAAAAGAAATAATAATAATTGGCAAGGTAGAAGTAAAATCTTTATATGTAGATGAAATGATCATCTACAGAGAAAATACTAAGAAATCTCTAGAAGCCCCTAGAACTTTTATTTGAATTTAGTAGGATTAGAAAACACAAGGTATATATAAAAATTCAGGTCTGTGTATACTTGCTATAAATGAAGAACTGGATATTGAAATTTAAAAGTTGTGTAGGAGTACAAAGGACCTAGAAAAGTAAAAAGAAAAAAAAAGTGTTGGAAGACATTTATTACCTAACTTCTTTTTTTTTGGTACCTAATTTTAAGACTTCCTCTAAAACTACAGTAATCAAGGCAGTGTTGGCATAAGGAAAGACATAGATCACTGGAATAAAATAGAAAATCTGGAAATAGAACCACACATATATGGTCCACTGAGTTTTGAAAGATTATTTAACATTAACATTTTATAGAACATAAACTCAACTCAAGAGCAGAGGAAAAGATAATGTTTTCAGCAAATGGTACTAGAACAGCTGTTATTTGTATGTAAAAAACTAACCTCAACCCTTTATTCCCATACATAAAAATAACTTGAAAGGATCGATGAACCTAAATATGAAAGACTAAAACTATAAATCTTTAAGAAGAAATTATAAGGGAAAATATTCATGAATTTAGGGTAGGCAAGAATTTCCTAGGATACAAAACACCTGATGTATAAAAGAAACAAAATTGATAAATGAGACTCCATCAAAATTTAGAACTTTAAATGACATCTTTAAGAAAATAAAAAGTAGTCCTTAAACAGACTATATTTATAATACATATAACCTATGGCCAGAATATATAAAGAACTCTTACAGCTCATTAATAGACAACCCAATTAAAAAGTAGACACAAGAAGAAGATAAATAGCCAGTACAGCACAAGGAAGGGTGTGCAACACTAGAATGAGAAAAATACTAATCAGTACAATAACAAGATCATATTATACAATCATTAGGGAGATGAAGTTAAAAGTTTTAAAAGAACAGATGCCAGCTTAGGTGTGAACCAGTTAGGACTTTTGATTGCTGCTACTGTGAATGTAAAATGATAAAACCATTTTGGAAAGCAATATAGAAATTACTTGTATTACTGTTAAGAACCAATATGCTACATACAAGAAACACAGTTAATTCAAAAAGAAACTCATAGATTGAAAGTTAAAGAGTTGAAAACAATACTCCATGTGACAGGAACACCCCAAAAAAGCAGGAGTAGCTATCCTCTTTGCAGATCAAGTGGATTTCAAGCCAAAATCTGAAACACTTTTGGTCCCAAGAATTTCAGATAAGGGATAGTCAACTTGTATGTACAAATCTATTGTGTACATGTGTTTTCATTCCTCTTAAGTAAAAACTTAAGAACAGACACAACATTTTAAAGAAAGCATTTGGAGGGCTGGGGATTTAGCTCAGTGGTTTCGCCGCCTGCTGTGTGAGCGCAAGGACCGGAGTTCGATCCCCGGTACCAAAAAAAAAAAAAAAGAAAGCATTTGGATTTTGATAATCTAGGTGGGAATGAGGCATGACTTTCCTTTGCACGAGAGCTATTTCTCTAAAATGCTAGTTATTTAATTCACTGTACCATTCTGAATGATTTTAGGTGGCATTTTCTGTTCAAGGACATAGCAGTTTGCTTTTTTAGGAATGAATTTCTCCCCTTGCTCTCAAATGCTGATGTAGGAAGGGATGTCTGGTGAATTCTGGACAGAGCCAGCGTTTCTAACATTGTGGTCTCAAAATCATGCAGTGGCTCTTGAGCTCCACTGCAGTCTTGCAGACTTGCAGTCTCCTGAACCCCAGGAATGTGATGTGCATTTTAAATGTGTATTTGGTGAAATTCTTGGGTTTATTAAATTTGAGGACCACTCACAGATTACTCAAATTTAATTAACACTATCTTCATACCTGAAATGTATAATTATTGCTGTTGATAAATCCAACTACTAACAGCTGACCTATCTTGAGTCCTTATCATTTCCAGGGTGTGTGTGTGTGTGTGTGTGTGTGTGTGTGTTTAAACTCTGTAACCACAAGTCATCTTGGGTACGTGGTCACAGCTTTGAACTTGGTCTTAACTTTAGGAAGAGATAAAGGAAATAGCTTCAGTAACCTATTTCCAAAGCAAACTTTTACCTCTGTTGACAGGTAATGTTGTGAATAATACATGGATCCAACTGTGGCAACAAAACTGTTTAGGGAGCATAATTGAAAAATAAGGTTTAAGGCCGGGGATTTAGCTCAGTGGTTCTATTGCCTGCCTCACAAGCGCAAGGTCCCGAGTTTGATCCCTGGTACCAAAAAGAAAAGAAAAGAAAAATAAGGTTTAGAAATATTCTTAAAGATTGCTGGACTAACATGGCAATTTGAAAGACAAAAACAGGGAGGAAATAATAAGTAATTATAAGAGCAGGTTAATACTAGTGGGATGGTTTTGCAGGAGTGTGGTGGCAAACTTTTAATTCATTTCTCTTGCATGTCATTTTTTTCTAGGGATGGCCCAAATCTTAGTATTATGTCAGGGAGTGGGGATGTTTTCCCCAGGGACTGGAGAATAATTCAGTTCAACTGTCACTTCAAATTTAGTGTCTATGTTTAATAATATGCTTTACTAATCTTCAGCCAAGTGACAGGATATTCAACACCTAAGGCATTTAATACATGTGATTTCCACACAGTAACCCAAAACTCAACCATTCTCCTTTCAGCTCAACTGACACATTTCTTAATCCCCTCCATGCCAAAGGCACTGCTGTTGGCATGGCCATGAGGATCACAGGGGTCATGCTGTAATGTACAACATAAGCCTGTGAGACAGAAATAATCATGGGTTTTTTTGTTTTTTTGTTTTCAATCTTTTGCCAAATCAAGTTAGCCTCCCACCCTCCAAAAAATCTGATGCTGCTAGAGATGGAAGATAGATAAATGTTTAAGTCACTTTTTGGGGGGGCCAGGGATTTAGCTCAGTGGTTCCACTGCCTGCCTTGAAAGCACAAGGACCCAAGTTTGATCCCCAGTACCAAAAAAAAAAGTCACTTTTTTTGGAGGCGGTGGGCTTTGAGTATGGGTAGATAAAAATAAATAAGCAGTAGAGTAAAGGACAGAGCCTCCAAATTTGGATGAGGACTGATTTTGGTGCTGCCAGTGGAAACTGACATGGACGCCAACCCCATTAGTGTCTTACAAGCTTAGATACTGGCTGTGTGCCGGAGCTGCTGTCAGTTGGACATGTCTCAGTATCACTCAGTTCCCAAAACGTGAATCTAGGTCAGTTAAATCCAGCAAAATATTTTTGCCTACCAATTTTCCATGGTTTTTCTTTGTATGAGATGGGGAGAACGGAGTTCATGGTGACAGAGAGAGTGTAAATTCTCCAGAATTTACCAGAAGGGATGCTTCTGAAGACACTTTGTTCATCACTGTCTTCCAGGGCCTACCACAGTGCCAGGCACAGAACAGGAGTTCTGCAATCATCTGGCAAAATGTTGAACTGATCCTCCTTTCTCCCTTTAAAGTCCAGTGGTCATGATGTTCTGTTACTTCTCTAGTTGGCCTCACTTTCCGCACTGCCCTTTCCATTTTTCAGAGGCTACTTTACTTGTCCAGACCCTCTTCTCATTTATTCCTGGACTGTGCAGTGGCACCTAGCTGGATTATTACTTCTAATCTCTAGTCCCATCCACTCTTTATAGTATAGTGCCTTTTGGAAAGACCACTTCCACTGAACTCTTCACTGAAACACTTTTGTGGCTCCCCATAACCCATAGAAAGGAAAACCTCAATTCCTCTGGCTAAGGCATAAGCCAGACCAGTCTCAACTTCTGTCCTGGACCATATCTCTTTTCCTTCACACAGCCTCCATTACAGCCACTGTCTTTTGCTTATAAGCAGATATTCCTCCAGGGTGTCCTGTTTGTAATGGCAACTTCTTGTTTGGGCCAGCCTGCGGCTTAAACTGGTTGAGGTCCACTCAGACTTTGACTCTGGCTTCCTGTGACCACTCCCTGCTCAGAACTCCTAGCACCTTTACTAGGACCTTAGTCATTGATTAGGTAGTTGGCTGTACCCCACAACCCCCAGCATTGAGGAGCAGAGCTGCCCCCAGTGTCAAGGAGGAGACTTCCGGGGTGCTGTACCACCTCCCCTAGCACTGAGGAGGTGAGCCTTGAGGGCACCAGCAGCACACTCCACCCCGCCTTGAAATGAGAAAACATGTAAACAAGTCTCAAAATCAGACTTCCAGATCACCTAAAGCAACCCCAAAGGGAAACAAGATGGAACAATCTGATACTCAACCACCTGGACTCTCTGAACTGGCAACAAAAGAGGATCTGGAAAAAATGAAATCAGAAATAATTTATCACATAACAGCAGAGAATGTGCCCATAGTGCAAGACACGACTAATAAATCTAGAGTGGACACAGATTAAAAAAATAGAGGATCTGAGGAACATGATGGAATCCCAACATAGGAAACAAATGGAATCCTTAAAACAGATGCAAACAGATTTCCAGGAGATTAAAAACTCCATTGAAAGTCTACACAGCAGAATAAGCCAATGTGAGGACAGAATTTCAGATATAGAGGACAAGATTAGTGACCAGGAAAAGAAAAATTTCTTTAAAATTGTAAGGGACCATGAGAAATCAATCCAGCAGCTGCTAAATGATGCAAAGAAGAATAACATAAGACTAATTGAAGTCAATGAAGAAAGAGGAAAGTGCAGATGACATAAAAAACCTGTTCACAGAAGTAATGGCAGAAAACTTCTTAGCAGGGGAAAAGAAGTTCACATACAGATAAATGAGGCATATAGGACTCCAACTATCTTTGATAAAAAAAAAATCTACACATAGGCATATAATAGTTAAGATTCCAGAAATCCAACAGAAGAACAAAATTCTACAAGCTGTTAGAGAAAAGAAACAAATCACATACAAAGGAAAGCCCATCAAAATCACAGCAGACTTCTCAATGCAAACCCTCAAAGCTAGAAGAGCTTGGAGTGACATATTGCAAGCCCTAAAGGAAAACAGCCTCCAACCCAGACTGATGTACCCTGCAAAACTATTTTTCAAAATTGACGGGGAAATAAGATACTTTCATGACAAAGAGGATCTTAGGAACTTCATGAATACCAAACCAGAACTCCAAAAATTTTTAGACAATATCCCAGGAAAAGACAACAAGGATCACAACCCCAGGAAGCCCAGCAGAATGAATCCATCTAGCACAACAAGAAATTAAATGCAAAGGGGGAGAATCCAACAAAAAGAAAAACTCATGACAATGATAAGTCAAAATGTTTCAGTTATAACCATCAATGTTAATGGTCTCAATTCACCAATCAAAAGAAATAAACTGTCAGAATGGGTCAAGAAGTAAGAGCCAACAATACGCGGCATACAAGAAACACACTTAATTCATTCATTAGGCACTTAACTTGTGTTAGGCAGTGACAGTATTTATCCTTTAATGCTCTCTTCTTCTCCAGTTAAGCTGGAGCAACTGTGAAGGCAGGGATTGCTTAGCACTCATCTTGGCATTTCTGTGCTTGGGTTAGTATCATTCATATAGAGTAGTTGTTGCTCAATAAATACTATTATTGCATGGTGATCAGGAAGCTCATACTGCAGGTTCTACTGTGATCTCCTTTCAATTTCCTTTTAAAAAGTCTTTTTGCAGAAGAACAAAAATGAGATGTGTTACAAACCTTGGCTTTTTCTCATTGGATTTTAATGTACGAATTTAAAAATGATCTTGTTAGATATCCAACTTAATAGTTATGTATGTAAATTCAAGCTTTCTCAAAGAAAATGGAATAAGATTGGAGTCTAACAGTCCTAAAAATGGTGCTAAGCACAAATCTTCCATTGCTTATAGCCACTGAAAGGACGATATCACAGTAGTCAAGAGACTACAGCAAACCCACTGTATTAGTCAGCTTTCTCATTGCTGAAACGCAATATTCAACCCTCACAACTTAAAGGAGAGGCTTACAATTTCAGTTTATGGTTGGCTGGCTCCAAGGCAGAAACACCACGGTGGAATTCCTGATGGAGGAAAGCTGCTCACCTACCTCCTGGAAGCCAGGCAGCAGAGCAGGCGAGGAGTGCCAGAGTGAAAGGGGTGAGGGACCAGACATGGATCCCAAGGCCATGCCTCCGTGAGTCATCACACTTAGAAGTTTGATCCGCCAATCCCTGGGGGTGGATTCCAAAGCCAATCAAGTTGAAATTCCATCCTAACCACCACACCCACTTTAGAATAATCTTCATTACAAGTGCTTTGTAATTGTACGGATGCTATTTAGTTACAAGTTGTTGTACACTTGCATCCTTAAGACATGGTCCTTCACCTTGACTGGCCTTCATGAAATTTCCAGCAGGGGAAAAAGTTGGCTCTCATTTCCCAGTGAGGCTAATTCAACTTTGTTTTTTTCAAGAATAGACTGAATACGGGACATGGAGTCACACAGGGAGAGCTAGAGGCAGAGCCAGAATGACAATCTATGAATTTGGATTCTAAGTTCACTGCTTTGCAGTTATAACCATTTTCGACTTGTGGACAACTATGCTTCTTTAGTAGAATCGACATGATTATATTTTTAAAAGTAAATTCTTCTGTAATATCAGAATGCTGTAAAGTTTATTTTTTCTTTTTCTTTCTGGCACAAACCTTCATACATCAAGATAGGTCTCAGTTTTTTCTGTGTGTGTGTGTTGAGGGGAGGGTATGGAAATGTGAGTCACATGTAAGTTTCCTGTTCTCAGAAAATGATAACATTCATAATTTTTGGTAACTTGGAATATTTTAATAAGGAATTTCAGCATGTCAAATGGATTGAATGATGGCATCCAAATGATTACCTCGTTAGATATTATGTTTCAAGTTTACAATGTTAAATTCTAGGCAGCAAAAAAGGTAAAGAGTATCTACCTGTGGCCTTAAATTTGGATACTTTCTCTACTTTTACTGCTACTAATTAGAATTTGTTATTTTGCACCTTATAAAGGTTGGCTTCTTCTTCAGTTGTACATTATTTGGCATCCTGAGCTGGGTACTTTTACAAATTGCAGTCACCCTTTACGGCAGTAGTTCTTAAATTGGCCTGTGCATAAGAATCACCTGTAGAGCTTTTCAAAAATTCTGGTGTTAGGGCTCTATCTCAGAACCCTAACACCAAAATTTTCTGAGCTAGGTCAGAGGCAATGTGTTTTCAGAAAGTTTCTCAGATTATTCCAAACCACACCTTTCATTAGGAACCATTAATTTTTCTTTGGTAGGCAATAGTCTTGGATTACAAGGCCCCTCTTAAGGCCATTTGCTTAACCACGCAACAGCTTCTTGTATTCCCCCTACAATATCCCATGGAAACAGTTGAATTTTAGTGGAACTTTTAAAATGTTCCATTATGTAATGGACAGGATGAACAGCAGATTAAACATAATTTTTTCCTTTTTTTCCCTGACATCTTTTGAATGTTCAAAAGAAAAAAAAAAGGCATATTATTATTCCCTTTCTCCTACTTGGCCAGTTTTACCTTCCTCCTGCCTTGAGACTAGCATTAAAATTCAACATGGTGTTTTGCTCTCATAGCTTCAAATTATTTACTGCCTATCATGCCAAAGCATTTTATTTTGGCCACCCCAGCCTTGTTGGCACACAACTCTGGGAATACTGTCAAATAAAGTAACTGCTGCCAGGAAAAGAAGCATAAACAGTTGGTATAAACTCAGAGGCTATTTGGTTTTGTGTTTGAATTTCTTAATAGAGCCATGGTAGATTTTTTAAAAAATCATTGTTTTGTGGGTCTGATGAATACAACTGGAACAGATAAACAGAAAATAAAGACTAAATTAAATCTACAATGGGATTGTCAATATGTCTTTCAAAGCAAAGATCCAAAGTGCAAAGTCTTGTGGCTACACACTATAAGTTCCTGGGACAACAGCTAAAAATGCAAAGTCTTTATTTTTCCTTGCAATTGCCCAGTTGATACTGGTTAATTCTCATTTTGTCTTGGGTTTTGCTATTGCAGTTCTAGTTGTCATTAAAGGAAATTCCAGGCAATAAAAAACATGCAAAATCCAAACATAGTAAGTGTTTCTCCATCTTCATTTTTTTCTACGACCATCTATAAAATAACATGGACATTTTTGGACATAAAAATCAACGCTGAAGTTGAGTCGAAGAGGAAATAAGAGGAAATACTGAGTGATCTCTTATACAGTTAGTCATTCAAAAGAAAAACAGGCTATGTAATTTAAATGAGCTGCAAAGCAGCTCTGGTCCTCATTCAAGGAATTTTACAAATGCAATTAGTTATTTCAGGAAGTAGATCAGAAACCTAAAAGGCATTTCCATTGGGATGCATTGCAAGCATTTTAATTTAAAATTACATGCCTATTGGAATTCCACTTACTGTATTTCAGCTCAATTTACATGACAAAAACATGAAAAATGGAGTGGTGCTCTCATAATTCTTTCTATTTTCAAATTGTAATTTATTGTGGTAAAAAGAACTACTAATAAAAGAAAGACAGCAAGCAAAATTTTAGATACCCAAAGGAGAAAATGACTGGTCTCTTGTACAGGGTTAGGATGGTGAGAATGCTGCTCTTGCTGCCAGGCCAGCAAATGGCACAGCCCCCCCGCCCAGGCCCCCAGCCCCCCAGCCCCCAGCAAGTCGGTACTGCAGTCCCCAGCCTGCCAGCAGCCTCCTGGGATGATGAGTATCAGCAGAGTTTCAGCTAAAGGTCATCACTCCCCACCTCCTTCCTCCTTCCTCCTCCCCCTCCCCCTTCCCCTCCCCTCTTCCTTCCGTCTTTCTCTTCTCTTACTCCTGCCCTTTGCTCTTCCTTCCTTCCTTTATTTTATTTTATTTTTTTAACTCCCAAATGACTGTAGGACTGAATGCTACCAAGGAGACCGAGTTAAAATGTATTACTGAGATGCTATAAACATGGGTGCACATACATCATGTATTGTATACCTAAAATGTACTAATAAAAGAATTTAAGGAAAAAAAAGTATTACTGAGAATTACTGTGAGCCCTCCTGAGGGCACATATTACAATCTGTCCTGTGACAGATAGTATGTAATTAATCCAGGATCTTGGCAAAAAAGGCAGTTGATTTTGGAATGGATCTAAAAAAAGAAAGGGGTGACATGCTCTATAAAATTATTCTTTATAATATCTTCCATTTTCCTTAAATAAAAAAAATTTAAAACAGGCCAGTCTGTGAAAAAGACAGGCATCATATGGGGGTTAAAGCAGGGATTTGGGAAATAGACCGAGCTACTGGGGAACCATTTCTGTAAGTCAGTCATGGCCCACTTCCAACAATACATATAGCTTTTATAAACTTAAAAAATGAAAGTCTAACATACAAAGTGGTCCTCTGGACCATGACAAAAGTAAACACTCTTTGGACTGCTAACAGTACAGAGCAGCTTTGCCTGTTTCGCTTTATATGAATAACATAATAGAGTATGTATTCTCTGAAGGTTGGCTTCTTTTGCTCAAATTGTGTTTGTGAGCAGCGGTCCCAGCTGTAGTGCAGTGAGTTCTCATCTTTCAGAAAGCAGACATTTCTGCTGGAAGGCTGCTAGTAGTTCTGATGCCTGTGTATGTGTTAACAAATCTTATGTTACTCCTTTTTATAAGGAGAGGGGCAGGATGAAGGTGGCAGTTGTCCAGAGGCATGAAGGGAATGAAATAAAAAGTGTAGGAGAAAAACTATAGAAAGGACGGGTTGCTCTAGAATAACTTAAATTAAATAATAGAATTGCTGGGATCAGATTTGAAGTTAAATATCTGTAGGAATTTTTCAAGTCAACCTAACTTCCAGCACTTTGGCCATATCAATGTAAAATGTAGTAATAATATGCTCTTCTTTCTTCCATCTCTAGGTTGGTATCCTGTGTTAAATTGTTCTGGGCTTTTTAGCAGAGTCGCTAAAATCTTCCTAGATGGATAGTTTCATTTAAACATACGATGCACACACTATTAACCATACTACAACCTAGACAGGTATGATGACTATCTCTAGAAGAACTCACTTCATTAACCAAGAATGGACTGCAACACATTACAAAGTGTTTCAAATGCAATAGGATTACCCAGAAACATCTGGGCTCTCAGCTTTACATGAATATGTAAAAATCAGCTTTCAGACTCTGAAGGAAACTGGTTCCCAGAGAGCAGTGACAGATGTGGGAAGTAATCAAGCTTCCAGTGTGTGGCAGAGGAAAGCACAGTCCACTTCTGTTTAAATAATTTGCCCTTTAAAGAGATGCCCAAGGCCAGGGGCTTCTTTATAGAGGTAATGACTGAGAAATCAAGGTTTGCAACAGAAAATATAGATATCTGGGACTAACCTCGTGACACTCCCAAGACCACTCAGATCCTGGATGCTAGGAAAAAAATGGGAAGAGGAGGCCAAGAGGGATAGTTAGAGAGAGGAGGAGAGAAGGCACTCAGCCAGACCAACCCATGGTAAAACAACTGTAAAAGTGTTTCCAATAAAAAAAGAACAGAAGTGGAGTAGGGCAGGTGCTGTAGTTTGTATCTGAAGTGTAGCCTCAGAGGCTCATGTGTTAGAGGCCTGGTACCAGCTGGCGGCGCTACTGCGAGGTTGTGGAATCTTTAGCAGGGAGAGCCTAGTGGAAGGAAGTCAGGTCACTGGGGACCTGCACTTGAAGGGATATTGGGAGCCTTCCCCCCCTTAATCCCCCCACTTTGTTTCCCTGTCACCATGAGGTGACCAGGTTTATTCCATCACACGCTCCTTGCAATGGTGTACTGTCTTACCAGCAGATCAAAGTCACACGGCCAAGTGACCATGGCCTAAAGCCACCAAAACTGTGAGCCAAAATGAACATTTTCTCCATTTAAATTGATTTGTCACAGTGGTGGAAAGCAAACACAGTGAGCAACAATGGCAAGGAGAATTAGGGCCTGCGAAATCTGATTTTGGAACCACGAACTTCTACTCAAAATGTTATTTTATCAGATCTCAGTATTTTCACCTACAAAATGGGGAAATAAAACCAGTAATGGTTTTGCTCTTTGTAAATAACGTATCTCTCTATTCGTCTCTTATTCTGTCTGTCTATATCATACTCACATCTCTGTGTTAATAGGAAGACTCAACCCATTATCAATTTTGTTGATGGTTCTAATACAGGAGCCAAACTGCTCTCAAATAAATAAGCAGCTCAGTTTACCTAAATGTGAATTTTACCAACCCACCTATTTCTGACCTGAGACCATTCCCTCTAGGAGAGCTCATTATTATCCAGTTCACTTTGTCCTCATGTTCTCACTACAAAGTAAAAGGACATTTTTGATGTTAGGGACATGGCAGGTGGGCATTTGCCAACTCCACAGGCCCATGGTTAGGCAGCACATTTGCTGATGGAAAATACAATCTCCAAAGAATGCCCTTCTGGCTTGTGAGGATTATTTATAGCTTCTGACACACAAGGTTTCAAGCACAGAATGAATATCATTATTAATACTAACTCAAATGAACTCTACAGCAAGGAGGACTATAAAGTCTTCATAGGCTGTCCTTAAGAAATGTGGTCTCAGAGGACTCAACAATGGCACAGGAAGAATGAACAGAGAAATGGGAGTGAGTTGCTAAGACACACAGGGCGGCTTAGGGGTTTCCCTTTCTTTTTGAGGCATCAGTGGTCCTCTTTTCTGACAGCAGCATCTTCCCTTTCTAATTCTGTTTTTTTTTTTTTTCTGCAGGAAGAATATGGGTATAAAATCTCTGCGGAAACATCTGCTCAGAGACCTGTGGGCATCCACTCCTGTTTCACAGTGATAATCTTGTGTTCTTCACTTAAGTTCCAACCTCTTTAGACCTCACCTGGCCATTTTTTTGTTTTGGTACCGGGGATCCAACTCGGGGTCGTGTGCTTGCGCGGCAGGTGCCGGAGCCACTGAGCTAAATCCCCAGCCCCATAAGATGATACTTTATTAGTTGGGCTGATTTGCTTATACAGTATCTCATGAATGTGTTTGGCTTAGTCTTTGCTTATACTACATTCCTACCCTGCAAAGCCCACCCATCCTTCAAGACCCACATCTTGCCCCCTTGTCTCCAGGAGGCTTTTTTGAAAATAGCCTAAATATCCCTCAGAGAGCTCCCCCATTTCATCCGAACTCTGACTGCAACCAGAGAGTGTTTCATATGCTATTACTTAAGCGTAACATATTATCTCTTAATCTGTTATGTGTTGATTTCCCCAGACTTGCACACTTGACTCAGTTATCTAGCACAGTATACTCAGAATGGCAGTGGGGGCTCCTTTTTTTAATTTGTCCGCCCAGAAGAGGCTCTTTGTGCTGATTCACACAAAACCTGGCATAGGTCAGCTTGAACTCTCTCCTTCCCTTACAGTCCATTTCAGACATGTGTAGACCAGGTCAGCTACCATGGATAGGTACCAGTTATTCCCTAAGGAGAAATATCATGGTCTTCCAGCCCCTGAATGACACACACTGTTCATCAAACACTTTCTTCTAAGGCATCATCTTTTTTATACACAGAAAGCTGACACAGTTTTCTGGATGAAGCAGAATGAAAGACATACTCTAAAGGAAACTAAGGAAAAGCCACCATGATACAAATTAAATTCTGAGACAGATAATTCAGCAACAATTGTTAAAAGCTCTAGAAATGCCATCAGAGACAGAGTCTAGGAGAAAGGCCAGAGGGCCAGCTGAAGTAGCTGTAGATAATACTGAGGAGAAATTCAGTTCAGGGCAATGATTGCTGCCCAGGCAGACCGCACCAGGCCTGTCAATGAGGGAGAAGGGCAAAGACCAGAAAGGGCAAACAGATAAATTGCATCCACTGGGGCACACTTATCTGGTCTCTTTGCCTCGGTTTTGGTTCTTGAATAAGTCATGCAGGCTGATGTGCAGGCCACTTTGGAGAAAGAGGCTGCAGTCCCAGCCCACCATTTAGTGCTAGCCTTGACGTGGGGTGGGTCCTTCAGTCCAGTTTTCTTTTCAGCAAAAAGGAGATAACACTACTCTATTCACTTATTCATCTATTCAGGGCTTTCTGTGGGCCCAACACAACAGAACATAATGATGAGCATAAGATCTTTGCCCTTATAGGGCATCTAGATCATCTCCCCAGGTTGATGTTATGGAGGGCAAAAGTGTCTTTGAATGGAAAGCACTGCGACAAGGGAAAGGTATCTTTATCATCAGTGACTTTCATGCTTGATGTAGCTGTGTCACCTGGAAAGTCTTAATTTTTCTAGACTTTCTAGTCTCATCTAAAAAAACATGAGGGAATTTCCTGTTCCAAAGTTTAATTATTCCAAACACCGAAGTTAAGCTTTTTAGCTACTTAACTTTTTCACAGCTTTCTAAAGATTATTATGGATTAGTTCAGGAACAACAGAAAGATAGGATAACATAAAAAGCCCTGTGTACCACTTTCTCTATTTAAGAGAGAAAACATTATAAGGAGCTCTGTCTGGTGGCAATGCCCTTCCATCTGCAGGGTGCGTAACCATGATGAGTTTGGTGTTCACTATTCTGAATCCTGGCCCTCAAGGAATCCTGGTGTGTGCCTAGAAACAGTTTTCCAGTGAAGAGTTCTTCCTACCCTCGGGTGTTCCTGGTTCCTAATGAATGCCAGATCACGAGAGTGCACATCACAGGCAGCTCAAGAGCCAGCCTGTTCTCTCCCTGCCAGCTCTGCCTGCTGCTCGCCCAATGGACAGAATCAGAAAAACCTTAGGGTAGACACTGCCAGGTGCAAAAAGGAGCACAGTTTTGTTTACCTTGAGGGCCTTCTGTGCAGATTCACTAGACCCAATTGCAATCAGGTTGGGGCCAGCCATGCTGCAGAAACTCTTCAAATGCAAAGAATCAGCCACTGGGACTGTGGAGACTGCATAATCCTACACAGACAAATGGAAAAACAAGCAGTTTGGTATTGCACAGTAATTCTAAAACTGATTAAAAACCTGCCTGAACCATGCTTACTCCTTTGAAGGCTGCCAGACCCTGAATATCTGGAAGCAAAGCTGGGACCTGTTGGTTTTGGTTCTGGCAGTTAAATGAAGACTGCTTCTAAGAAAAAAGCAGAATTTCCTTCCAGATGTGTGGCTGCGTCAACACCTTTGCCAGCTATTTGCCTTACGGGGTGGATTACTCTGGGAGGGTGGTTTGAATACTTTGTGCAAACTGTGGCTCAGCTAGAGCCTCACATCCTCATGGGGAACAGAACTTCTGGGGGGTATACCTCTTCCGAAGCAGTCTGGCGAGCCAATCTACCGGTAATCAGTAGAAGGACCTTGAAGGAAGGTATATGCAAAACCTAGCACAGCTTCCAGTACACAGTAGGCACCCATGTGCAGGTGACACTTGAATCCAATTTGAAATGTCACACTTCATATCAAAATCAACTGGGTCTCCAGATATTCTTTACATCGCTTGATTATGTCTGTAATGAGTGCCGGGTGTTTGTATGGCTACATGGGAGAAAACAGAAGATTCTAACTTTGACAGTAGCTCTGGTGGTATGGTATGCTAATGAAGCCTAGTTATTGAGAAATTTGAATTTGATAGCTTTTAAAATTTCTAGCAGATGTATAAATAGTAGGAATTATTTTGCAAAACTGGTGAAATATAAGCACTATTACTCATGACATGTTGATTCAATAGGTCTATGAATATTTATTAAGTAATTACTCTGTGCCAGGCATAAATCATCCTTTACCTACCTTAAAAGTGTCAGCCAAGATTTCAGCACCTCGTTGATTTGTTCTTTTGGAAAGGCCCACAAAAAATTCTCTGCCTATAACAGATGTCATGGAACACAGTGAGTGTGTGGTCCCAGAGATGGCGAGCTGTTTTGTTTATCTATAAATAATGACCTTAAACCATCACACAGTTCTTTCCTGCCACAAAGGATGGTTCCATCACAAGACCCCTGCTCTCTTTACATAAAAACTGATTTCAAATGGTTTCCCTTAAAAATGAGCTTTCTCAAATTGATAGAGACAGAAAGGACGATAGTGGTTTTCGGGGACCGAGAGGAGGAGAGCCTGAGGGAGTCACTGTGTAATCCCACAACAACATGAAGATACTGCCTCTGAGTAGACTTCTAAAAATGGTTAAGTGATAAATCTTTTTTTTTTGAGACAGGGTCTTGATATATGGTTCAGGCTGGCCTTGAACTCACTATGTAGCCCAGGCTGGCCTCAAACTTGCAGTGATCCTTGAGAGCTGGGATTATAGGCCTGCACTACCACGCCCAGCTTTATGCTGTGTATATTCTACCACAGTAAGGCCGGGGATTTAGCTCAGTGGCACCCTGCCTGCCTCTCAAGTGCAAGGTCCTGAGTTCAATCCCCGGTACTGAAAAAAAAATTCTACCACAATAAAGAACTTTTAATTTAGGAAATAATAGAATTAAACACATTAATAATCTATAATGAGATAGCAATGACACATTAGCAGTATTACCTTTTTTCCCCCCTTTTGAAAGAATAACACTAGGTGTTCTTGATGAAGCTGGAGGTCTTTTCTTTTTTTTTTGGTACTGGGGATCGAACTCTGGACCTTGCACTTGTGAGGCAGGCGCCAGAACCACTGAGCTAAACCCCCAGCCCCTGGAGGTCTTTTCTTACATAGATCACGTAAGGCCTGAAGAAGCCACCTGGGTAAATGAGTTTAATATTGACCGACCTTCGAATCTGACCTCTAAGAGCTCTGTCTTTTAAATTATACATCTATTTATTTTAAATTAAAACATCAAGACATCTATCTACAAAATGAAAAAGTCTGGGAGGATCGAACTTTTTTACTATTTGACTTTTCTGAAATTCTGCAGTTTGTCTACTCAGAAAGAACAACTTTAGAAAAAATGGTCTCTAAATTATAGGGGAAAAATGTGGAGATTCTTATCTTTCCTTAATTTTTTGGTGAACTAAGCCTGTCAACAGATGAATGGATAAAAAAATGTACCATTGGGCTGGGAATTTAGCTCAGTGGTTCTGCTGCCTGCCTCACAAGTGCAAGGTCCCAAGTTTGATCCCCAGTACAACCCCCCAAATGTAGCATTTACCCACAATGGAGTACTTACTACTCTGCCATAAAGAAGAATAAATTTGAGTTCCTGTAGGAAAATGGATGCACCCTGAGACCATAATATTAAGTGAAGTAAATCAGACACACAAGGTTAAATATTGCATGGCTTCTGTTATACGAGAAACCCAATATATAAATAAAGCATAAAATAATAGAAATAAGAAAAAATAAAATATAAATCTTCATGTCAAAAAATAATTTTAAAAAATATTTTAAAAAAGAAATATGGAGGAAAGTATTAAAAAAGAAATCAGTTTCTTTTTGCTTTAGAGGATCATGGTAAAGTACAAGAAGAGAGCCATGTGGAAGAGATTCTTTGATAGATTTTACAAGTGCTTATTGTTACTCTTCATACTGTCCTTATAAATGAGGTGAATGACATGGGTCAGAGGATGTTATGACGTATTCCAAGGGCTTATGCTATTGGCAGACACAGTAATCTTTTGCGGATCACTGACAGTTTTTTTTTGGCAATGGTATAATTGTGCTGTCCATGAAGAAAATTCTACATAAAAATCAAAATTTAATTTACGGAAAATGTCTTTTACTTGACAAAAGTATTAGTTTACTTAAAAAGTCACTTACAGTTTTAAAAATCAGGTTTTATTAATCTTGGAAGATAAAAAGATTTATATATAACTTTAAAGAAAAACACTTAATGCATTTAGCTAGTTTTAACATTTTTATAGAGGGACAGGCATACTATTTCCATTTTAAAAAACTAAGGCACCATAGGAAAGTACAAAGATAACTATACACTACTTATCTTTGTGAATAGTTGGCCTTCTCTTTCTGGCAGTATTGTGGGCAAGATCCCTAAATTGCCTTGACACAAATAATTACAGTGCTTGAACTGAAATATTATTTTTTTATGTCTGATGTATCATTTTCTTCTATACCAATTTACTTCCTCCCCCTTTGTGATTCATTAATTTATAAGAGAAACCAGACCATTTATGCTTTTGAGTATCCTGCATTCTGGATTTGGGATTTGGCTGCTTACTTCCTAACATCATTTAACATTTAAATTGTCCTTTATATTGTCAGGACACTGGTAGTTTAATATAGGTGGTTAATTAGGTTCTCAATTTTGATAGGATTATTTCAGAGGTGGAGCTATTATTCTGTTTCTTCAATAAATGATTTAGTTTACTTGAAATATAATTCATGAAGGAAAGCTGGGCTAAATGAATCTTTCCTTTAGATATCCACTACCAGAGGTTGGTGTTCCAGCAACTTACAATAACGCCCAAGTTAAACAAATAATTATCCTATAAGTCTATATAATGAAAATTAGAAAAATTTAAAACTAAATGATAACAAAAACACTCATATCAAAACAAGGATTTTGCTGAAGTAGCACTTGGAGGGAAAGTTAAACAGCCTTAAATGTTGGCTTTAGAGAAGATAAAGGGTTCAAGATTAATGAGATAAAATCCCAAACTTATGATATGGGGGGAAAAGGAATAAAAACAAAAAAAAAAATGAAAGAAGGAAATAAAGAGAAAGGAAACATTCAAAACCAATAGTTGCTCCTTTGAAAAGATTAATAAAATTGGTACACTTCCGGCAAAAAGGAGAAAGAGAAAGGAAGAAATTAAGAAAGAAAGGGAAAAAGAAAAAAGAAAAAGAAAGAAAGGAGGAAAAGCAGGAAGAAAGGAGACAGGTACAAACATCACAAATGAAAAGAGAATATAGGTATAGATGCTGTGAAGTTTAAACAGACACAGTATTAAGAAGATATGAATAACTTTAAACCCAACATTTTATAAACTTAGATAAAACAGATAAAATCTTTAGAAAATGAAACTACTGAAACTCATCACAATGGACTCAGTAAATCTTAGTCAAATGATCACTAAAGAATTGAATCAGTTGAAAATTTCCCCACAAAGAAAGCATCGAGGCCTGTCAATGGATATGCTCTTTCAAAGTTCAAAGAAGACATAATTCAAATATTACTGATTCCAGACAATAGAAACATGGAAATATCCTCTAAAATATATTTTATAAAGCTAATATAACACTTTAACCAAAACCAGACAAGAATAACAAGAAAAAAAATAATAGGCCATGGCAATAAAAGTCCTAAAAATATTAGCAAACTAAATCCAACACTATATGAAAAAGTGAATAAATCATAATCAAGTTTGATTTCATTCCAGAGATCAAATATCAGAAAATCAATTAATGTAATTGATCTTATCAGTAGATTAAAGAAGGAATATCATATAATCATCTCACTGAAGCAAAAAAACCCTTTGCTCTAAACTGGAATTCATTTCCAAGTGTTGACCTTAGAGAAACTCTTGTTTATGGCCTCATGAAACACATGCTAGAATGAAGATAGGAGCATTGAAGATAATGACATACCAAACCCAGAAAACACCCAACATATACATCACCAGTAAAGTGACTAAATACCTTGTGGGGTGTTCCCCCACAGAGTACTTACTCAGCATTGAAAATGAACTACAACTATACACATCAACTTAGGTCAAAAGAAGAAGAATCACACAGGAGTTGATACAGTGGGATGCTAATAAGGTGAAGTTCTAACAGAAGCCCAACTAAGCCACATGTAGCTTAGAAATACATATACTGAGATAAACGTCAAAGAAAGGCCAGGCAGTGATTAACACAGAAGTCAGGGCAGCATTTTCCTGAGGCTGGGCGGAAGGAGAGATTGGAACAGAGGATCGTAAGTGATTTCTACCCACCTGGCAATATTGTTTCAAAAGTCACGGGTGAGCACCAAGAGTTCATTTTATTACTGGTCTTTGAATGGTGTACAGACATCTTATCTCTCAGTTGTATGTACTCTGTACTTCACAGAAATACATTTTTTAAAAGTAGAGGTGAGTTGATACTGCCTAGTTAACAGAAATAGCATGAAAACAATCTTGGCCAGTAGCTGCTTGCCTGATTGACAGATTTCCCAGCAGGAACTGGAATTGGAAAGCAGCTCTTTCTGTCCATTTCCTCATAAATTATTAATGAACCTCCCAGTTACAGAAGGAAGAGGGCACTGAGCACAAAGAAAGTGGTACAGACTTTGTTTCTTATCTAACTGCCTGATCCAAAAATTGAGTGGTAATAGTGGCATAACAAAGTGAAAGTAATTAATGCCCCCCAATGACTGTACATTTAGAAATGGTTAACATGGCAAATTTTATGTATGTTTTACCAAAAGAAAAAGAAAGAGAGAAAGAAAGTAAGGAAGAAAGAAAGAAAGTAGGAAAGAGAAAGCAGGAGCAGACATTAGGTACGAATGACGTTCCGAACAGAGATCCCAATACTGTCTCAGTTTTAAATAAAATAACTATTAAGATGTTAGCTTATACAATGAATATACCAAGTAAAATGGTCTACAGATAGTATCAAAAAGTCTACAGACAGTATCAAAGGCAAGCCTCAATGCTTGATGCCTAATTAGATGCTGGGATAAAAACATCAGGTTTCAAATGTTGTGGAAAGATCTTTGACCAAAAGAAGAGACTCCTGGTGTAAGCAGTGTCTTCACACTGAGGAGATTTCAGGACATGGATGCAGTTCAGCTGTTAAGATAACTAAATGACTGAACACAGCTTGGTTATGCTATATTTCAGAGGCAATTTGTATCTGCTTACTGTAAGTTACTGGATTTGTTATATGGCTATATTTTGATAAAAAAGAGTTGTATTATAAGGAAGTGCAATGTATACATTTAGCTTTTCACAAAAACCTATTTTCTAACAGAAACAGGCTATTGTTCTGGGCTGTCAAAAACAATGGACATGCCATCAATGGCAAACAGAAAAAATATTCTAAGAGGAAATTTACAGGGCAGATTTGATGAATGCCTGGGCAAAGCCAGACTTGAGAATGCAGCGTAGGCCTTCCTGACCTTCTGTGAGCCTTCTGTGTCCTGAGGGCTCAGTGTGCCTAAAGACAAACTCTGGAGGCAGGGCCACTGCCTGTGACAGTGGCAGAACACAGCGCCAGGACTCCTACTCAGATGACCCATAGTTAGATGGGCTCCCTGGAGCTGGGCCACATGAAGGTTCCACCACAGGCACAGACACTGAGTGAAATGTCCTCCAGGAGCATTAATTATACCCACATGTAAGCGACACAAGGCATTATTGTTATATTAAGACCATGACAATCATGCTTTGGCTATATAAACTGAATTCAATTTAAATTCACATTGGCTGAGATATTAGACTTCCAAGAAGCCTCAGGCTTTCAGTGAGCCACCTGGGACTACTTCCCTAGCCCCTGAGGACCAGCTTCTGCTGGTTGGGCTACATTGGTGAAACAAATATTTGTTCTCTGACATTTAGGGGAAAACAAACTCTTACTATAAATTAAAATTACTATTGATTATCTTGCTCCTGAGTATAACCACAGTGAATCTGGGGATCCAGATTTTACATATGATCAAAAAGAGTTGGAAAGGTTAAATGCTAAAATTACTATTTCTCTAGTAGCCACATTACACCAATTGTAAAAACTGATTCTAGTTAGATCAATAATATTACCAGTTACAATTTTGTTGAGTTCTGCTATTACTCATCTGGCATTAAGCCAAGTCAATCTGCATAGAAAATTATTTGAATTCATCTTGCCATCTGGAAAGAAAATTGTTGGTAAACGATACTAATCTTGAATTAAGAATTCTTTAAATACAAACCAGATAGACTGTCACAGAATGGAAAATTATGCAACTCATAAACAACTGTAGAAAAGCACAGAAGCAAGATATGTACAAATAATGTACATATTGAAAATATTCTTGTAAAGAATGTACAAATATATGCATATAAAAGTACTGAGAGAATATAGCTAAATATCGAAGTGATTATCTGTGAATGGAAGGTCATTGTGGTTTTCTATATTTTCCAAATTCTCTGCATTTATTATCTATTTCAGTAATGAAAAAAAAACCTGCAGTGAAACAAGTGAGTATGAGTCAGGTATTAGTAATATGTTGGATAGAAAAAAACAAACACAACTATACCTGTGAATAAGACATCTCCTCCATCTAAGGTTGCATTTTCATCTTTCATTTCTACTATATTGAGTTGAAGTTTTTCTAAAGCTTCTTTCATCATGTCAACCTGTTAAAAATAAAATGATTTATATTAATAGTGTACAATTTCCTAATAAGAAAACTGTCTAAAACTTCTGAGCACTAAATCACACTCCCATGTACACATATGCACACACACATAACACATTCATACTTGCACACACCCTTGTAATATGGGCAAAATCAGACGTGATCATTCCCAAGAGAAGAAATTATCTGGGAGACATTGCCCATTTTGTTTGCTTCTTGTCTAAAGTTGAGTCAATATTATAGCCCATTTTGTGTAGAGAGGCTAACTAGTTAGGGCACTGTTGGAACCTGACCAGTTATGGTGCACAAATGATGGAAGGTAGGAGGCATAACACCCAGTCCTCCTGTCCTTGCAAGACTGAACTTTAAACCTAAGTCAATCAGCCAGAATTACACACAGAGACAAATAATGGAAGGAATATCAATACTCGGTAACTTGAAATTTCAACTTATATTATAGTCACTGTTTCCTTTCTTTTTCTTTGTTTTTGGTTTCTTTGAGACAGGGTCTTGCTATGTAGTTCAGATGGGGCTTGAACTCACTATGTAGCCCAGGCTGGCCTTGAACTTGCTGCGATCCACCAGCCTCAGCCTCATGAGTGCTGGGATTACAGGTGTGTGTGCCACCACGCCCAGCTACAGTCATGGTTCAAATCAAATATTTTCTAAAATGCCACAACATCCAAGTCCTCTCTGTAAATCGAAACTGATGACATAGCAAATGCCCTTTGAAGCTTACAATTGAATTCAAGTTCTTCCAGCAGCTCAACAAAACAATTTAAGTATTTCAAAATGTCTGTTAAACCTTTAACACGATAAAGACATCCATTGAGAAGACATGAATAGGGCTATGAGAAAAACAAGAGATCACATCACACTAGGCAAAGCAGACAATCCCGCCAAAATATAGTATGCAGAGGACAGAGTGAACTGTCAATGAGGAGACATCAATATAGCAGTCACTTCTGAAGTAATAAAAATGTGGAAAAGCTTTGACAACAAGGCTGACACTCATGCATTCAAAACATTAAAAAGGACACAAAGTAAAATAAATATATCATCTCATCCTTGTCTTGGAACTCATATTAAAATTCCACAAACCAGAGTGACTCAGAACAATAAAAGTTATTTCCATGGACAAATTGTCTTAACGTTGTAGTAAATACATCCAGTGACTTCTTTTAAGAGTAGCATAGGTTTTCCTATGCAACAGGAAGTGGAATCATTGCTATAGCATAAAAAGGGGGCAGAACAACATTTACCATGACTGGTTGGGCTACTGTGAACCTAGGAAAACACACAACTGTGCCTCTGGCATCTGTTTTCTATGTCTATGGAAAACTCATTGAGCTTACAGAGAGAGCAAGAGAGTTGTGTTTCCTTTTGATTCTATTGCTAGTGCTACTGCTTCTATTATAACAATGTTTTGCAGATTACTAGGAAGTCTGTAACACTGATTCTGGGCTGAAAAGTTTATCTGAAGCTATGTAACACCTCACTCAGGAACTTTATTCAACTCTTAAGAACTAGCAGCAGGGGCTGGGGATTTAGCTCAATGGTTCCACCGCCTACCTTGCAAACGGAAGGACCCGAGTTCGATCCCCAGTACCAAAAAAAAAAGAACTAGTAGAAGTAGGGAGGTTACTATATACCAGTTTCAGAAATGCTATACATGTATTTTAAGGTCCTATGTCTTTCAAAATAAAGTTTTTGAGGATAAAATGTTTGTGGTTTCTTGAAAGTGAAAACAGCTGCACTGACGTTCTGTGCAAGGGTAGTACTTTAATAAAAATATTCAGTCACATCTACGTAACCAAAGTCATCAGGATAGGTGTACACCACAAATATTGATGGTACCACACAACTTTCAGAGTTAAGCGCATGGACAAGATTTTTAAAATGTTGAAACATCGAGTAAACGTTTTTGAGAAATGCAGGACCATATGGCATCAAACTGGCAGAAAGCTCAGGGAGATTTCTGGAGCAGAAACAAGGGGGGCTGCACCCCACAGGCTGCCACTGAGAACTGCATTCAACTGACACTGAGTTCAGCAAAGCGCACCAACCTGGCTGTAAACAGGCCCAGCACGGCCCTGACACCTGGCCCCAAAGCAAGCCAGCTATTCAGAAAGTGAGAACATTAAATATAACTACAGAAGTGGGAACTTTTGCAGGACAAAATCCAAACCATGAAGCTTCAAGAAACTACCCATTCTGTGGTTATATAGCCACGGTTAATGTTGACTTAAATAACTTTCAAGAGGAAAAATATAATCAACAATACACCTACCTTTCCAGAGACACTAACCCTGCAGAGTGGAACTTTGTGTTACTCAGAGAAACATCAGAACAAACAGTATTCACTCCAAAAGCTGAGCTGAGTGGGTCATTTTAGCCCATGAAATGAGAAATAAAAAGGATAAATTAGAGAAACCACCTCAATTAATGCAAACCTCGGAGTACAAGTAATTTTCATATTCTAAAGATTTACAAGACCCTTCCTCCTCTTTTCATGCTTCATGCACTGTGATTTCATTTTTTTGCTCTATATTCATATTTAGTTTTGCCTCATCTTTTTTCTTCCTACTCTTTACCCCAGATTCCTTTCTTGGCCACAGTGGCTTCAGGCCACCTCTGCTGCTTCCATTCATTCAACCCATCCCTCTTTCTCCTTATAGGCGGTTACAGTCTCAAGTAATTACAGTATCTCTCCAAGTAATTACAGTGTCTCCTCCCTCCCTCCCATCTTCTTTCCTTTCTTTCTGGAGTATTAATGTTAAAAAATGTAGAGATATTGGGGTTACACATTCACAGTCACTATTGTAGGGAAATCTAGAGCATGGTATTGTTATTAAGGGCCTGGGGCTCAATCCCAGTTTTGCCATTTACTAGCCAAGTGACCTTAAGTTCTTTAAAATTCCAAGCCTCAGTTGGCTCATCTTTAAAGTGGGCATTTATTCATAATAGTACCAACTTGTTAGGCTCTTATCACATACAAATGTAAATGCTCAATAAATATTAGATACAACTTTTATTATTTTGATGAAATACCAGCTTGTGTGCACACAGCGACAGATACTTGTGCTATGAAAGTGACCCACAACTAAAGAGCTGTTGCTTTTTCTTACATTTGGATAAGCTTCTTATGTTTTACCACCCTACGACAGATCCCATCTGCTTTTCAGTAAACTAAAATTGCAGCCTTTTCTGCAAAGCCAATGTAAAGTTAGAACACTACATGGAGAACACATTTAAATATAAAACATTCAAATTTGATTTCCTTCCAGCTCCAGGAAGCAGGATGAGGTCTATTTCTTTCTTTCTTTCTTTTTTTTTTTTGGTACCGGGGATCAAACTCAGGACCTTGCGCTTCCGAGGCAGGTGGCAGAACCACTGAGCTAAATCCCTGGCCCAAGGTCTATTTCTTGTATAATCTCTGCTTTGAGCTCGTCCCATGCAAGTACTATGGAAGGTGGAGGGGAGCCTATCTGGTGGTTGTCGTACAGGACTCAAAAATCAGCCAAGGCGATACAGCCTGAGTGGATTACTAGGGCCACTCGAAACGTCCCAGTTTGTCTAAAGAATTCATTCTCTTGCTCGCTGTTCAGTCTCCTTCCTTATCTTCCCCATTCTCCTCTCTTCCTACCTTTCATGGCTTTCATTTCTGTTTCCTCATTTGTCCCATCAAATTCACACCATCATTCTGTCTTCTCACTTTGTTCCTCATGAGCCATGGTGAGTGGAAAGTACCGAGGATTTGAACACTGACTCTATCACATACAAGCATAAGCGATGTAAGCAGGAATGAACTAAGTTCTAACATTTTCTAAGATAATTATGTCAGTAACAAATAAGGTAATGCATGTAAAGAATCTAACCCAGTTCCTGGCACATTGTGCTTAAAATCAGTAGTTGATGCTGTAAATATTATTTTGCCCTAAAACAGCTCAGTTCTTGTTTTGGATTCTGGCTACATTTGAAAAAGAAAGAAAAGATTAAAACATACCACTTTCAGCACTAAATAAAACATCTTTTAAACCAACTCTTTTATTTCTTACAAAAATCTCCCTCAAAGTTAAAAACAAATCAAAACCCCTAAATCTTTGCTTAATTTAAAGCAAAACAAATCAAATATAAAAGCTTATAGTTTCAGTAGGAAGTTATATTTATAGTAGCTTGCCATAGTACTGTAATTAACTTAGTATTCCTTTATTTAAAGGCAATATTTCCCAGTTGACCTTGTCCAAAGTGGACTTTTGCTGTGCATTTTCAACAAGGCCATTTTGAATTTTCACCCCTTCACTCAGGATGCTGGGTGACCATGAGGGCTGATGAACAGTTGTGGTTTGTGTCCAAGCCACTTTCCTTAAGCTGCTTCTGCTCAACGGAATGCCAGATGTTACAGCTACCAATGAGCCCCTTGGAGTTGGCTCATTTGTGCCTGACATGTCTTAGTCACCCACAGTTTTGCCATGTCCTGGAAACTCTTCTGTCACCACCATTACCACCTGCTACCGTTATGGTCTGAAATGTCTCCAAAGGCCTGTGCGTTAGAGGCCTGGTCCGCAGCTTGTGGGGCTCTTGTGCACCACAAGAGCGTTGTGACCTTTAGGAGGCGGGGCCTAGTGGGAGTTAGGTCACTGGGGACCTATCCTTGAAGGGGATATGGGAACCCTGGCCCCTCCTCGTCTCAGCCATGGGGTAAGAATCCTGCTCTACTTCATGCTTCTGCCATGATATGCTGCTTTAACATAGGCTCAAAACAACAGGAAAAATGGTCATGCACTGGACCCTCTGAAACCATGGCCCAAAGAAACCTTTTCTGGTTGTAAGTTGATTATCTCAGGTCTTTATTATAGCAATGGCAAGCTGACTAACACACCATTTTCAATGCCCACTTGCATGTTTTTAACACCCACTTATATTTTCCAAGTCCTTTTATAATTTCTCACATTATATGAGCTTTTAAAAGTACACTGTCATTCTATCTAAAGAGTCACATAGCACCAACATAGCTTATTTGGTGGGGAAATGGTTTCCTTTTCTCTGCCTGTCACTGATTTTGTTTTACCTTTCGATGTTAAGTGTGACATGCAGACAATGCTGAGGAAGCCACTCGAGAAGCTGATGTAATGTCTCCAGCACGTCAAGGCACAGCTGGCTTGGAACTTGCTGATGAATCAAAACCACACTATGTCATCCCTGGTCACATCCAAAAGGCCACATTTTTTCTTTATGCCACTTTAGTCCTCCTCGATAATCAGCACATCTGTGGCCACTTGGACTAGTACATTTGGCTAATTTACGTCAACACTTATTGTCTGTAGCATGCTTTCTCCTGTGATCAACATCTCAGTTCAACAAAAATTTAGTGGATGCTGACTTACTTTTACCAGGCTAAAAAGATTTTTTAAAAAACCCCAGAGCCTTTGCCTGGGGAAGTTAACAATTTAGTGGGGCAGTTACTATGTGTAAATATATAGTGATAATAAAATGGGATATTTGTTGTGATGTTTACAATAAATCCACAAGGTAGGAAAGGTAAGTATTAGGGTGTCCATTTTATGTATGAGTAAACTGAGGATAATGGAGGTTGGCTGACTTGCTGAGGCAAGGCTTCTGAGCCCGTCTCCACGTTAACACTGCTGTGTGATTACGATTCTCCTGAGGGTTCATCACAGAGCATAGATCACATCAGACTGGAGCTCCTGCTTTCTGCTCCCCAATTCCATACATTTGCATCCGCTGTGTGTTATAAGATCTTGTGCCAAAGCGGATTTGGATTCTGTGATCTCTTCATATCAGAGATAAAATGAAATTTCTATATATTAAGGGCTTAGGGTGTGAAGTTACACAGTGATTAAGAACACTAAGTAATAAGAACAGAATGTACAAACCACACCAGGAATGTTACCAGGAAGGTCTGCATATTAACCACCACTCTTCAATTTCAGGAGGCCTGAGTTCTTTCAGTGGTTCCTTTCTTAACTTTTCCACATGTGCTGATTAAATTATTAAACTAACCAAAATTACAAATTAAAGAAGGCTCAAAGAGAGGTTTAGTATACTAAACAGGTCAGTCTTAATTCCTAAATAAAAACATTTGAAGTCATTTTCTGTATTTTAAGTGTAGGACAAAGCTTTTTAGGAAGAATTTAGTATTCTCTCCATACATTTGGTATATATATGTTCCTATATGCCAGTCACTCTATTAAGAACTCATATTTAATTTATATAATCCTCACAATCTGATGTAGAACATACAGGCATTGTTTCTGTTTTACAGATGAAGAAACTGAGGCACAGAGTATGTAACTTGCACAAAGTCTCACAGTAAGTAAGCAACAGAACTGAAATTTAAACTTTGAGGGCTGTAGTGTAGAATAACACAAACTTTGAAGTTTGTGTTATTCTCTTCCAGACAATATTGTTACTAATAGAAAGATAATTTAAGCATGTACTATGCAGTCAATTGAAATAAAATATTAGAATGACTGTGGGAGCTATAGTACGCTCAAAAATAGATTGTGTTCACTATTTTTTATTTATTTGAACAAAAAGGTGGACTCAGGCTTTCTGGAAGAATAGATGGGCAGAGCCCACACATTACAATTGTATGAACTTCGGTTTTGTTTCTAACAATATTGAATTCTGTTTTTCCAAGCATAAGCAAAATAAAGCTAATGAATTTTGGGAGCCATTACTTCAACTATCAGATTACGAGGAGTTATTTATGGAAAAAACTTTAAACAGTCAACAATGTATTTTAAATACAAGGAAGTTACAAAAGCAAATGGACATGTAGATAGTCTCCAAACCAAGACACTATATATATTCCATACGAATCCAACAATAAAAAGTTGAGAAGAGTTTTTGCCACACTGTCAGGTATGGTAGGTAGAATGTAGAATTCCAAGATGGTGCCTAAGATATATATCTATATGAGATATGTATGTATCTATCTATCTATCTATCTATCTATCTTTCTGAATAAATTTGTCCCTTTGAGTGTGGAAAAGACCTGTGAATTTGATGGGACTATCATTCTTGTTGGAAGGTTACACAATTCAAGTAAAGATACTGTATTTTGCAGATGTAATTAAGGCAACTAATCAGTTGACTTAAATTAATCAAAAGGGAGATTATGCCATGTGGCCCTGACCAAATGAGGGGAGCTCTTAAAAGAGGCTTTGAAGGTTAGAGAAGGATGAAATAGGAAAGATGTTATGCTTTGTTCTGAAAAACACAATTGGCCATGGTGTGAACTGCCTGTGAAGGAGGTCTACAGGTGGCCTTCAGGAATTGAGAGGAATTTCTGGTTGACAGCCAGGGGAGAAAAAAGTTATTAGTCCTACAACCAGAAGAAATGGATTTCTGCTGACAACGTGAATGGGCTTGGAAGAGAACCAAAACTGCAGATGGGAACACAGACCAGCTGACATCTTAACTATGGCCTTGTATTACCCTAAAGAAAGAATCCAGATATACCATGCCCAAACCTCTGACCTACAAGCTCAGAAAATAAACAGATGTTCTTTTAAGTTGCTATGTCTAGGTCATTTATTACACAGCAATAAAAAACTAATACAGAAAACTTCAAATTTAAACAGACTTTATTTAAGTACGTACTTGTAAAGATCTTGGTCAGAAGGAAAAAAGCTAAATTCAATGTTTATTTCCAAATTGTTTGTTCAGACAAACAATGGTGCACCATTTTGTAAGATGTTCCTAAGAAATTCTCAAGAAAATTGTGTATTTTGTTCCTTTTTTAATTTTTAGAGATCTCTTCCTTTCAGAATAAGTTGGACTTCACAATATTGTATAGAGGAAGAAAACTGTATTTTTTTTGTATATCCATTTATTGGTACATTTTAGGTGTACAAGATAATGGCATTCATCATTGGAGATATGCACCTTTACATACTCTCTTGGTTCTTATTTTTTCCCCCTTCCCCTGCCCTCCCTTCAACCCCTCCATCCCTCCAGAAAACTGTATTTTAAATGAATTTTAAATTTGGTAGATCCTACACACACCAAATTCCTGAATTCACTCTTTACTGAAATGTTGTACAGCTAAATTTTAACATGCAGCAAATAAGATACAATGCTGATCAAGTTATAAATTCAATATGTTCTCATAGAAATTAAAATGAGAAAACTATATATGTTAGTAATAATAAGCAAAAATATACATGAGTCATCCCAATCTCAGTCTCATTTTCATTCATTCAGTAAATACTGAATATCTGTCGAGAGCTAGATATCATGCTGGGCAGTGGTCAGTGGCCACCACAAAACAGGTATCCTGCTAGATAGTGGCTATGTGGTAAAAGAAATTAAACATGCACATGAATTATGATAAGGGCAATGAAGGAATACTACTGTGTGTGGGACGCTACCTGTTTGAGAAATAAGATAGGAAGACTGAGGAAGTGAGATTTAAGTTAAGAAATCAAAATGTTAATAGTATGTAGTTATCTAAACCTGCTGGCATGTCATCTGGAATTTCCTAGAAACAAATGAATTTCTTGGGAGATCCTCAAATTGTGAACAGCTCACTTTAGTCTCCGATAAATTAATGAAGGGTTTATTGTATTAGAAAAATGGTCACTATAACTGGAAATTATTTAATCACTGAAAATTTAAAAAGTTATCAGAGAGACTCAAGTAAATGTCATTAATCTTGTAATTATTCTGAAAGTGCCTCATATTCATAAAACATGTAGGAGAGTTTTATAAACATTTAGTTCATTTTCCTTCATTTAATTTTTATAAAAATATTTGTTACATGAATAAAATATTTCCCACAGACTGTTAAATATCCATTGCACTTTCTCAAATTGATTTCTTGGATTTCTAAATTTACTGATTTATTTCTAGTGATAAGTACTAAAAATTAATCAGAATATTTAGCATCATTGTTTCCATCTTTGTAAGAGAAGGGAGTAGATCTTAAAATGAGGTCATAACCAGATCTGGATTTCTGAGAGTTGTAGTCTCAAAACATTTTTTGGCATTCAAGAATGTGTAATCCCATTTTCTTCTGACTGAGTTTACTGAAAACACCCTAAATGGTTATTCATGAGTAAAGTATTTTGGTGTTTAACCAAATTCAATCAGAAGCAATAGGAGAGATGGGACAACCCAGAAGTGGATTTAAAAATTCCAGAAAGATGGGAGGTGAACAGAAAGATTCTGGTGCAGAAGGAGAAACTATTACCTAGAAAGCAAGGTGTGCAAGTGTTAATTTATCACTAACTTGTAATTTTTTGGAGTAACTGATCACACTGTTGCTCTGAGGCTGTTAATTTTACCGGCCAGCAGTGAGCATCTGTGTCTCTTCTCTGAGAAAGCAGATGTCAAGGCCTGCTTAATTGCTAACCTCTTGTGTTTTCTCATATCCACATATAATATGGTAGATTTCATCAACATTGGGTTCATCCCTAGCCAAGTCCCAGGATGAATCTTAAACTGAGAAAGGTTGGATCTAACAACCTCCATGCTAATGCTCTGAGATCTAAGCTTACGTCATGTTTTCTGCTTTGTCCCACTTTTCATCATGTACCCGGGTTCAGATCAAATACTTAGGCTCTGGTTCTTTTTGCTTGGGTTCTGTGCTAGTAACGTGTCCCCGTCTCTTCCCATGAGCAGGGCCCGCTCTGTGCTCTCCGTAAGTACTTGGGTCTTGGTCCTATACGAGTAGCACTGTTGATAGAATTCCCAGGTGACCCTTACGTTTCTCTCCATCTTCTCACCACACAATTAGTTTCCATAAGATCCAAGGAATCTACCTCTTAACTACTCACAACTGTTATTTGTAACAATTTTAATATCATAGATGTTTCATCATTAATTAATAATACATACAATTTATCAAGCTCTTTTTAAGTACCAAAATGACTTGGCACTGATTGTGTCATGTAATTAACGCTATATCCTTTCAGGTACCTCCCAGTCTAAGTAAGTCATGTTCCATCTCTCCTGAAAGTGACCCAGTTTTGGTCAGTGAGGGAAAACCTGTTGCGAGGTTCCTGGGGCCTCAGTAATGCTGTCGTTTGGATGCTGCCCTATGTGTACATGGTGCCTGGAACTCATGCTGATCTGAGAACACAGCCAAGAGCATCAGTTCTTGATGACATTGTTGAGCTGCTGGTTCTACCAATCCTGGGGCTCTTAGAGTTCTTGATATATAAAAATTTTCATTTTCTTGACCAATTTGACTTGAGCTTTCTGTTAGCTGCAGCAAAAAGCAACTCATTTACTTATACAACAAAATTGACAAGTAGTATTCATTAAAACTAAAACTCATTAAAGTTGGATGTAGGAATAACTATTAGTGGAGGATTTTTTTTCTTTCTGTAGGTATATGCCACGAGTTGCCATGAAGCAAATTATACAATATGTAAGATGTGATTTTAACTGATAATGTGTTATTCTGTCCTATAAGAGTGTTGCTCAGATGCTACTTATAACCACTTCTAACACTAGACCATCCTGCTTATACAAAGCAGTAGGTCATAAATCATTTGTAAAGCTGAAAGCATCCCAGGGTTATGCTGCCCTGATTGCATAGCTAAGAAACTACGGTTGCAGCTCCGTATGTCAGACTTAGAAGTTAATGCTTCAGCATTCTCATCTTTGAATGACTGCTCAGATCTGGAGGGTGAATGGCATCCAGGACAGTAAGATCAAACTGCAGAATGAAAACCCGTAGAGCCAGAGTACATGGGGAAAATAAAAAAATCACTCTGAACAAAACTGAGAAAGATTCTCCTCATTATCTGGGGAAGACACAATCACAAAGTTCCAGATGCTCAAAGACCCTCCATAAAGATGTCACTGCAAGATCGTTTCCCAGAAGAAGGCTGAAGGCAGCATTTAGTTTAAGTGGAAAGCAAGGCAGGAGCCCTGCTGGTCTTGTCAGCTCTCTTGACATATAACATACTCATTGAGGCGGTCCATTTCCTTGTTGACAATAATGATACAATACATGTATTGAGTACCTAAGTGCCACTGACATTCTGTCTGCAGAGGACAAATAAAAATATGATTTATCACCAAGTACCAAATGCAAATAAATGTCAGCTGCCAAAGGCCCTGCAAAATTTAATATGTTAATAACCAGGAAACTGACACATTTCTAAATTTTTAAACTAATTTTCCTGAAAGTTGAGAAGCACACAAATATGCTGTACATGCCCTCCAAAATAAGCAACAGATATATAGTGCTCAAAATGCCCATAATTTTCTGCGATTTCAGAGAAGTTGCACACCGCCATTTCTAATAGAAAGCCAAATAGACTTAAAGTGTGGGAACGGTTTTGCATATCCAGTACACAATTAGTTCATTGTAGGCATTAAGCTGCCTTAGAAGCTGTTCAACATATTTTTGCTTCTACCCCAACTGTAGATCCTGGCTGTATTAAATATTCCTTCTGTGTGCAGCCATGCCCCCTGAGGACGTGGGAGCTAACACAAGATGTGGTCCCTGGCAGACTCTCCGTGTTTACTGAAGGAAAAGCTGAACAACTTGGCAAGTCAGAAATAATTTCTAGAAATGTTATAAACAAGTGTATGTATAAGGCAAAAATGTCCAACTTGTTTAGCCAAGGAAGAGTCACAAGGTGGCATGGCCTCTTCTAAACAACTGGAGGCGTTTCAGGGGTAAGCAGATTCAATTAAAGGTTTAAAGTAAATTTCTAAAGACTTCCAAGTGAGAAAATTAGCTTTGGCCTGTTTGTTCCTCTTTTGTCCAATAATTTCATTTATTTATATAGTCGTTCAACAAACTTCTATTCAGTATTTCCAATATATTTGGTATTATTCTAGGTCCCTGGAATATGTCAGTGAAGAAATAGCTAATAAATAATAAACATAAAAATATCTAATGTTAATGGTGTACAGAGCTTTAATTCAGGAAATCTGATATAAAATGAGTGGGTAGTTACTATAGATCGGAAGGTAAGGAACAGCCTTCTGAAAATGTGACATTTGTGCTGAGATCAGAATATCTGAAAGGACCAACGCTATTAGCAGTGCAAAGGCCTAAGGCAAGAACAAGCTTAACTTGTTCAAGAAACAGAGCAAATATGGGCCTAAAATGAGAGCATAAGTGTTACGTGACAAATATATCCACCTCCACACCATTTCTTAGGTTTACAACTCCCAGAACTTCAGAAGGTGGTTGTATTTCGAGATGGGGTCTTTAAAGAGGTAATTAGGTTAAAATGAGTTAAGAGCCACTTGTAGTGGCCTATGGGGAAGATGGTGGTAGACTGCACTAAAGTGGTGATAGCACGGACAAAGGAAAGTCTGAATTTGGCCTGTGTTTTGAGTGTCCATGTCCTATGTCCTTTGATTTTTATAAGGTCATCAGTCACAGTGGATTAGGGCCATCACAGTGAATTCATCCTAACCTAATTACCTTTTAAAGACCATCCTGAATTTGACATGTGTTTTGAAGGGAGAATTCACAAGAGTTGGTGAGGGCAAAGAAAGAAATCAGTATGACTCTTGGATTTTTGTCTGGAATAACTGGATAGGTGAGGTACCAATTTCTAAAGGCAAGGAGGAAAAGAACCATGTGTGGAGAGAATATTTAAGAATTCTGTTTTGCCTAGGTTGAGTCTGAAATGCTTTCTAGATAGTTCAAATGGAGATGTCAGCACATTTGAATATATTAGTCTGGACTTTGGGGGAGTAGAACAGTCAGAACTGGAAATAGGAACTGGGAGTCAATGACATAAAAAGGTACTTAAAACCAAGAGACATTAGAAAAATTATCTCAGACTGTGACCTGAAGGAAGTGATGTGACACAATTGCCTTGTATGTTCCTTTTAATGATTAGATGTTAAAAAAAGACTCCGGGGACATTGTTTATTCATTGCTCTTGCAGGATGCATGGCTGTTTGCAGCAATGCTTAGAAAAATCCCCCTTTGTTGGGAAGGGCTACTTACTGCACATCCATTACAGGTACATATGTACCACCTACATAAAAAGTCTGGAAAAAAAATAAATGGACTCTTAAGAAATTTTCTGGATGTAACAGGTATTTGAAGGCTTCCAGCGCTACTTCTTGTGAAACGCTTGCACATTTTCTTGTTAAATTTGGTTTGTGGGGCTACAGAACATGGCACAAAACTTTTTAAAAAATTAATTTTATTGGTACATTTTAGGTAGAGAATATAATGACATTCATCATTGGAAATTTGCACCTTTACATAATCTCTCTTGGTTCTTATTTTTCCCCCTTCCCCTGCCCTCCCTTCAACCCCTCCATCCCTCCCAATTTACAAAGACTTTGTTTCTGTTTTTTCATTTTCTCATATTAATTCCATTCCCTTCTTTCCTTTCCCCTACCCCTCCCACTTCCCCTTCCCCTTTGCCCCTTTTCTTCCTAGTTCACATTATCTATTATACCTTTTAGTTCTTATTTACACTTTCAGTTTCTCACACTAGAGAAACCATTCGGTATTTACACGTGTGTCCTATTTATTTCACTTAAGAGTATCACCTCAATGTGCATCCATTTAGCTCTAAATGTCTCTAATTTCTCATTTTTTATGGCGGAGTAGTACTCCATTTTATATAAAAACACACACATACATTTTCTTTATCCAGTCTCCAGCTGATGGGCAATTGTGCTGCTTCCAAGTTTTAGCTATTACAAATTGTGATGGCACAAAACTTTTATCTTTTAGAAACCATCAATTTTAAAATTGCAATCACTTGAGCAGGAGACAAGATAAAGTTCATTAAGCTAGTTAATAGGCAAGGCAATAGGATACACAATATTCAAATACATTTTGAATCAATCAGTCCACAACATATTCCCACTATCTAGCAGCACAGGGCTGTATGGTTGCTGTGTTAATTAAAACATATTCTTATTTACGGTTCAATTAGGTGAATATTTTGACAGAAAAGACCTTTATTAGTATATTTTCCATAACTGCTGGATGTGCTAAAAATGAGTAAGGCTACATTCCTTTAAAAGTACTGTAGTTTCTTGTTTTTTGCCAATTGAAACAAGCTTTCCCCACATCTCATGTAACCTGTTGCTTTTGTGACTGTACCACATGGCCCAAGGGTTGACCTTGGCAGGCAGAACGTTTCTGAAAGGCTGGTTTGATTGACTGACCAAATGCTGGTACTTATTTTTTCATTCCAAATCCTGGGGTTTTGAGTATTCTTTTTTATTTTATGAAAAAAATAAAACAAAGCGTCATGACAGAATAATAAGAGAATGATAACAGTTAATACACGGTGTATAATTATCTTCCAAGTAGTTACTCAGAGTACAAGACATGGAGCAAGAAGATTCTTCCAAAGAAGAAGTAGATAATAACACAAAACTTTCTTTGCCACAAACTAAGATTACAATCTTCATTGAAGATGCTCCAATCAGGATTAATAGAGTAGACAGTAATTTGTTCCAAGAAGTTGCTTTCTGATTCCAGGCTGCAGCATGGCAAATTATTTTTTAAACTCTCTGTCATATGTTCATACATTTGCTTCTCTTGGAGTTTATTTAAAATGTGTTAGTGACAAAATACCAGCTGAATATTTGTGTGAATATGGATAGTAAGCGAAGGCTTCTTTCTCTTCACAGTGTATAAAATGGCGAACTCTGAGGGCTGGGGATGTTGCTCAGTGGCTCAGCACTTACCTAACATTGTGCTTGAAGCCCTAGGTTAGAACCCTACCCCACCTCAATGCCAAAAGAGCTAGCTTCAAAAAATTGTACATAGATTTGAAATTCATCTAGTTTTAACACAGTGGTAAGAAAAATAGTGAATAAGTTCTCTTCTCTGTTATCAAATCTGGGCATTCTTTGCTGGACTGAGAATGGAACAGTTCAATTATGTTTTCCTAATATAAACATTCCAGTCAATGTTTTATCATGGAAAACTAATTATCATCTAGCTAATAGGTTTTGCCTTTCCCAAATTGCTTTTGAAAAATAAGATAAGCTTCTTCCCTTTATTGTAGTTTTTCTTCTTCTCAAAAAGAACTTTATTTCTATTTCCAATTTATTCCTAAAGATTAACTAATTCTAAAATAAAACATTATTTGAGGAATAGTCACCAGGGATATAAAACAGAAGAGACTTCACATCTGGTTTGGAGTAGTTCTCAATGTATAATAAGCTCAACACGATGTAGACACACTTCTCATGAGGCAGAACATGATGAAAGTAGATCCCATAAATGTCATTGCCCTTATTTATTGTCTTTTTTCCTTGAACCAGGGCTGCACTGGGTAGAATCTATTGTCTCTCAAGCAGATTTATTATAGATCAGATGCATTCCATTTCACAAGAGGAATGTGCTTCTTACAAAATGTACAAAGCTTAGAAACTAACAAAGCTCACATTGTGAAAAAACCAGCTAAATAGTAGTTATAATTTGTAAAGTTTTCTGATGTTTTTTAATTAAACTTAACATCATATAAGTTAGTTAACCTTCAGATGCTGAAATCAATCCTCAGTGAACACAATTCTCTTTATGCCGTCAAAGCTAAATGCTTTAGTATTATGCAAACATATAACCAAAATACATATATATATTTTTTGTACCAGGGATCGAACTCGGGACCTTGTGCTTGTGAGGCAGGCGCCGGAACCACTGAGCTAAATCCCCGGCCCACCAAAATATTTTCTATTGACATTATATCATTGGCGAGATTTTCTTGTTTTCTTTCAGTTTCTCCTAGAAAGTATCTCAGGAACTTCAAAAAGTAGATTAACCCCTTCAGGTCTTCAGGGAACAATTTAACATAAGACCTCATTAGTGATCAATACCACTTAGTGTCTATGCAATGAACTAGAAAATATCTTTATAAAGATCCAGAGAGAAACCAAGAGATAGCTCTAAGAACAAGGAGAACGTGGATAAATTTAACAGTTAAAGGATTATGCAAAAAACTAGGATTAAAAGTTTTTAAAAATTAAAAAATATTTGTCTTACCAAAGGAAATGCATAAAAATGAAAAGAGCAATGGCCAGTGGTGGAAAACAATTGATGTGTTGCTGGTAGAATATGAAAAATATGTGGGATCCTGTAGTTTGAATATTTAAAATTGATTCACTCCCTACAACTATCGAGATCATTGCCTGTTCTTAAGGCAGATCTATGCCTACAGAATATAGCTTTATCAATACAGGCTATTATTCTACACACCCAAATATGACTCCAAACATGGAAGCCTGGAGCACTTGGAGCTGTATTACAGGAGTCTGTTTTGCTTGGGTCATCAGGCCTAGTGCACCTGTGGCTTACTCCACTACTCTCATTACTGTTCTTATGTATCTTGGGCAATTGTCTTGAGCTGGACTTGAAGCAGCCCCAGCCCAGCCTTTTGTCCTACATGACTCATTTCTAGTATATGCCAACACTTGCACATTCTTTGTCCACAAATTCTGGCAGTACAACTATGCCCAACACAGACAGTAGTGCCATCTCAGCTTCCTATTAAAGCAGTTGGTCACCCAGCTTTTCATCTTCTATGTCTTCCAGACATTTGTCCTTGGTGTTTCCAAACTGCAAGCAATTTATATTAACTCTATACTATTTAAAGCCCATGCTCTCTGGACATGAAGTGGAAAAATAACATTCAACCCCACACATCCAATCTAGAAAAATTAGGAAGTAAAGTCAGTAAAATAAAACCATTAAAATCTTTGAAATCTAAATATCCATGCATAGATATCACTCACTGTTAATAATCTGTCACATAAATTTCCAGAATTCCTATTATGTTTATAATATTTTTTGCTCATATTACTATAAAATTATACACACATACTTCATACTTAAATAAAAACATAGCATTTTAGAAAGCAATCAAAAATCTGTCATACTGTATTTAATTGAGGTTAATTTGGATTTTCTGAAAAGCTATCTTTTGAAAAGTCATTTGTTGTAATTCCAAATAGAATAAGTAAATCTCCTTATACTGAATTTTAGAATGAGACTTAATCCAAAGCAGAGATTCAGACTTTTATGGTGGTAACAGAATTTGTGAATGACTTTATAAAACATTTAAAGAAATACTTCAGAAGCAATTAGGATATGTGTTAAAATTTGAGAATGCAATGTAGAAATCCCTTCTCTAAATATACATGGATTAGCAAGAAGAAAGAACAAAACAGAAAAATTTAGCTGCCATGAAAGAAGTTGTTCTGAGACTTTAGTGGAGGTTTTTTTCTTTCACAATACGAAATTTGAAAATTTTTGCACCAAATGGTGGGAAAGGAACCATCTGATTGCAAAATAGTTAATTATTAAATGTTGGACAGAGAGAGGTCAACTGTTTTTTGCGGATACACAGAGCAGACCCAGAATGCACCTGGTCAACCTGAGCCCCTCATTATCTTGAAGACACCTGATAGTGCATAATACCCGACGAGGCTGCCAACTCCTTGTCCACACTGACTACATGCCATGTAATCTATTTTATAACTAAGGAGGATTTAAAATTCATGAAGCTTGTTGAAAGCTCAACTGTCACATTCTACTCATTCCAAAGTGTATGGGAAAAAGAGCAGAACAGACATTTCAACTGAAGCCATTATTGTGCTTGAAAACCATATTCCATTAAATTGCTAATAAAGCTACTCTAAGACTTGATCACATCAACCATACAGTTGCATTCCTTTCCTTTATACCAACTTGCCCAATTTCATTCTATGCAGTACTACTTTTTCTATGCCCTTTATCCCAAGGCTGCCCAGAATTCAAAGCACTTATTCAGTAAGTTTGTAATCCAGTTTAGTATGCTATTAACAGAATTCTTTAGCAAAGATCATGGAAAAAGAAAATCAAACTTATTCTGGGGTCAGTGACCAATTTTAAGGGAAACACATTCTAAGCCAGTTTAAAAGAAAAGGTCAGGATCCATGAGGTATTAAGGAAAAAAATAAAAGAAAAAACATTCATTTCCACAATTTTCCAGCATTCCTTAAAAATAAAAACAAATCCAAGTATGGAATGGTACGGTCCTGGTCCTGTATTAATGGTGACAGACAATACTGCTATTCATAGGAAGTTTGAAAGCAAAGGGGTTATTTTACTCAACACCAGGGAAGTTTTGGCTTCCCTTATTAATTCTGGGGTTCAAATCAAACCTTATGAGTCTTCAGATAGTCTCTCAGGGCAAATAATAATAGACAATGGATTAAATGCTTTGATTTGGCTTTTTAATTAGCATAACTGTCTATTATAAATGGAATATTAAGTCACTGATGTCATTAGGGTGTTAAGTATTGAAAATATATGAAGTTGAATGGATACTCTATGAAGCTAGGCATTTTAAAAAGAACGAACATGTCCTTTACACTGTCTTCCTGGGAACTAGTTTATTCCCCATTCAAAAAATAATTGAAAATCTATGATGGAAAAAAGAACTAAAGTTGAGGGAGCAAATGTCTCAACTTTAAAATGTGATCATCAAGCAGGAAGCAATAATTTCTCTGTAGTTTTTCAACTCTATATCCACGTTAGAGTCTTAGCAGAAAGGGTGTATCTTCCTAAACAAAGGGTACAAAATAACTTTCTCTATCCCAACAATTTTCCAACAGATAAGAGTAGGAGGAGCTTTCTTTCCATAGAGCAAGCAGCTTGGGAAAAATCTGCCAGTGTCACCGAAATGTTTTTTTCACCAGCAAAATCAAGCTGAATGAAAGTAAAATTCACTTCCTTAACTACTTTATGAATAGGAACATATTTGTGTCATTCTAGATGGACCAAGATCAGGATCCAGTTCCAAGAGGGGCTGGAGTAGTCTGTCCTGCAGCATCTCTCTGAAACATCTTAGGGAGAGTGCATGAAAACCAATTATAAATCATCCATAAAGCCAGAGTAGAGAGGAGGCAAATGTTAAAGCAACAATAATATGATTCAACAAAAATAAAAATGAGAAATACCCCCAATATAAAAACAATCCAATTTCACAACCCATCAGAAACAGAAAAACACACCATTACGCTAACAAATATTTACAGATTACCTAATATACATCAAAGCTACGTGTAGATATGTGTGGTAAATTTCTGGATTGGAGAATTAAATGAAAAGAAACTCACAGAATCATAAAATGGGAAAAACAGAAAAGACCTTAGTGGTTATAAAGATCAGAAGGCCAAGTCTCAACTAGGTTTAATAACAGTCTGGTAGTTATAGGAGCACAGCAGGATTAGAATCTATGTCCTTTTATTTATTGTATAACAAGGTTCCTGATGAACTAGAAATATTTTTGAGATGAAAAGCTAATGTTGACTACTAGTAAAAAGTTGTTTGTACTCAAAACATTTCAGAATTTTATATATATATTTAAATTGTCTTCTACAGTCCAAATTGAGGCACAAACTGTCAGATTTCCTTTCAAGTGTTTATACAGGCTGACATTGCCCCTTTTTCTGTCACCAAATGAAGAACCATATGCTGTCTGACCAAAACCAAAGGCCATAGAATAGACGTGGCTCGGCATAGGAAGACAACAGTGAGGACGACAGTCCTCCATAACATTATCCAGGCAGGGGTGGTTTTAGAGGTTTACATACAGTGCAGGCTAAATGGTCTGGGTGTTTTTCAACTGTTACAGATAAGAAAAATTTAACAACAGAAGCAATTCACGATATTGGCCAGATTTTCCCTACAAGTTTCTTTCAGGAAGGAAAACATATTCCACCCCCCCACCCCACCCCCGTCTCTATCTCTCTGATACGCATGCAACATGCCTCCTCTCACAGTAGGCTTTTGAGAAATCTATTTGAGAATTGAAGATTTGGCTTCCTGAGTAAGTTGAAAACTTTTCTTCCTCTTCATTAATATTTGAATCTTGTCTACTTGAATTAGAAAATATACAGCTGACACACAAAAACTGACAGGTTTTGTATTTCATCTCTAATTTCTGATAGCTGAACACATTGAAAATATAAATAAAGTGAGTGAAATTTTCAGCATATGAAATTCATACAAATATACAGTAATAAAGTATTTTGATTTTATAGGTGATTTATTGAATTCCATTCCACTATTTCAATCATATTTTGCATACTGGCACTTACAAAGGATGTAAATGGAACATAATTTTGTTCAATACATATGAGAGGGTGTAAAATTTTGAAAAACAGAAAAGCATAAAAGAAGTTAATGAGGACGAACGAAATCTGTATAAGAGCAAAGCAATAGAGCAGGTGTAAACTATTAGCAGGGGGTCATTTTGTATTTTCTCATAGTTTCTTCCCAGATATGCCAAATGCAAATCTTAGCTTGTTTATGTGCCTATCATGTCTTGAATAATACAAATTCCTAGCAATTTAATGGAAATTGGATTGCACTCTGCTGCCAAAGACAGAAAGAGTAACAGTAAGTTGGTACTCTGTCTATGGAGACTGGGATTCTTTTTAACAAGTGGAAATCCTGGCAAATGAAATAGCCTATTCTTGCAAATGAAGTAAGCGTTCAGAAAGCTGTTTGTGACATCATTAACCCAGGCATAGCAGAGGGTGGAGGAGGCAACCTACATTTATCTGAAACCCTGCAGAGAATTTATAGGGACAGGTGAAGAGTTGAAGTTCTTCCTTTTCTTTCTTTTGACACAGGGTATTGCTGTGTAGTTCAGGCTGGCCTTGAACTCACTATGTTACCTACTGACACTGGTCTTGAACTCACAGCAATCCCCCTGCCTCAGTATCCCAAGTGCTGGAATTACAGGTGTGTGTCATCATACCCAACTTGAAATTCTAAACTTAAAAAAGAAAAACTCTCCAGAGCAAATTTCAAAAAAATTTTTACTTTTGCTACTTCTAAATTTCCTAATGTGCTTTAAAATGCAAAAAAATATGTATTAGAGTAGGCAAGAGATGGTTTAAAAGTGTACTGAACTTAATTGTTTGCTGTATTATCTGCAAATAAATTATTTCCATTTCTGACTTACCTGTAACAAATATTAGGGAACCATATAATGGTTAAGAGCTGAAAGGGTTCTTGAAATTATCCAATTCCTTGTTTCACAGATAAACACACTGATGGCCCTGCTCAAAGTCACCAGTGAGTTAGTTACATTTCAGAGCTGTCTTTTACAGCCCTGAGCAGTGAACATGCTCTTTCCCTTATATCCGCAGCAGTATTCTCCCACCAGTACCCGAGATAGCTGCACTCAGTAATGGCATTCTTCTGGACTCTCCTCCTGGTTGACTTTAGTTACTTTCAAGCTTCACAACAAAGTCATGAATTATGCACTATTCTCACCACAATTCTACAGAAGAGGAAACTGAAGAGTGCTTGTGTCACCAGTCTTGGAAACTTAGCATCATCTTTAACTCTTCTCTAATTCCTCCCCCTTCTCCATGTTTCTACCAGTGGAAGGGCTCTTGGATTCACATCCACTGCAATTTCCTAGCTGCCTGAAAAATGGCAAAGCCTCCTAGCGATCTCCTCCAATTGGCTCTTCCTTCTCTAATTCATCATGCACACAATGGCCAAAGTAATTTTCCTAAAACAACAGAAACCTCAACAGTTTAAAAACCTAAGCTTACCTAACATTTACATTGAAATTTTCTTTTAAGTATATTAAGTTTATTTTCCTGCAACTTACTCTTTAAAATTTTATACAACTGTGTGAAATTATTACTTTCTTTATTTAACAAATGAGGAACCAGTCCCTATGGCCTTACATAATGTGTAGTAGGTAATTTAAAAACTCACGAATTCTGTTATGTGAAAATGTGGTATCATTTTCTTATACCTGGAAATGTTTCTAGAAGCAGAAAATAATCCAAGTAAATGTAGTCAACAATTTCTCAATCATTTTATTTTATTTTATTTTTTTAGCACTGGGGATCAAACTCGGGACCTTCTGCTTGCGAGGCAGGCGGCAGAACCACTAAGCTAAATCCCCGGCCCTCTCAATCATTTTAGATTTCATTTCAAATCCTTCTCCTTCCTCTCCACCACTTTCTCGTGAAGTGACACTGACACTGAGCATTTACACAGTATCTTGTGCTGACTGTTATCTTCCAGACTGTACAACGGCTCGCTACAGACTCAGATTCTTGGTCACTGGCACTGTTGCACTTATTTATTTATTTATTTATTTATTTATTTATTTATTTATTTATACATACCGGGGATCAAACTCAGGACCTCGTGCTTGCAAGGCAGGCGTGGAGCCATTGAGCTACATCCCGGGCCGGCACTGCCAAATCTAAAACAGCGGTACCCCACTGACCACTGGCTACATGAACCATGCTGCTTTCTCTAGCCACATATTCTGGTCCTGACAGGTCCCTTTGCATTAACGTTTTCTCTGTCTCTGTCTCCTTCTGTCTCAGTCTCCCTCTCTGTCTGTCTTTGTTTCTCTGTCTCTGTCTCTCTCTCATTCTGTCTATACTCATTGGTGGGGGGCAGTAGAGAAAGGGTGGTGCCGGAATGAACACTGAAGCCACAGGAGGACATGATTCAACCCAGAGTTCAGCACAGGAGGTCAGCTGTTCCACTCCGCTGAAGGGATTCCATGAGGTGTGAATTCTCCCCAGGCATCACCAAATGAAGTCCTTGGTTTACATGATGGCGGCAGTGTCATCGCTAGGAGGAGCCTACAGTTTCAGTTCTCTCCTTTCTCTTGGTTTCTTCAGCTACCTCAGGAGCAGGCAAGAGTCCCTTCCATTTGGGAGTGGCTCCATTACTTAACGTGAGCCTCAACTTCAGTAAAGCTGAGATAACAAGAATATATGCTTGGTAAGGATTAAAGGTAATACAGTTACAACATCTAGAACAGCAACCAGCACAAACTCTCTTATTTATAATTCTGAAAAATCAAAGTCCTCCAAAGCAAGAGTATTATTTTTTTTTAAAAAAATCTGGTACTAGGGCCGGGGATTTGGCTCAGTGGCACTGCACCTCCCTCGTAGGCACAAGGTCCTGAGTTCAATCCCAGTACCAAAAAATTAATAGTGGCAGAATATAAAAATCATCATGTATAAAAAAAAAAAAAAAAAAAAAAAAAAAATCTGGTACTAAAACCTGACCTGATGTGAAAAATTTTATAGATTTTATCTCATTTAGAATGGATATCTTTGGTTTTGCTGTACAAATGTGTTTGATTAAACTGTGCTATGTTATAAAATATAAACACCCCATTTCTTTTCAAAATCTGAAAAATATCTGACCCCATCCGTGTTAGAGGAAGAATTATAGATTTGAAAGGGATTTTTTTTCTGGACACAGAACTGTAGGTTTCTTTTCAGCACTTTAAAGATTGGTGTTACATTCTTTTGGTGGCTGCATGGTTTCTAATGAGAATTCTGTGGCCATTCTTTTCTCCTCTATACGCAATGATTTTTTCCCACTGAGCCGTTTTAAACTTTTGTCATTCATTTTCAGTTATTGCTTATGATATATTTTGGTTTGGCTTTATCATTCCAATATTTGGGACTGAGTATTTAAGTCTGTAGGTATATATTTTTCAACTTTGAAAAATTCTCAGACATCATTCATTCAGATTTATGTGTGTGTGTGATCTCCCTAACCCCAACTGGTTTGTTTGGATTTTTTGGCAGTCTTTCTTACTCTGTGTCTTATTTTAGAAAGTTTCTATTGTGATGTCTTCAAGTTCATTGATCTTTTCTTCTATAGTGTTTAAACTTTTCTTAATTCCATCCAGTGTGTTTTCTATTGGAGATATGCTTTTAATTTCTACAAATGTCATTTGGGTCTTTTCTACTTTTTTTTTTTTTGGTAGTGGGGATCAAACTCAGGACCTTGTGCTTTTGAGGCAGGCAGCGGCACCAGTGAGCTAAGTCCCCAGCCCTCATTTGAGTCTGTTCTATAATCTTCCACATCTTGCACAGCCACACTGAGTTTTTCTATATACCCTTAAGCATACGCATGAGATTTTATGACAGCTATTTTCTTTCTTTTTTCTGGTACCAGGAATCAGACTCAGGACTTTGCACTTGCAAGGCAGGTGCAGTGCCACTGAGCTACATCCTGGCCCTATGACAATTATTTTAAGGCTATCTTGAAATATTTACTACTTCCATGATTTTTATCATTTACATGTCTCTTTCTATTAAGTTGATTTTTCTCCTGAATATGGGTCATATTTTTCTGATTCTTTGCATAATTGTTAATTTTAAATTAGATACCGGATGTTGTAAACATCATTCAGTGGTAGATTGTATTGTATTTCTTTAAAGAGTGTTAGCTTTGATTTTGGTATGTAGTTAAATTTCAAATCAACTTGATCCTTTTGAGGATTACTTTAAGCCTGTTTTACAGAGAATCAAGGGCAGTCTTTATTTGGTATAAAGATGCTCCTATAAAGTAATCTACTTTATCACTGCTAAGGGATGGGGCTTCTGAATGCCCAAAGCTCTGTGTCATAGAAGGTCTTTCCATTCTGGCTTGTGGGACTACAAGTTATTCTCATTTTTCCAAGAATTCTGGGAATTGTTTGGCCTATTTTATGGTGGTTCTTCCTCCAGCCCTGGGTAGATTCTCTTATGCATACACAGATAAATACCTCCCAAAGCATTAAGTAATGTTTCTGCAGGTCTCTGGAATATTCTCTTTGTGGAGTTCCGCATCTCTAAAACTCAAACCCAAAATTTTACCATTGTGGTTTCTTCGAACTCTAATTTTTGTCCCCTTAACACAGCAAGACTACTGATCTCCCTTCCATTCTCCCTCCCTCTGCTGTGGCCTGGAAATTGCCCCTAGACAATTAGCTACAGAAACTGTAGATCTTGCTTCATTTGTTTCCCTTTTCTCAGGGATCACAGTCCTACACTTCCCCGTGTACACTGTCCAGGAACTGTTGTTTCACGTAGTTGGTCCAGTTTTCTAATTGTTTACAGCAAAAGGGAAATTCCTGTAGCTGTTAATCTTTCATGGATAGAAGTGAATTCTCAAGCCCATGTACTTACTGTTACTTTGCTTCCCTGACAACCTCTATGACAACATTATGCAATTTCTCATAACTCAAGTGACTATTTTTCCTCATTAAAACAATGAAGACCAACAGTTTCCCCTCAACAAATAAATGGGTAGTCTAGCAATTTCTTCTATAGGAAGAAATGCAGTGATTCTTGGTGATGTTGGCATGAGATGAAAGTAAAATTCTCGGATTTATTTAAAAGTTACTTTAAATGCTATGCTCTGATAAAACTGTTAACAGAACTTGGAAGCTAATTAAGGACACCATTTGTAATGGCATGACAGTCTGTCTCTGAACTCCATTTGGGAGATGGACCTATAGCAGAGTGATTAATAAGCAAATTTAATCATTATACTTAAATTAACAGACCTAGAAGCATAATTAATAATCACTGCTGATTCTTTCCCTCTTCTTTTCTGCCTTATCTTTTAAAGCCCCTGGATAATAGAGCCTCAGCCTGCTAGGGTACCTTTGCTAAAGGACTTCAAGGTACTGGCATAGAGCAAAGCAGCTGGGAACACAGAACTACAGCTTCAGCCAGGGAGCTTTTCTGCTTTAAGCAAAATCAAATTCAGAATGGCTTGGGGGAAAACATCCTAGTTAGCCCTGGTAACGAAAACCAGAATCCTCTTCGAAGAAAATAAAGGATTAGTAAAATAAGCACTAAGTGATAGCTTAATGACCATGTTCTCTAATAACTTGCTTTTAGCAGAACTATCTTACCCTAAAAATATTTTTAATGATCTTATTAAGTTAGAAAACATGCAGGCCTCTTCTTCAAATAATACTGCTGCTAGGAAACCTGCATGTTTGGACCACAGGGCCTTATTCAAGGGACCCCTCTTAGGTGGTGGTAGTTTATTCTGTAGTCAAGTTAGCCTGGCAGAGGTGGTCCAGAGAAGCAGAGGGCTCACTGGAATCAGCCAGAGCTTCTCTCGAGTATAGGGTCTAACGCTATGTTACTAGCTCTGTAACCTTGAGTTATTACTTAATTCTTCCAACTTTCAGCTCCTTATCTATAAAGTGGAGATCATAACAGTGACTATTTTGTAGGGTTGCTGTGAGGATTAAATGAAATAATGAAGACAAAAGAAATAATACATGTAAAAGCTTTAGTATGAAGCCTGACACATAGTAGGCTCTCAATTTAACCTATTATTGCTGCTATTGGTGGTGTGGGTTTTTCCACAGGGCTGGGAATAGCATCCAGGGCTGCATACATGCCAGGCAGGTACTCTACAACTGAGCTACACTCCCTGCCATATTATTGTTAAGAAAAAAAAGACTTCTTGAATTCTAGTCTTGTAAATGCAAGTTATATAGACAGCGAATGTCATAAACTATGAGATTAGAGAAATAATCCAAATAACTTAGTGTAATTGTAAAAAATGATTTGAACCCGTGTTCATTGTTTTTCCTGAGAAATGAGACTAGAAGCATGGGCAGAAACAACACATTTAATTTGTCTCAACTTTTCCCTCCCAGTGTAATTTCTAAATGTGTTAACCAGAATCATTTTACACGAAAATATCACTATAAGAAGCCGTAGGTGTTTCTGGAGGTAGCACTCAGGAAAATCCTAGTGACTATTAACACTTTAGGACAACCAATAGTTCTCTGAAAACTGGCAAAATGAAGAAAGAAGGTGTCACCTTTCCTGTGCTTCTGTTGAAGCTATTTTTACCGACTTTCAATACAAAATGTTTTGTCTTCTGGCTGACAGGTGGCCTGCTGAGAATCCCAATGGCCCAGAATTTCCTAAGAGGAATTCGATTTGATAATCCCTGTAAGGCCTGAAGCAAATGATTAAATTCATATGATTTGGAATTGAACAGCTTAGTCCAAATCCTTGTTATGACAGCTGACAGTTGATTGGGTAAGTTACTTATACTCAGAGTTTCAGTTTCTTCATCTGTGAAATTGATATTAATGGTTGTTTTTGCCTCATGGCTGTTGTGCTGAGTAAAACAATGTATACAAAGCACTTAGTATAGTGCTCTATTCAGTAAATGTTCATTAATTGCTATCTACTTGCCGTCTATTAAATTTTACTGTCACATAATATATGGGGCCAGCCACAGTGTCTCACCAAGTGGGAGATGCTAATAAGATTTTTTGGAATGAATAAATGGGTCAAGGATGAATGAATGATACAACATGAGGATGATTAAGATGAAGTCTGTAACCTCGGGGAACTCATGCTCTAGCTGAAGTTGGAATTCATTTTTCAAAAGGAAATGAAAGTAGGGAGAGATAGAGTGGGAATTTCAGGCAGTGGAATCACAATTAAAGAAGTACCAAACATTTCTGTTACAGTTATACTAATATAATTCAGTGATGATGGCAAAAGAATGTGTGATCAAACTTGACATCCCTAGAAAACTTCTTCTAACAAAAAAGAAGCATCTTTATTATTTATCATAGAAAGAGAAAGTCTTCTCAATTTTATATCTGAAGTCAAAGGAAGGAAAGGAACATGCAGTCACAAATTCTTCTGTGTTAGGTCAAGCTCAGTCCTGCTCCAGTGTCCTTGTTCTATTTGCTGGTGGTCAGCGATGCCACTCATGACTCCCCTTCCTCTACTCCACCTTATGCCTAATTAGAAAGAGACACTGACAAATGGCAGTCAGATGTTAGCTGCATTCACAGTTTCCTGGTAAAGGCCAAAGTGGAGAACTGGCCAGGTTTCCTACCTCCTGGTTTAGAATGTAACAGCCTGATCAACATGTAGGGAGAATCTGATTTAAAAACCCAACTTCAGTATCATCTCCTTTACCCACCTGTGCCCAGACTTTCCACAAGCCAACAGAGAACAGAGAGCAATGGCTGCTCTGCTGAGCAAAGAGAAAAATGCTAGAAACTGCTGCCTGATGTGAAGCTACCTGCTAATTCATTCTAAAGTATGATAACCAACAACGCTAGCCATTTCCTGAGGATAAAAGGACCAGAATAGCTCACTGTCATGGTCTCCTTCTCTAAGGAAATATGAAGAATAGAGATAAAAGGTCTCTATCTCCTGCACTCCAGGTGCAATTATTTTTTTTTTAGGAGAGAAGGGAAGATGCAAAAGCAATAAAAGATTGTGAGCATATTCTGGCTTCTCTTCTTTTCAGCTTGTTTCTTACTGATCCTATACAGCTTCTGGATGAAACAGACACTTGTTCTGCTATAGATACCAGAAAGCCAAACATTCTTTATATAATGATTTATCTCTGTAGTATAAGAAGAAATAGATTTGGTCTTTGCCTCCAGTTTCTGGCACAGAGTTCCTAAAACCCTTGGAATTTCCTGAGCATTAAGAGTGTCTTTTGTTTCATAACAAGCTCTTTTCCACTGCACCTGAGGGTGGCAGGGTGGGGTCCCTAGACAGCCTTATGATGGGGCTGGTCACCAGGAAGACTAAGCAATTGTAGGGTTGGAATTTTCAGCTTCAACCATTGACCTCCAGGAATGAGGGAAGAACAGAGGTTAAACTCCATAAAAACTCTTGAGAGACAAGATTTGATGAACTTCAGGGTTGACGCAGTGAGAATGGTTCACCCAGAGAGGGCATGGAAGTTCCATGACGACCCTCACACCTTGTCCTATGAATCTTTTGCATCCAACTCTTCCTAAGTCCTGTCCTCTATATTTAACTGATAAATGTAAAATATAGTTTTTCTGAAATCTGTAAGCTATTCTAGCAAATTATTAAATACAAGCAGTAAGTTGTAGAAACCTTCTAATTTATAGCTGACCACTCGGCAGTTCAAAAATCCCAGACTTACAAACTGGGGGCAATCTTGTGGGATCCAGCCTTTAACTTATAGGATCTGATGCTAACTCCAGGTAGATCATGTCAGATTGAACTAAATTGCAGGATGCACCTGATGTTGGAGAACTGGCCATTTGGAGAAAAATCCCACCCATCTGATGTTAGAAGTGTTCTTTGTGAGTGTTTTCCCAGAATCTCTAACTAGGAATGAACTGAGAAGACAAATTTACTAGCTGATAATGACCAAAAATGGCGGGGGGGCGGGGCTGCAATTTAAATATCCTAAAAATCAAAGCTGTTTTATTGTTTGTTGGTCATATAACTAACAATATGGGGGTAATTAAATCAGTTTAGTTGCCTGTGTTAATAATTCTCAGGTAGTTCACCTTGAAGACAACACAAACCAACATTTCCCAAGTTCAATGGATTTTTTACTGATATTAATCACTTTTTTTTTTGAGATTGTCTCTATGTCAGCTCTGTTAAACAGAAGATCTACTCTTTTTTTTTTTGGCCTATGTGTCCAAGTGGACTCAAAGGTTTTTGTGTGTGTGTGTGTTTTGTTGTTATTCATTTGTTGCTTATTTTTCCTTTGGAGAATCATGACCTTGTTTTGCTGCATCTTAGCCACTTGATCAGTAACAAAATCTTGAAAAGAAAATCAATGACACTATTTATCAAAAACAATCAGGGTGGATCATCTGAAGAACACAGTCTACTCTCCTCTCAGAGATACAACATGTACGCCTGGATGAAGAGAGTTCAGCTGCTGTAATACTGAATTCAGTGAACTGCACCAACTGTAAAAATGTGGTAAATGATACTGTTTACCTCACCACACACTGCCCACACAGGGTTCCTAAGAGAAAATGCTTCACTGAACCTATAGTAAACATATCTTCCCTTCTCCTTGGTTAACTGATTAGCCTGTATTTTTCAGTCCTCATAGACTAAACCACCTGTCAGGTTTACATCTATTTTGGCAGTGAGAAAGCTTACAGCACAATCTGTGACAGTGTCATACTTTACAACGGTGTGTAGTACCTGTATACCATTAACTGTGTTCCTGGCTCTAGCTGATGGTAATTATTCTTACTTTATTCTTCCACCTATCTTTTCATTGCATATCTCCTTATGACCACCCTTATATCCCTTCCACAGCATGATGGTACATAAATGAAAAACAAAGGCAAGGCAAGCAGAGATTTGATCCACACTCATGGTGTGATTACCTTCTTCAAAGGCATGGTAGGTGGATGCCTGGGGTTTCTACAGCTTTAGCTATACAATGCCAGAACACTGGCTAAAAAGTGAACACTTCTGAGTAGGGTAGACTAGCACTTGGCAATAAATTTTAGTTCTGCATACAAACAGCATTTAAGTACTGAAAAGTAGCTATGATAATATGCTATGTTGACAAAGTCTAACAATAAAATTATAGAAATCTTTCCCTTTCCCCCAAGAGCCTAGAGCTCCAAAGAAAAGGAAACCTACTATGAAAACTAGAAAATCATGAGAAATAAATCTTTCATTATTGAGATTTTCCTTTTTTAACCTAGATTTACTGTATTCATTTTCTGGGAGACTGACTAAATAAATCAGATAAAGACAGTTTAAATGGCATATACAGAATACTATGGTTATATAATTTCTTTTCAGATTTTTTAAATTTCAAAACAGAGAACCACAATAACATTAATAGTAGAAAATCCATACGGAAATATTTACAACCTGGTCACTGAGAAATGGGGACAATTCTACCCTGCATCACTGCCAAGTGACTGAGGAAGCAGAAGAGATGCAGTTGGAGGAAAGTCACCTTTTCAAACAAAGCCTTGCTCCCTAGCTACGTGTTTATCCAAAGGCTTAGTGACCAGCGGGAATGGTGAAAACCAGAGACTGAGATACTATTAACTGCAAGAGCTTGGCCAAAGGGTCTGAAATGTGTATGCACCAAGGAGGGCAAAGGAGATCAAGTAACCTATGAGAAGGAAGAGGGGGTAGGTATAAGAGCATCGGGGGATGAGGAGATGACTGTGCAGATGCCATGGCCTGGGGTGGGGAGTCACCGGCTATCACCCCGACTATCTGAACTGCTCCAATTGGAAGCAAGTCTTCATTTGCTTCTTATTCCCCTAAAAGTTTAATGCCTCCTCCTCCTCCTCTAACCAGTGTTCCCCAGGGACATGTGGCTGTCCTCACACTTCCCTGTCCACGGGAGCGAGGCTGAGCCCTCCACCCTAAACCGCAGTATGGAAGGAAGTGTTTCTCCTGTTCTCCGGCGGGGAAGGACAGCTGTTGAGTCTGAACTGAAAACTTTGGGTGCAAATGCCACCCAGCAGAGCCAATGTTGCTTCTATTCACAGGGATGAGTTCGAATACATTCTACCCAGAAGGAGGCTGTAGGAACAAAGGAAGAAAGTGGCTGCTAAACCACTTCCACCCGAACAAAGTGACAGCGCACAAACATTCCTATTCTCTCAAGTGTGGGTGACACTGCACATTTACTCAGACTGTTTCAAACGTGTCTATGGGAAGGGTTCAGTTCCATGAGGGTACCTGACAGGTGTCACAGTAACATGGTACAAGCATAACTTGACATGGTAACAGACATGGACCAGCATGCTGTGACCCTTCACTGACAAAATACTTAAAGTGCATAGCGATGGTTCAGGAAAAATCCTCTCCTAGAGCTGAGGTTACAAATTTCAAATTACCCATGAAGATTCTCCTCTGAATTCCTTTAAAGCTACAAGTCAAAATAAAAATTAACACATAAAATATCTTAACAAAGTGGAGAAGTATCAAACCTCTACTGAGAACCAGTGGGGTTCTCACCGTAGGGCCGCTCCCAGGGCTGTGGGCGTGGGGGCTACTTAACATGTGAGTCTACTACAGGGGAAGGACTTGTTTGGTCCAGGGAGGGTGGGGATGGGGAGGGCTTTCTACAAATAACCTTCCATTCCCTGGGCTATGTCCAAAATCAAAGCCCATTAACCGCCTTTAATTACAATGCCCATCTTAGACACAATCCCAGATTTCAAGTAATACTATTTGTAAACTGTAATCTTAAAGTAAACTTCCAAAAGAAACCAGTATTTTTTCTATATAGGCACATGACTTTCCTGAAATGAAACTTAGAGTCTGCATGTGAGACCAGAAATTGTCGAGAGGCCATGTGCTCACCTCGGGAAGCACATCACAACCTCTCTAATGACAAATGACATTTCTCCCTGAGTCTTCCCTTCTCTCCCCTAACCTCTCTGGTATCAAACCTTCTTGACCTATAACCTCTATTTAAATACCACCCTGCCACCTCCACTCCCTAACATTCTCACTAGTTGGTAAAATTGCACTTTAAAAAAATAAATATTTATATAATAAAACCTGGAATGAAGGTAGGTTCACCTTGTCTCTCCTAAACAGAAGAGCAGCTCCAAGAAATGAAGAAGTCAAGAAGCCACTGGCCACTGGCTGACCCAGCTGGGCTCACTGAAGGGTATGACAGGACTGGGGTAGCAGCACTCAGAAGCAGTCCTGGGTTTGTCCTGGTGAGGTCTCTCCCAGCCTAGCCTAGCCCTGGGAGAGGTTGCTGTCCACTGTCCTGGAGGAGGGACGTGGAGGAGGTCTGCTTAGATGCTGGAGCCAGGCTCCTTTGCAGGCTGCAGGCTGTTCAGCTCCATGGTGGGGCTCTTCCCAGATTTGGGGGCTTCCTGAGTGCACCTTTCGAAGGCCCGCCTGATATCCTCAAAAGTCCTGCCTCGGGTCTCAGGGACTTTGAAGAAGGTGAATAGCAAGAAGATAATGAGAAAAACAGCAAAGATAATAAAAACGTAGGCTCCTGAGGAGGCTGCAGCCAAGGGGAAGAGCAGCGCAACCAAAAAGTTGGAGGTCCAGTTAGAACAACCAGCCATGGCAGCTGGGCGGGGTCCCTGGCTGAACGGTTCTGCTACAGTAAACCAGGGGATGGGGCCAGGTCCAATCTCAAAGAAGGCCATGTAGATCAAGATAGCCACAATGCAGATGTAGCTCATGAAACTGTACGTGTTCTTCAGTAACAGAGAGATCATCATGAAGATGGAACAAAAAGCCATCCCTCCGGGGCCGATCATGTGCAGACTCCTCCTTCCCACCCTCTCCACCAGAAACACAGAAAACACAGTGAGGATAGTGTTAACCACACCCGCTCCAATGGTGGCATAGATTGGCTCCTGGACACCTGCATCCTTGAAGATTTCTGTTGAGTAATAGAATACGGCATTGATCCCAGAGGGCTGCTGGGAGAGCTGCAGCATGATGGAGATGATGATGGCTCTCGGTAGCCTGGTGATCTAAACAGCTCCAGCACAGTGACTTTCTTTTCCTGGCTCATCCTAACACTCTCATCTTTCATCTCCTGGATGTTCTGGGACACATCCAGGGTGCCCCACAGCCACTGGAGGATCTTTGTAGCATTCTCCTCTTCTTTTCTGTTAAAGAGCAAGAATCTAGGACTTTCAGGACAAAATGGAAGGGCTACACTTTGTAGGATGGCTGGAATGATGGTAAAACCCAATAGCACCGGCCAGTGCTTTTCAGTCCCCAAGATGAATTTCAAGCCAAAGATCTGAGCCACCAGAATCCCGACAATGATGGCCAGCTGGTGGAGGGTGCTGAAGGCACCCTGCAGAGTGGTGGGAGACACTTCTCCAGTGTACATGGGCACAAAACCTGTGCAGAGTCCACAAAAGATGCCAATGATCAAGCGGCCCAGGATCAGCATCTCCACAGACTCAGCCATCTTGCAGAAAGCCATAAGGAAGCCGCCAGCGATGGCCAAGAGGTTGACCATGAGCATTGAATTGCACCTCCCAAAGCGGCTGACACAGAGTCCAGTGGAAAAGGAACCAAGCATTCCGCCCACGGAGAAGATGGCCACAGACAAGGACCAGAGGGTTGTAAGAAGCCCCTCACTGGGAGGCTCAGCTAACTTCTCCGACAAAATGTAGTTGAGAAAGTCTCTTATGATCATCTCAGGAGCACTGATGACTCCAGTGTTGTAGCCAAACTGGAAAGAGCCAGTTGCAGCAACAGTGATGGCGAAGACCAGAGACGGTGTCACCTTGCATGTCCCCATAGTCCTAATTCTTTTCAAGTCTTGGGAAGATCTAGGGGTGGGGTTTGAGAGCCACCTCTTCCAGTCAACAAAACCTGCAAAATGTCCTTTTCAGGCAGGCAGCAAGTTTTCTTCAGGTCTTCCGGACAGCTCAGTACTCTTGCAGCATCACGGGGTGGGAAACACAGGCTTTTATAATCTTCACAAAGGGTGGAGCCTGCAAACTTCACCCGCAGCCCCACCCTACACCTGCCCCAAACTGTAACCTCTGCAATTTGCTGATCTCTGTTTTCCTAACTTCAGAATCCTCACAGCCTCCTCCCCTTTTCAGGCGACCTTGCACCCCCACCAACCACATCCTACCGCTCTCTCCACCCCTTGGGGACTTTTCTGTTTTAAGTGCATCCATATCTTTCCCTCTTGTGAAAGCAGCGACCACCTCTTAGTTTCAGACAAAAAGCTACCAGAAAACCCTGGAGGAAGGGTAGATACATTACTTCTTGCTTATATGGTATTCTTAAGGAAAATGAACTGCAACGAAGCCGAAATACAATTTTACCTTGAATTCTAGGAGAGGCAGCTTTTTAGTGGTTTTAAAATACTTGTTTAATTGTAGAATCAGATATTCAATTACATGTAAATTTGAGAAGCATTATCACTATCTTACTTAAAAGCAAACATTTTCATAATCTGTTTTGCACCTAGTTCTTTTTAAGTTTGTCCTGAAAGCGTAGCCTTTAAAAAAGAAAACCTATTTTTCTCTTCAGCCAGGGAAAAAATTTTTCCCCAGTCAAGTCTTTCACACAACATTTTAAAAAGACCAACATACAACAATTTCCTATACTCTTTTAGTCTGAGGTTAATTTGATTTTTTTCCAAATCCTTTAATATCAGTTACAAATAGAAATGCTTTGTGAATTTTCTGGTAATTTACAACTGGCCTAAAGTTTCATTTCCAGAAAATACAATTCATAATAAAAATCTTCTCAGAAGTCCCATTTTTGCTCCAAAAATATTAGTTTAACCTTGCAGATCTATGCTCTCTTGAGAAAGCTGCGTACGCACCCATGGAGACGCGTCTGTTCCCCGTGATAAGAAGGGATCTGTATGTGCTGGCCATGCACTGAGAACTTCCCTTCAGGCCTGCTAGTGTTTGATCTGGTGAGCAATGAAAGAAAGTTTGAGGGAATTTTGCCCTTGGACATTTAAACTGCTAAGTTTACCAAACAGAGTTACAGAAAAAAGCAAAATGAAATACAATAGTTACATCCAAGAAAAATCTGAGAAGAACCATTCAAAACGTGCAAGACACACTGTACCTCACATGTACTTGAAGGCTCATTTCTGTAAGCGCTGCCTAAACATCCCTAAGCTCTACTCTTCAGGAATCTTATTTCCAGGCACAGTGTCTTGGAGCATTTGCAGTTTTTCAACTGGAATTCTTAGCACTTTACTTTAAAAGAGCCTGAAGTCAGAAACTGAAATGCTGATCTATTTTTCAACCCCCAAGTTGCTCCTTAGTCATCATAACATTAGACATTTCTGAACAAAGGATTCTTAAGGCTGGCTGTAGTTCAGGCAAGTTCTAGACTTATTAAAGGGAAAATAAGTTATTCTCTAAGGAAAAAATTATATCTAGCCTCAGTTGGAAAAAGATCTTTTTTCCCCTCATGCTGAATTATGTATTAAATCAGTTCAAATTTTATTTTGGACCTGTATTCTGTAATTTTAAATAGCTATTAAAATAAATGGATGTTCCAGTCTATTTTATGTCTAGTTGTTTACCAGAAAAATAATTCCATGGGTAGAATGTGTAAAGTATAGTTTCCCCTGTGCAATAACTTACAAATGGATACATATTGTACTCTTGGCAAATTTGCTTGTTACATTTCAACAGTGTAGTTGTTGACAATAAAATACATTAGTCAATACAAAACATTTCTATATCTTAAATCATAACTATTATCCTCCTGCTATTTCTAATAGGTTAAGAAATCTTTCTATAACTAGTTTTTAACAAATTAGAATGTTTTAAGTCCAAGCCCCCTCCCCCAAGTTTATGGAATTTTCCTTTTAGAACTACATATTGTAATAAATAAGGCTAATCCAGAAAATGCAGATCCACATTACAGTTCACAAGTACTAAGCATTTAGTGATCTCCATTTCTTAGAGGATAAGACCAGTTCCTAATGAGCCATTATAAATGGAACTTCTGCTGTAGGACTGCAGCTGACACACTGCATGATTGAGTTCAAAAGGGTACTGCTGAATTTCATCTATCCTTACCATTGCCATCAAACTGCCATCCAAAACAGCTTTAGGGAAGCAGTTCTTCTGCAATCTTTTCAACAGATTCCCTGTTTCAACATCCACCTGTGTTACTGCAGAACAGTCTGACCCGGATTGAGCTATGGAGCAAATAATAACACTAACTGCTACTCCAGACAGAAAAAAATAGGAGTTAATTTTCCAGACTCTTGTGGGAATACAGAGCATGTCTGCTGAAACTGAATCCAAGAGTTCAATGATATTGTAGACTCAAGTATTTCTTTATATTCTATGTAATGGCTTTTCCGTTCTTGGTGTTTTATAACACATTTCTGAGCCATGATTTAGAAAGTGAGGAAAATTCTGTGTTTTTTTTCCCTCTCCTTTTTCTCAAATTGACTTATACAAGTTATAATTGCAAAGTGAAACTAACGGAAAACCACAGGGGTTGTTCCATACGGGGGTCTCTTTGAACACCGTCACTGTAACTGAAGTCAGTTTATGCTGATTTTCTTTATTTGGGAGAACATCATTTCTTTAACCACTAAACCCAAACTTCTTTCCTTTGGGTTTTGTTTTGCTTCACTTTTGCCAGAGAATGACTAACATTATAATCTGCTCTAGGGGAGCCTGACAATATAATTGCTAGCAATAAAACCCATTAGTTAATACAAAATATCTATACTGTATCTTACATCACAACTATATTCCCACTTCTGCTCCTTTTATTAGATTAAGAAATCTTACTATAACCTCTTTTTGACAAGTTCCTAGAATATTTTTAAAATATGCCTGCATGCATGCCTGTGCATACATACAGTTTATGGAATTTTCTTTTAAGAATTACATATTGTAACTCAACAACAAAAAAACAACAACCCCACCCAAATCTAGAAAATGCAGATCAGCGTTACAATTCACATGTACTACATTCTGTCATCTTCAACTCTCTCTTGTTAAGGACAAACGTATTTCTTTTGCTGGTACCACTGTTAAGTTCTTGAGGCCTTCTTTTTTATGCAGAGGGTATCAGATATTCTATCAGTTCTGCATAGCTGCCACTCCATATCATTCTTAGAGCAAACATGTTAGCAATTCTCTTGTTAGCAGTTTAATTAGATAGTCCAAATGGGTATGAATCCATTTAGCCAACCATCTAATATAATAAAGATTATCTAAAAGAAATAGGGTTTAAATTGTATCTAAGTTTACAGAAGGAAACAGCCAAAAAGCTGAGGAAGAGTTCTTGTTTTTCTTGATACTAAGAAACTTACTGTAAAACTATGGTACTTAGTCCTGAAAAGGCCGTGCATCATCCGGGTGTTAGTACAGAGATGGAATTGTCTTTAAACAAACACAGGGGTCAGGAAGCTTGCACGTATAAATGAGGTCATTCCTTATTTTCTGGTTTCAGGTCTTAAAAAAGTAATGTTCTGGGTCAACAGTAGCAGGGCTTGTACCAAGGGACGGTTCATTTCCGGTGGCACAATTGACATAATGTGCCTTGCAGCAGTACATGTTAAATTAGAGATGGCACACTGGAACGAAGTCTTGGGAGAAGTTAAGGTCCTCTGTGAGAAAGAGGGTACCTTAGATAGAGAGGGAAGGCAAGAACCCTGGAGTCCCAATGTTTTGCTTCTCTGCAAAAAGGAAGGCCAAAGTGCGAGGTTCCTCCATGTCTTCTTATCCCAAGGCCTTGCCCTCAAGAGAGGAATGTTGCCACCCACTTGCCTGAATACATCTCCACTGAAATTAAAAATAAAATAAAACACTTATGTTGTCAATTTAAAACAGTGTTTGGGCCGGGGATTTAGCTCAGTGGTTCCGCCGCCTGACTTGCAAGTGCAAGGTCCTGAGTTCCATCCCCGCTACCAAAAAAAGAAAAAACAACAACAGTATTTGGTTATGAGCATTTAAGAGCATTAGCTTCCAACAATTTAAGAGAAGCTGAGAACTGGCACTGATCCGAGAGATTCTAGGTGTCAAAGCTATTATGTTTCCTCATTTGAATCCTTTACAGTAATGACCTGGTGTGATACACATTATGTTTACTATGGATGGGAAAGTTGGGGGCCAAACTGGGTGAGTAACTTGCTCCGGGTCACATCATGAAGAACTTGGAGAGACCTGGTCTGTCTGACTCCAAAGTCCATGTTTCATCTCAAAAGTTCCTTTAAAAATATTTGATGTAGTCATCATGAGACATTTATGAAATATGATTTTATCTTGGGGAACTAAGAAAAGAAAGAGAAAAGATTACCTCATCATTAGATCTAAATCCAATAAGATTAAAATATCTTGTTTTTTTGGTTTTTTTTTTTTGGTACTGGGGATCGAACTGGGGTCCTTGTGCTTGCGCAGCAGGTGTCGAAATCACTGAGCTAAATCCCTGGCCCCTAAAATATCTTGTTTTTAAGATTATTATATTCAATCTCTTTAAATTCACAGTTCCAATTATCCCTTTTCTCTTATTAAGCCTCCATGATAAATTATGTGAACCTCAATTACGTGAAATCATTACCAAGTTAAAAACAGAAATAAAATAACTATCAAATATTTTAAAACTTGAAATATTCAGAAAGGGTATATATATATTATATATATATAATATGTATAAACATAATGAACTTCATTTTAAAATTATTTTTTTAAGTTGACAAAAAAATTGTATGTTTGTAGCATATAACATTGTTTTGAAATATATATACATCATGGAATGGCTAACTCAAGCTAATTGACATGTATATTACCTCCCATACTTTTCATATATTTGTGATGGAAATGTCTAAAATCTACTCTCTTAGTAATTTGTAACTATCTAATACACTGTCTTTCACTATTAAGAATAGAATGTACTTTAAACATTCATAAAAACTAAGCTAAAGTTATATTCTTTTCTTTTATAGTAGTTTTAAATTTTTACATTTTTAAAAATGATTGCATTAAAGCTATGAAATAATATGCTAAATTACAAAAGGTCTTTCTGACTCAAGGAGAAACAAGGAAAATTAGAATATGTTTAATAAAAATTAATGAAACTTCTTTTGAAACATGCAAGAAAAAACATCATATTTTTTCAAAGAGTTTAGACTTTCTGAATTTTTGTGTTTGGTGTCTATGTCTACTTTTTAAACATTTCCATTTCCTTCACACACATATTTTTGAAATTATGGGAAAAATATTTTCTACTGTGTTTTCCCAGCAGAAAGTACTCCAGCTATCCATAGACTTTCCCACTGCCCCCAAATTAAAGCTCTGGGCAAAGTTTTAATTACTAATTTAGGAAAAACGAGACATTTTAAAACTTAATATATTTTGCCCTTTCTACAGACCATCTAGAATAAAACCTTAGTATGCTTGAAAAATCTCTTAGCAACTGAGACCAGAGCTGGCCAACAATGGATGATTCATTGATCTAGCTTGAGTGTGCAGCAATGTCTGCCAAAAGGTCTGAATAAACTCACATTGCTAGACACTATGGTAAAACGTACCCTGACCTCTTTTAAAACTCTATCAGAGTGGAAAGTTAAACTTGCAGCTTTCCAGCAATTCACTGGCATCTGGAAATATGCTTGAATCATAGTATCTTGCTTCTATCATAAACCGATGGGCTTTCTTAGATGATTATTTTCATCTAATTAGACAATGGCTGCTACTAATCAGAGATTTCCAAGGGGACACCACTGTGTTTTTAAGCACTAAAAATAATGGTTGTCTATTCAATTTAAATCTGAAAGGAGGCTTTTTGAAATCTTAAAGTGAAAGAACTAATTGTTAGTTTTTTGTAATATTGATTTAGGGATTTTGGAAGATTATCCTAAGTAATAATTTGCACATTTAAAATTGGTAAACATTATATAACCTGGTGTCTCTCTGTATGCACATAGTAGAGACTATACCTGGACATCCTATATTTAAAATTCAAAAGAGTTCAGTTCCTCCAACATCCATTTTTGGGGTAAGCATTACTTCTTCTGTTTTAGAACTGGAAGATCATGGAATTATAAACTGTTAGCTTGAGCTCACAGTCATTCTGAGGTGGGCCCAGCTTTTATAATATGGATTTGCTAGTTTAAAACATAGTATATTCATTGCACTTCTTTGTCACTAGTAATTTCAGAAGTTGCTATAAAAAGTAATCCATGAAACGAAATCCTTCTTTCCCAGTATTACACATACACACTTCCTAATTTCCTTTACCCTTGACAACGTATGAATGAAAGAGGAATGTTCTGTCTTGTAAGAGTTCTGCTTTTGGCTCATTTATTTCATTTCCTCTTCTTCCCCTTTTCCCTCCTCTTGCTTTTTTGGTAAAATATTCAAATAATAAAGGTTAACTAAAAGGTCTCCCTCTCCTTTTAGTCTTTTCTGAAGAGATACCCAGTTACTAATTTGGGATATTCCCTTTCAAACAATTTTCTGGGCATTTATATAATTATATGCATAAAATATGCAATTTTGATTTGCATTTTTCCTTGTTTTATATATTGTCATATATTCTTTTACTTATTTTTAAAAAGCACTTCCTGAAAAATCTCACTGTTTTAGTATATATAAATCTACTTTATTCTAAAAATTGGTAAACAAAGCAAATTTCATTGTATGTAGTTTACTAATTTACACACCTACTGAAAGTGTAGCATATTTTAAGTGTGTTTGACCTATTGTCCATGGGTTGGACATGCCCATGTTATAATACAAAATATTAAAGAATACAGAAAGTTTTGTTACTTAAATACATTCACTATATTACATATTTTCTATACAGTCTATGATAATTTCTCTTTGTTTAATGTGGCCCAGGCAAGCCAGGTGTGTTCAACTCATGGGTCACAGGTTGGACATGCCTGAATGGACAAACAGAACGAAATAGTGTATGGAAAAGTACAAATGAATGAGAACATTCAATTTTTATTTACTTACTGATGGCAATTCTGTGTATCCAACAGCAGTGGAAGCAATGAATGGGCTTCTTACATGGAACAGTACAATCAGAATAGAAAAGTGGAAAGGATGGGATCTTGCAAGAAAGAAGCCATGTCAACTTGGAGATCCCAACAGGAGGTGGATAGAACACACATGGTCCTTGCTTTTGTGCCACTAACAGTCTGATGCCCTGTGCACTCCAACCGCATCTTGCCTCTCCATTCCTACAGCAACTGTTAGTCCAGGCCCAATATTTCTAGTGTAAACTATTACAGGAGTCCCTGAGTGGTTTCCCTGAGTTTAGTGTTTTGTCTTTCTGATCTACAGCAGAGATATCTCCAAAGGTCAAGATCTGGTCGCACCACAGCCCAAATGAAACATCTTCATTATTTTTTTTCTAAACCTATAATACAAGATAACTCATAATCATTAATCATTTCAGCCTGGCATTAGAGTCTAACCTCCAAATTTTTCTTCTGTCACTCTAAGTTCTAGCTACACTAAACAGCCTAGTGTTCTGTGGAGATTTTCTGTTACACCTCTTGTGTTTTTTACACATATGCCTAAATTATCCTTCATCTTTGTCTGCCTGGACATGCAGTTCTAAATCCAGATTAACACTGCCTCTTTAGTAAAGGGCTAACTTCCACAGCAGGTATTTAGTTCTTTCTAGGCTCCCAGAGCAGTTGGCGTTCATTTCTGTATTAGCATTTAATATTGTTTCAACCCAGTGAGAAATATCCCTTTCTTTCTGGTGTAGCAACCTTGGGAAACAAGAACCAACAAGGAGAGTGGACTCTGATTATGGGAGTGGGTAGGAGGAAGGGAGAACTTCTGAAAAGGTAGAGCTATCATCAAAGAGGGCCTGGATTGTTGTAGAGAGTACTGTTCATCTGTGGGGATGAGATGATGTCCTGGGAGCCAGCCCTATCCAAGTGTATGCTTCACGGAGCCACTACCTAAGCACCTTGTCAGGGACCCACAGCAGCCAGTTGTGTGGCTCACAGGTTATCACAGCAACACAACAGACACCGCAGGGCATGGGAAAACATTCAGCCACTGTCCCCATGAAGCAAACCAAGAACATTTTGACAGCGAGGCAGAAGTCTAAGAAATACCAATAACCTGCTATTAACTCACTGGCTAAATAAATTAAACACCTGGAACAATTTCAGTATGTAATTTAGAGTGTGATTTAAAAACCATACTAAAAATGTTGAGGTGAGGTAAAACAAAGGGAAAAATTCAAATAACTGGAAAGACAATTAGAATGATAATAGACTTGCCTGAAGTGGGATGCTCATTTGGCTGAAAAAGTAAATGGTGACCCTGATGGGGGGATTGATGCTGTGTTCATTACCTTGTTGTGAAGTCCTTGTCTGTCTTCACTAAACTGCATGAGTTCATTTGGTGGCAGGACTGCCTTTCATTCTGGATCACCAGTCCTTAGCAAAGTGTCCACTGAGTGTACATCTGTCTCAATCCAGAAGCCAGGACAGCAGACAATGAATTCTATTGGGCCTTAAATATAAAGGCCGTGAAAGAGACATATGCTGCTCTTGATAGCTGCCATGATGACAACTGCTGAGCCATTTGAGGGTAAGTGTATGTGTTTCACTATGATTTTGAGGTTCCCAATGGAGACTGCTCCTGAAGTCTCCTTAGAAGTAGTCTGGTCCTGCTGGCTTCTGCTCTGAAAGGGAGGAATCTGAAGAAACTACAGAAAGATCAGCTGATACCTCAGCACTCTGGAGGCCACTCAATAGCCAGAAAAGGATTTAGAAATAGATGAAATTAGAACCCTCAGCATACCCAGCCCTGCAGTAATTTTCTGCACTGATATCATTAGGGCTTCCTTCCGAATTATCCTACCATTGTAGAATGTGCTTGCACAATTTAGAAGAGAAAGAGGACTGGTTTTCAAATTTTTACATGTACCAAATTCTAGGCATAGGACCAACAGTTGGAAATAAAATGTGTTTTTAAAAAATTAATTTAAAACATTTGGAAGGTTTTAAGCCTGGGATGGTCTCCCATTTACTATAGACTATCTTTATAATTCTACTTCATCTGACAACAAGAATTCACTGAGCATAGAACCTACTATGCTATATCAGATGCTCAATGCAATTGGCTAAGTGATAACAAATGAACAGAGAAATAATGACTCTGCTGGTGGAAAACACTGAATTTTATCTTTTGGGAAGTCTACTACTTGTTTACCTGCCTCTTCCAGCTAGTCCCTCATTACAAATCACAGTGTCCCCTCCACTCTGGACAAGCCCATCTTGCTGTGACTGTAGTCTCTTGACCATTGCTATCTTTGGGCTTTTCTTGATTTTTCTCACTGAAGAAGTTTCTCCCTCTTCCATACTTCCCACGGAGGTGGTGTGGCTCAGAAGTTCTTTGCTCCTCCCAAATTCCACCTTTTCCTATCTTCATCATGTTAAGGGTATCTATTGAGAGGACTTTATTTCTCGCCATCCTTGGAAAAGCACAGTTAGTTCCCTTGGAAATAATGAAACCTCTTCAAACGAGTACAAATTTTATGTATGAAATATTTTTAGGAAAGATTATTTGTCTTTTTTGTTTGTTTGTTTTGGTACCGGGGATTGAACTCAGGTCTTTGCGCTTGTGTAGCAGGCGGCGAAACCACTGAGCTAAATCCCCTGCCCTTAGGAAAGATTATTTGGTTAATCTAGTTTAGGAATATAGAGCTAAAATAAAATATAAAATAAATTCATCACTTAATACACTGGTATAAGAATTAATAAAAATAAATAATTGTTAAAATATATATTATGTCATAAAATGTACAAACCAGCTTGTCTTATCAAGCTCCAATTATTTTTGCTAGAATCAAGGAAATTTAGTGCTCTTTAAACAACAGAACTGAATCTCTGATAACCAGGAAGAAAAGGATATTTACTCACAGTTTTACCATATAAGGACACTAGATCCAAGTCCGGTGAACCTGTGCCTTTGCACATATTTTTTGCAGCTGCTGATACACTTTGGGGCCAAAGCTAAGCTTTGAAAGTTTGGATTCCTGTGTGTTATGATAATCAGCTGGGGTTTGGAAATGCCTTCAAAAATCTAATGCTCTGGCACTTTAACAAGGCTTCTGAAAAAACAATTTAACATCTGGAATCAAGTATTTTGAGGAAGTCCAAGACCAACAGAGCAAAGAACATTTCTTTCAGTAATAGTTAAAATATGGCACTTTCCTCTCTTTCATCAAATAAATGGGCGTCTTTTAGAAAGAACCTGAGGTGGTTTATAATAACTAAGATATGCCACAGAAGTAAGGTGTAGAAAACTAGATGCTCTAGATATTTATCACTGAATGTCTTCTCCAAATATGTTTCTTTACTCCTTTAGAATCTTTTTCTCTTCCAAAACTCAAGTCTGAAAAAAGAAACAGACTATCAAAGCCAAGCTTTCTTCATTTTACCTTCCTAAAAGTCTGCTGAGTGAGGATGAGAAGAGAACTGACAGTCTCATCTTCTCCTGCATGGTCCAGAAGAGGGAGTGCGGTGGAAAGGGTTACTTCCCTCAGCCTTCATATGGGTCACAGCAGACACTTTCATAACATAAGACAGATTAACGAGAGAAAAAGCACAACAAATTTATCTCATCAACGTTGTACACGACACTGGAGCCTTCAGAAATGAAGAGCCAAAGAATCAGGGAAATCGTATTATGCTTAGGTTTGATGAAGAATGGACAGTTGTGTAGAAAGGCGACTGCTCAAAAGGGGATGGCACATAAGGGGGGAGCCCAGCAAGGTTTATCCAGACTGTTCTTGACTTCTTTGTGCAACATTCTTTCCTCTTGAGTATGGGGCAGGACCCTCTGGAACGACAGTCCTCAAGGGAGAAGGAAGAAAGTGACTTGTCTAGGCTTGCTTTGATCACAGGAGAAGGGTTGTAGTTTCTATGACTCACCTTGAGGAAGAAGAGTTCTGGTTTCTGTAATTTGCTTGGTGGTAGAGGGAGAAAGAGATGCAAGTGATAGGAGGACAGGAGAAGGTCAGAGAGACTTTGCTTCTGAGCCCTTCCAGTATCACTTAGTCCAACATACTCAGCAGGCCAAAGGGTCATACTTTGGGGTATTGTCTTCTGAGCCCCAATAAGGGCAAAAGCAGTGACCAAATGTGTGTATATCTTACTCTTAGACAGTCACAGTAACTCAGATCAACACAAAAAGTGGTCTTTTGAACATTTACCAATTCTTTACAACATTTTATATTATTTAAAAAACATATTAAAATGTGTTCCCTACTAAAATAGTAATAAATATATCAAGTGCTTAATATGTGTCAGGCAATGTACATTTGACTTACCAAATAGTAATTCTTATTCTATTATTTTTATGATGAGGAGTTAGTACAGTGGAATAGAAGATATGCAATAGAGGGAAATAAATAGAACAATGAAATAGAAGAATCACAAACAGATTCACACACACCCACATAGGGATATAACTCAGTACAAAGGGAGCATTGTAGATTAGTGGGTGAAGGATAGACCATTCAAGAATGGTGCCCAGAGAGTTAGTTCTCCATATGTGACCAAAAAAAAATTGAAATTTGATTAATTCTTCATACAATATAAATGGAAGTTCTTAAATGTGAAAGGCAAAACTCCAAAGCATTTAGAAGACAGTATCAGAAAAGGACCTGACCATGTAAAAATGAAGAGCTCTGTTCATCAAAAATACGACAGAGCCGAATGCCAAGCCACAAACTTGGGAGACTATATTTGCAACACTTTTATAACCAACAAGGGAGTTTCCCAGAACATATACAGAACTCCTTCAGCAAAGAACAACAATCCAATAAAAAAATGGGCAATTGATTCAGGCATTGCAAAGAAGCAGAGGAGAGACCTAAAGTGCCTGGCACATGGGAGATAACTCAAACAATATTTGTGGGATGAATGAAAACATAAATAGCCCATAGATACATGAGAAGATATCTAATCAGAGAAATAAAAATGGAAGCCACAACGGGATACTATTTCATACTTACTACTCTGGAAAAAATTAAGATCAAATAATTTGGAACACTGGAGAGGATGTGGTGCACTGGGCACTCTTATCCACTGCTTGTGGGAACAAAAATTGGAAAACATTTTGTCATTCCTCACTATAGCTGAAAATCTTGTATACTTCATAGTCTAGCACTATTCCTCATTATCTACCAATGTGGCCTATGAGACAGGTCAAAGAAAGTCTGTTAATTACAAGATTGGTCATAATAACAGGAAACTAGAAACAACCTAAATCTACATCAGCCATAGGATGGATAAATAAACTGAATCTATTAATACACTGGAATACAGTACACAATAATGTTAAAAGTCATATAGAAATATATAAAATATGATTCTATTTACATAAAGTTCAAAACCAGAAAAGACTAAACACTGTATTATTTTTGGGGAAAGTACATAGGTGATTAAATTATAATGAAAAATAAGCAAACAAGGTGACAAAAAATTCAGATGAGTAGTTTCCTCTGTGGGGAGGAATGTGATTTAGGCACCAAGTTTTGAATCCTTAATCTATGCAATAAGTATAGAAGTGTTCATATTGTTTTACTTTAAACTGTTCAGTTGTGTCTCATAATACTTCTCAATGTTTAAAGTATTTTTCTTTCTTAGTTACTACTTTTGTTGTTTTTGCGGTGCTGGAGATCCAACCCAGGTCTTTGCACATGCCAGGCAAGCACTCTACCATTAAGCTACCTCTTCAACCCAGTTCTTAAAAAAAAAAAATTGGGGGGGCTGGGGATTTAGCTCAGTGGTTTCACCGCCTGCTGGGCAAGTGCAAGGACCCGAGTTCGATCCCCAGTACAAAAAAAAAAAGAAAAATTTTTAAAATCACATACAAACTGCATTTGAAAGGAACTAAATTCTTTCTGAATCTTACTGTAGGATTTATCTATTTACATAAATTATACCAGGAAAGCCACAGTACAACAAATAAAATAGCTTTACAATTTATTTATGTTGAATTCATAGTTTTCAGTTTTCTTTTTGTTTATATAAGAACATATGTGCATATAATTTACTTCAAGGTATGAAGAAACAATATATATTTTTCCAATCTTTTCTTCTAAGGACAGTGATCACATTATCACAATCTTTGTGTGCCTGTGCTGTGGTTTTGGTTTCCTTCTGCAAAGAGTATTTGATTAGTTTGATTATCTGCAGAGAAATGCTTGTGAAGTTAATAACATTTGATACTTCTTTTTAAAAACAGATGTCTCCAGTTTCTGCGAAAGAATTTAAAATAGTATGGTCAAATCTGGAGTGAATTGGACAACTGAACTGATGTTTTCTAACCAAAGTTATCTTGGTAGCTTTTACTGGATAGTGTTCCTATATGTAACGTCATGAAAGATAACACTGGATTTTATTTCTTAGAAGACAATTTTTGTGGATGAGCCCCATTAATTATGAAATGATCCAATTACAAGGTGAAAAAAAGATCTGATTTTATTTATTATTTTATTTTTATTTTTATTTTTTTCCCCCATTAAGTTTATTGGTACATTTTCGGTATAAAATAGTTACATTCATCATTGGGATCTTGTACCATTACATGAGTCTCTTGGTTCTTATTTTAAGATCTGATTTTAATGATGGGACTCTCTTGGAACATGGAGATGAAATGCAGGCCCCCACAGTCAAGCTGGCTGGGCTGGAAGGCTGCATCTGTGGAGCACAGCATGCAGGCAGAAGCTGGCTCCGGCCAGGGACAGTGACCTCCTGTTAGGGCTGGATTGGTCTGCTCTGCTGGGGGAGGCGAAGTGTGGGGAGGAGAGCCAGGAATGGCTGTGGTCAGGAGCCCCATTCACAGAGACAAGTGGGTTCAACAGGCTTGCGTTCTAGGAATTTTGGTCCCCGCCTCTTCCATCATGCCAATCTCCATCTGCCCCCCCTTTAAATGCTGACAGGCCCCTTCTCAGCTGGGCTGACAGAGGAGTCCAATCATATCTTCTGAGAATTTAAGCAACAGGTCTTTTCAAGGAAACCAAGGCTGGTCTCTGAATTCCACCTCATTCCGAAAGCCTTAAAAATATTCTTCTATCAACATCTTTATACATAATTTTTCCTGTAATTAGTACTATCTCCCTGGAGTATTACCCAGCACAAAAAGAATAAAACAATCTCTAAATTGACATCTATACCCCTCAAATGGCATCTATTTAATTTTCTTGCACTGTAAAAGCCGTATCTCTTATGAGTTGAAGAGTAAATTTAGAAAATCAACTGAGAAATAATTGCAAAGTATTCCAACTTGAAAATGAAAAACAATTCATTGTCAAGCTGAGAGCCTTTAAAAGTATAACTATTACACATATTTACACACCACATACTGTTCTACTAATGATTACAAATAATGGTTGCTTTGCGGAAAGGCTGTTAGGAAATGGTGGCAGACGATAAGCATTCAAAAGAGTTTAATTAGGGATGGGCCTAATGACCAAATCTACAGAGCCTTTTGAAAACATTAGGTAAAAGGCTGAAATAGTGACTACATCTCTTTGAACCTCATTTGTTATTAAGCTTGCTGCTGCTGCAGGCAGATAAGATCCAAGATGGAACACAAAAACACACATTTGGTTCAGCAAGGGGCTTATCTCAGCAGCTGGACCTACTCTAGTCAAAAAACTGGCCCAAGAAAAGCATTTTCCTTTTTTGCCCTAACAATTCAGGGGTCTCCTTGCACTGTTAAAAAAAAGTGAAAACATGAAAGGCTAATTTTTCTTCTAATTAAAATAAGGCCAATAAACCTCAGTAAAATAAGAAATTTATGAAGTTACTTAAAAACAAATTTTATATGGTTTTCATTACATAGTTTAACACATCTGGGGCTTATAATTTATAGGAACAGAAAGTGAAAGACCATGAGTTTGGTCTGGAATGAGGGAACTTTATGACCTAAAACTCTGGTGGAACACAATTTATGAACCAAATACCAAGGAGAAGGTCTCATAATTTATGGGGGTTTAATATTTCATTTACATATTTTAGCTAAAAGTCCAAATTTTCAGAAAAGTTAACAAAGTTTTTATCTTTCAGCCTCTTGCACAAGCAGACCAGAAAATGTAGCATCTCTTCAGATATGGGAAATGTTCTCCTCAGCGTTCAGGAATGTGATGCTGCTCCTTTCAAGGCAATGCCCACATCCCTGGATCTCCCTGGTCCATTGGAGTTGGTTCCTGATGCTGGAGGCTGAAGCACCAAGATTGTCATTCTTGCCATCTGTGGCCCCTCTCCTATAGGCCAGTGGTGAGAAGGTGAAGTACAGATCACAAACCAGGACAGGAGAAGCCAGTCAGGTCTTCCTAGCTTGGCTCTGCCTGTGCCCTCTGCTCCTATGCAGTTGGGCTGATGCCTGTAAGAAGAGGTAAAAGTGCCTTCTGTGCCTTTGTCAGAAAAAGTCAAGTCACTGCTTCAGCCTTCAGCCTTCAGCCTCCAGACTCAGGCAGCCTTCCTTGCCTGAGGGAACCGGTGAGGCAGGATCTGTAATGACTAATGCAAAGTTTCACTGGGGAGATCATTCACACTGAAGTTTACATCATTGTATCCTGTAGTTGTGTCAGGTAGCAGCTCTTAGACAACAAGGAAGTCTGGGCAATATTTTTAAAATAAAGCTTGTTTGTAGGATAGTTTTAAGTTTATAGAAAATCGTGAAGCTGGTACAGAGAGTTCCCATGCACACCTGCAACTAGTTTTCCTGTTATTGACATCTTACATTAGTATGGTACATTTGTTACCAAGTATTGGTACATTGCTACGAAAATGAGAAATAAATCCAGGATACCACAATGAATTGAGTCCTCATGTCTCCCTAGGCTCCTCTTGGCTATCGGTTTTTAGACTTCTCTTATTTTTGATAATCTTGACAGTGTTCAGGAGTGCTTATATATATT
>NW_004624742.1:12042307-12076002 GCF_000247695.1 Heterocephalus glaber | reverse complement strand
CAAATCCATTTTGGATTTGCCTGATGTTTTCCTCCTGGATTTATGTTTTGGTTTTTGATTTTTTTTTGTTTGGGGGAGGAGGAGACCACAGAAATCAAGAGCCATTTTTATCACATTGTATCAAGAACAGACAGTACCTACATGACTTATTCCTGCTGATGGTGACCTTGACCACCCGGGTAAGATAGTGTTTGTCAGGTTTGTCCCCTGCAAAGTTACTTCCTTCTCTGCTCCCTTTTCCACACTCTACCTTTGGAAGAAAGTCACTGTGTGCAGCCCACAGTTGGGGTGTTAGGAATTTTATTCCTCGAGGGCAGAGTATCTACATAAATTATTCTGATTCTTCTGTATGAGAGATTTGCCTTTTCTCCAACATGTATTTATTCAGCCATTTGTTTAATAACAGGATTGACTCAAGGATATTTATTTTATATTCCAGGTTACAATCCACTAGGATTTTTATTTTCTTAATTGTTTCATCTTTGACCACTGGGAGTCCTTTCAGTTGGCTCCCATGTCTGTGATATATTGGATCATTGTGTGTGAATTTTGTTTGTTTTGTTTAGCATTCCTTACTTTCTATCACTATAAGCACTCCAGGCTTCTCTTGTATATTTCTTGTCTTAACAAGAGCCATTTCTCCAAGGAATCCTGTTTTTTTTCATTAGAGAACAGTATTAGACACCAAGGTCTGGGGCTAGGTATAACTTGTTGCTTCTGGGGTACTGTTACTTATAAACCCTCTCAGCTGTTCTCATGCATCAAAACATACATACATATACATATTTCCATGTATAACCATCTGTATCTATATTAAGCTAAACATGAATTCATATTGATCTTTCCAATGCTAATCCATTAATTACCATATGGATCACTCTAGTTTTTCATGCTTATCTGTAAATTTCTAGTCCAGTGTGACAACCCTAGTTTCCACCATCTGCCATCTATTTACTTAATTGTTCAGTTCCAGTGCACATTATGGCCACTTTGGAATTGCTAGCCTGTATTTCCATGGGAAACAAGTTTACCAACTAGAGTACAGTGTTCATACACAGTTTCTTTTACTTTTACCCTAACAGATTCCACTCATTTCCAAAGTTACTTAGGTTAGCAGCTTTCTCCCTCACCCTTTTCAGAGATTGTTTTAAATACTGTGATTCAGTTAGATTGTTTTTATCAGATTCTGCTTTCCATCCTGGGACTCCCAACCTCCTCAGTGATTTTTTTATTTGCATATATTAAGATTTCCTTTTTTTGCACTGTGAAGAGTATAAATGGGTGTTGAAAATGCATTGTGTCACAGACCTATAATTACAGTATCATACAGAATAGTTTCACTGTCCCACAAAAGCTTCTCTGCTTCACCTATTTAGCCCTATTCTCTCCCTAAATCCCCAGCAACCACTGATCTTTTGTGTTGCAATAGATTTGGCTTTTCTAGAACATCATATAACTGGCATCATACAGTAAATAGCCTTTTCAGACTGGTTTCTTCCACTTAAAAATATGAATGTAGATTCATTCATATCTTTTACAAATTTACTGTTCTTTCTCCTACTGCTGAATAATATTCTCTTATATAAATATGCCATAGTTTCTTTTATCCATTCACCTAAAGAATGCATCTTGGTTGTTTTCAGGTTTTGGTCATAAGTATACAGATGTCAGACATATGTATATGTGGGTTTTTGTATGAACATAGGCTTTCAATTCATTTAGGGTGAACAGTTAGGAGCATAATTGGTGGATGATATGGTAAGATTATGTTAGCTTGAAAGAAACTGCCAAAATGGTGGTGCCACTTTACATTCCTACTAGCAATGGATGAGAGTTCTGTTGTTCTGTATCCTTGCCATGCGATTGACGCTGATAGATTTTTGGATTTCAGCCATTTTAATGGGTGGATGATGGTGTCTCATTGTAATTTGCAATTCCTTAACAACAAATATTGAGTATCTTTTTATATATTTATTTACATTTGCATAACTTATTTGGTGAAGAATCTGTTCAGATCCTTTGTCCATTTACTAATTGGATTTTTTTCTTGTTGTTGAGTTTTAAGAGTTCTTTGTATATTTTGGATACAGGTCCACTACCAGATATATGTTCTGAAAGTATTTTCTCACAATCTGTGCCTTGTCTTTGTTTTTGTTTTTTTTTTTGGTACCAGGGATCGAACTTGGGACCTTGCGCCTGCAAGGCAGGCAGTGGAACCACTGAGCTAAATCCCCAGCCCTGTGGCTTATCTTTTATTCATTTAAAGAGCAGAAGCTTTTAGTTTTAACAAAGTCCAGATTATCACATTTCTCTTTCATGAATCATGTTTTTGGTGTTGCATACAAAAACTGATTACCAAATCCCACAGCCATTTAGATTTTCTCCTATGTTTTCCTCAAAAAGTCTTACAGTTTTTCACATTACATTTTGGTCTATGATCCATTTTGAGTTAATATTTATGAAAAGTGTAACATCTGTGTTTAGTTTTATATTTTGCTTATGGATATCCCATTCTTCTACAATCATTTGTAGAAAATATCCTTTCTCCACTGAATGGTGCTAGGGACTTAAGTGTACTCCTCAAAATGTTGAAGTCCTAGTCCCCAGTATAGTAGTATTAGAGTTGGGGGTCTTTGGAAAGATAATTAGGTTTAGATGAGGTTATGGGGGTGCCCCTTATGATGGGATTGCTGCCCTTGTAGGAAGACACACTGAGATATCTCTCCCTTCCGCCTCTTCACTCCCTCCCTCCTTTCCTCCATGTATATGAAGCAAGGACATGCTACATGTCACATAGTAAGGGTGCTCTTTGGAAGGCAGGAAGAAACCCCTTACCAGAAACAAACCATGCAGGCACCATGACCTCAGACTTCCAGCTTCCAGACCCATGAGAAAAGAAAATAATTCAGTAGTTTAGATCACCTAGTCTATGAGACTTTGTTATGGGAGCCTGAGCAAACTGAGCCTTGTCAAAGATAGTTGGCTATACTTGTCTGGGCCTATTGTTAGGCTTTTTATTTGGTTGTACTGATCTATGTGCCTATTCTTTTACCAATATCACACTGCAGTTATTACGTGGCATATGTATATTTAAGACTTTGTAGGAAGTCTTAAAATAAGATTGTGTGAGTCCTCCAGCTTTGTTGTTCTTCAGGATTCTGTTAGCTATTCTAGATTTCTCCTTTTACAATTGATCAATTTATAGGTCAAATAGAGAATGATTACCCTCACAACAATATTGAGTCTTCTAATTCATGAACACGGAGTCTTTCCATTTAGTTAGATGCTGTTTCTTTCATCAGTTTTACAGTTAAAGTCCATAGAGACCTTGAACTTTTTTTGTTTGTTTGTTTGGTACTGGAGATCGAACTCGGGTCCTTGTGCTTGAGCAGCAGGAGGCAAGACCACTGAGCTAAATCCCTGGCCCGGAATTTATTTTTATTATATTTGTATCTAGAAGTTTCTTCCTTCCATTCCTCCCTACTTTTTTTTTTGTGCCATTATAAATGGTATTTTTAATTTCAAATTCCAAATGTTCCTTACTGGTATATAAGAAAGCAACTGACTTTTGCAGATTAATATTGTACTTTGAGACTTTGCTCTATTTCCTTATTAGTTTTTAAATTTTATTTTTGGTCAATTCTTTGAGATTTGTCCATGGAGAAAATCATCTCATTTGCAAACAAAAGACAGTTTAAAGACAGTTTAATTTCTTCTTTCTCAACCTATGTCCCTTTTATTTTCTTTTCTGCTGTAACTGCACTGGATAGGACTTTCAGTATAATGTTGAGTACCAGTGACTTGTTCCTTATCCTAAAGGGCAAGCTTTTAGTTTGCTAGCCATTAGTATGTGTTAGCTGTAGGCTTTTGGTAGATTCTTTTTTCTTTATGAATTCAAGAAAGTTCCTCTGTATTCTTCATTTACTGAACATTTGTTTTTGTAAATTTTAATCATGAATGGGTGTTTGGGCAAATATTTTCTTTGCATATATTGACATGATCATACAAGTTTTCTTCTTTTTGCCAATTAATGTGGGGGATTATACTGATTTTCAAAGCTGAGTCAGCCTTGCATACCTGGAATAAATGCCACCTTGTATGGTATATAATTCTTTTACATATTATTGGGTAAAATTTGTGAATAGTTTTTGAGGATTTTTGATCTATGTTCATAAGAATTACTGGCCCATACTCCTTTCTTGTAATGCCTTTATCTTGCTTTAGTATTAGAGTAATACTGACCTCATAGAATGAGTTAGGAAATCTCTCTGCTTCTATTTTCTGGAAGAGACGAGGGAGAATTGGTGCCACTTTTTCTTTAATTGTGTGGTAGAATTTACCAATGTAATCAACTGGGCCTGGTACGTTTTATATTTGGATCGGGATGATATAGAGACTATGAAATTAAGCTGTAGTATGGAATACACAACTTGACATATCTTTAAATACCCATTTTTTGCATAATATTCATAAGTATAGGAAAGGAGCTCAAGGTAGATGTAGATACAGTCTAACGAGCATACGATTAACATCCATTTATATATTTTCTTTTATATATTTTCTTTCCATTTCCTCAAACATAAAAATGGATATTATTATTTTCTTTTTTGGTTCATGGGGATAAAATTATAAAACACTAGTTAATTTTTTAGTTCCTAAATGACTTTATATAGGTGTATATTCCACCTTTCTAATGGAAATCTCTAAGGTTTGAAATATTAAATTTTTTAAAAATTTAAATTTTCCACGTACTCTCCGATGAGTGTGTACTTACTAATTTTATAATTATACAAAGGTTATAAAATAAAGAAGAATGTACTTTTGGCCTTCTTTTCTAGACTATCAATGTAAAGCAAGAAGCAAATACAAACACAGGCTCTTTATATGAGAAAATATAACTTTTTACTGAAATATTTATTCGTGCTTTGCTAAAAACCCATCAATATTCAATTATTGAGATGATACAATATTATTTTTATATTAAGCATTTCTTTGCAGTTCATTTTCAGGTGAGCTGTCATGTCACATTAACTGACTGGGTGAAATGAGGCATTACCATGTCACACTCTAGTTCTTTCATGTTGAAACCAAAAATTTGACTTCAGTATTGTGGCTTTAGATTTGATTTTTCAAAGACAACCCACCACTTCTTTTCTTATTTTTCTTTCTAGATTTTCACCCATCCATTTTGTAAGCTAGAATCATTCTTGGGGCTGTGGGTGCAGCCCAGTGGTAGAGTGTGTGCTTAACATGTGCGAGGTCCTGGGGTTCCATTTGATGATGACTTTTCTTAAATGTTTCATTTTGACTGACCTGAATCTGCATTCTTCCCTCAAAGCTCCACTCCTAGCTTCTACAGCCAGTTACCGTATCTCTCAGATATTTAGAAATTAGAACTGTCCTTTCTTTCCTAGTTTGTAAGAAGCAACCTGGCTAACAAAAACATAAAATATCAAATACATCGAGAGAATGCATTCTTAAGCAGATACACTAGAATATTCATCTAAATAACTTTTCCAAGCCTGACTGTCATTAATCTATAAAGATTATATATTCTGTTGGAAGATTTCCATCAATTAAATGTGTTTTTTTTTTAATTTTCAAGAACCTAAACCCAAAGATAAGAAAAAAAATTTCCTTCCAAAACACATACATTTAGTTTTGGTTACTGGGTTGTTTTATTTCATTTTTAATAAATATATATTTCACGGTCTTAAAAATTACAGATTTGGCTCCCTACATTAAAATCTTATATGCAGCTTGTATTAGCTGAATTACCTTGGTTAAGCACTGTAACTTAATTATGCTGGGCCTCTATCTGCAAAACAGGAATTCATTCATTCAAAAACTATTTACAGAGTGCCCATTTTGTGTTACGCACTATTCTACATGCCAGGAATAGAAGTAAACAAATCAGATCTCAAAAGATCCTGTCCTGGTGGAGCTTACTTTACATTAATTAGTAGGGATAATTTCAATACCTCTCTCATAAGACTGTTATGAGAATTAAATTAGTGAGTACATATGAAGCACTGAGAATAGTTTCAGGCACACAATAAAAGTCATTAAAAGTTAGCCATCATTATCATTTTCGTCTTTATCATTGGGTATTTAATTTACATAAAAAGTTTTCCTTTCATGTTTTTTTCCATTTACTGTCTCCTTGGAATCTAGACTGAAGGTATCAAATTACAATATTCTATATAACATCACTGAAACTCAAATTCCTTATCTGTAAAATGGTTATAATATTTACCAGCAAACTCCAGTGTTGGCATGAAAATCAAATGAAATTATATAAAAGGCTTTGTAAATTAGTGTGACACAGATTAAAGATGTCCTAATACACCATTGGCATAAATCCTCACACTCAAAAGTCCCTCAATATATGCTAATTGAATTAAATGTTAATTTATTAACAAAGAAATTGCAGAGCCACTATTGAAATAACCCAATAATATTTGGGACCTAACACACTGTTATAAGTAGTAAACTAGCTATGAATTTTCTCAAACAACTTCTGCTAATTTAACATTGCCTATCAATAAATAAAGATATCCAAAGTATTGGAAACCATGACATTTCCCTGGCACACCAACTTGGGTTGAATCTTTCAAGTCTCCTTATTAGATTAAAGATGGTCTTACTTAAGGTTCCATTTTTTATAGCTGAGGCAAATAAGATTCAGATTCAGAGAAGTGATGCAACTTCCTGAGGATCACAGTAAATGTCAACACGAGTTTCCATTTCACCCATAACCCAAGACAAGCATGCAGTTTTCATACTTTCACACAGAAAACAGATTACAGGTCTTAAAGACTAGTTTAAACGCTACTCAGTTTTGCAGTGTATACAGGACTTGTCATTTTCATGTTCTGGGTTTCTTCTCTCCCATGTGATCTTTTTTTTTTTTTTTTTTTTTTGGAACCGGGGATCGAACTTGGGTCCCCGGGCCCCTCCCATGTGATCTTAAAAAAATGTGGAAGACTATGGAAAACAAACTGAAGAAGAAAGTATTCTGTTTAATGATGTGTCTGAAAATCTGTTCATTTTCCGAAATTTTTTATGTGAAGCTTCAGATTTCTGTCAAGGTGCTTGCTCAGAAGGAACAAGCTAGTTACAGAGTTTTGTGGAGGGTTTTTATTCCAGTTGGTTCATGTGATAACTTGGAGCAAGAAAGACTTTTACAGTTCCAAGATCTCTATATAGAAATGGCATGTGTAAAATGCTTGTGTCTTGCCAGTCCATGCAGAGCCAGGTCAAAGGGACAGACAGGAACAGTTATCTATCTTCTTTCTTGATCATTAAACTGGGTATGTTTACTTGACTATCAACCATCCTGGGAAAACAAACACAGTGTAAATACCTTCTTTCTCTCTAAACTTGTAACAGCAGTTAAGAGCAAGAAAAAGCAGAAGGGATAGAAAAAGTCAAATATATTTGAGCATACTTTTGCACCCCTCCAACCTCATAAAGAGTTGTGTGTTTCTTAATATTGTAGGTGAGAGAGGGGGTAGAAAAGGGTCTGTTTCTTCAGGTGTCAACTGTCTCCTCTAACACTGACAGCTGAACACAAGTGAGAGGAGCGTGATCAGAGATACTGAGACTCAACTCTTACATTCATGGCACCAGCCCATATTCTAGTCTTATTGGTTAGAGAAGGTAACAGATGGCTGTGATGCTACCCAGCTGAGTCACAGCTAATGGCCACTAAATTGTCTATTTAGAAACTCAAGTAGTTTGTGTTACTCAGGATTCTGTGCATTTTTCATCTGCTTTTCCAGACCTCTTAGAATCAAGGCTCAAGAGGGGGATATTATTGCACATGCTGAAGTTTGGTTGGGGATGGAGTTAACAAGCAAAGATTCTGGCCAAAGTCAATAAACTGACATTTGAGAAGGCAGTGGGAATGGCCTGTTCTCCTACTTCCTGCAGTAACTCCAGGCAACACAAACAGCCAGCAGGGTGCCTGTTTACTTCTACTTGCCTGGACAGCAAATAAAGCAGTGCTTTATTCAGGATGATCAAGCATTTTAGTTCCAGAAGACCAGGGCCCTGCTGGACTACAATTTGCTGGTGAAGGTTTCTCCTCCTCAGTATGTATGATAAAAGATGTGACTCTGTGGCCATATGGCTAGAGATAGCAACATGGGGAAGTGAAACAGGCAAAGGAGCCAGCAGTTGCAAGTCTAGACCTATAGATAAGAAGGCTAAGAAACTGGGGAGGGCTGGAGATAAGGAGGCGTTTTAGTCCTGCTAAGGACAGTTAGGAGAGCCGTGTTGAGCAAGTCTCCTCCTTTGATAGAGAGAAGACAAAAGTTCCAGGAATCAAAGGGGACTAAGCTAAAACCTTAAGTTAAAAACCTTTTCCTATGTGCAACAGCCAGAAGAGCTTCCATGTCAGGACCCTTCTCTTCCATAAAGCTCTGAAGGTGTTTAGATACAGCTCCATGTGTCCCCCTGTTGGCAGCAACACATCTGACACTGTTAAGTGCCCCTTGATTTGTTATGAGTGATCAACACCTCTATCCAGAAAACGTTGATTACTTCGAGACTTAACAAATATTCCTTAAGTACTTTATAATAGCCCCATCCAAAAAACAGAATAGCCAAGCTAGGTGAGGCAAACGATCTCTGGCACCCCATCATTTCTTGCCCACAAGCTTGCTTTCAGAATCAGCACAGGAGGCAGGGCCCTCAGAGCGTGATCCACCGTGCTCTGTAGCAGCCTGAGGCAATGGGTCTGTGCCAACATCCCCAGGAAGCACTATCTATTTTAAGATAAATGTAAAGAGCTCCATAGTTTAATAATATATTCATTCTTAAGTACAATAAAAAGTATTTTTAGAAGACCTTCAGGAAATGTGAGGTGACTGCAGATTCAGAATGTTTTGTGAAGACTGTGTGGGACATATTCCCACTCTTGGTTCATGGCTTTAAATGACCTCCCTAGAGTAAAAAGAATATAAGTTCAAGACAACTAGATTGAGCACCACCACATGGGGAGATCTGTGAGGGTGTGGCTTCTCATCTTCCCTTTTCCTTTCATGATGAGCCAAAAAGTGCATGGTGTAAAGTAGTTCCTCAACTAACCTAGGCTAAATCAATGAGAAGAACATTCTAACTGCTCAAAGTTGTGATTCTAAGATATCTAAGTGACACTGGAATACCACGATATCTTGTTATTATAGGTGCTTTTAAATATAGTCACATCTAATTTATTTTTGTATGGATTATTTGTGGCCAAATTTTTATTTCCAGTGGACTACACCCTCCCTGGAATGATGAAAGAACATCACATCCCTTAATGGTACAATTGAATTGGACTCAGGAAATGCAGTTATTTTAATATTATTGTAAACTAAACATAATTAAGAATGTAAATCTTCCCAGGAAAATATCACATGACATAGTCCAGAAACATACATATGACTTCAGTTGATGATTTATCTATTCCACCTTCAAAAGTTTAATAAATAAATGAATGTTAATTCAAATGTTTAGTATTTAAAGCATCTAGGAGTTTTCACTTTTAACTCTGATACTTTAACATCCAGAAGGCATAGTAATTACTAAAGGCAAATTAAGGACACCAAAGTGATCAAGACTTGAACAGATCCCCACAAGCCAAAATGAACAAAACAAAACAATATCTAGACCTTATAATTCTCCATATCAGTTTTGGCTTAAACTTGTAGGTTTAACTACATATTTACACTAACAATCCATGTAAAAATAACTGGTTTGGGATCAGGCTCACTCTCTGTAGATAGAGACATATGTCTCTATCTACAATAAAAATTATTGTGAATGTTCAAATTTTTAAAAATTACTGCAATAAAAGACACATTGCCATTAACTCTTTTCAAAGTATTCCTCTTCACTTCAAACACACATATCCCATCTTTCTTACTGCTTTCTGAAGCAGTTCTGGAAGCTCTCTTTCATGGTGTGGTTGCCTCTCAGTGCCCTGAATCCATTCACAACGTTGACATTTCATGGCCATTTTGAGTTTAGGGAAGAGCCAGAAGTCACACAGTGCCGGACCCAGTGAATAAGGTAGAGAAGGACACTCTGTGATGCTCTTCGAGCCTGCCTTTCTGTGGCATGGCACTCACCAGCAGCATTCACTGCATCTTTGATCACAACTTGTAAAGACACTCATGATAAAAGGACTTCCAGAACTGCTTCAGAAAGTGACAAGAACAATGGGATAAGTATGTTCAAAGTGATGGAGTATATTTTAGGAGGCATTAATGGCGATGTGCCTTTTACCATAATAATTTTTAAAATTTAAATATTTACTATATATTTTGATCAGTCCTTGTAGATACAGACACAGATAAACACAAAGTATCCGATTTTGTTTTAGTTTTTTAGGTCCTCTATGTGCCACTCAGTAATTTTTCATAGGAAAGCTGAGATGCTAAGAAGAGTTGTAATTAGGAGGAAAGCATCAAGGATCTGGCAAGGGCCCAAAGCTGACAGACTCAAAGGAAGGGAGCCACAGGGGAATAAGTATGAGTTTGAACTTAGCTGAAGGGAAGGGATGGGCCTTTCTTCTTCACATCTGTGTGTGAAATCTACCATCTCGCAATGATTTTGGCAAGTGAAAGTATCTGGTTGACATCTGCAGAGATTCCTACTTCTAATGCTAAACAACAAGGATGCCTTGCAATAATTTACATCAAGCACCCAATCTCAGAACATCCTTAGGGATTTCTGGAGAAGGCTAATAAACATATACAACTGTAAGGAATTTTATAGCCATTATGTCAAGCCAACAACTAGGCAAACAATAATATGTGTCAAACTTGTACTAAATTCTTAAGCTGGAAAAAATTAAGCAAATTTCTTGAAATCGCAGATTTTCATATTTTGTACCACTCTTTTATAAGAAGTTCATTAAAATCATCTGTGTTCTCTCATAAAAACTAAAATGTCAACAACATGCTAACAACCATGCAGTGTAATCTAGATGTTTTATTTGTAGCTCAAGCCAGACTAATTATACACAGAAATACTAAAGCAACTTTATGCTTAAAAGAAAAATAAAATATTTTGTCATTTCTGATTTAGCTAATTCAAAATCCCTGTATAACATGTTAAATATTTTTTTTTTTTTTTGGTCCTGAGGATCGAACTCAGGACCTTACACTTGCGAGGCAGGCACTGGAACCATTGAGCTAAATCCCCAGCCCCATGTTAAATATTTTTGACATTTGGATTTTTTTAAGAAAAAAATACATAAATTTCAGTTATTTATTTCAGTTTTTTAGGTATTTTTTGTATTTTTGTATTTTTATTAATTAAAAATAAAAACAAATTTAAAGAGCAATTTTAGGGTGTGAAATATAGTCAAAGTGCTTGATTTTTTACCCACTGTGATTTCCTGTTTTATGTTTATACTGTTTGTCCCATCCCTTAATAGCATGTCATGAAAACGACCTGTTTCTCTTGTCCTTTATTGTTTATCACTCTTAATTATTACATTTAAATTTTGATTTATTTATAATTTATTTTGATGGCATATTATGTGCAAATAAAGATGATTAATTATCCATTCCCATTGATTTATCACTATTAAATTCTTACGAACTCGAGTTACTCTCAGACTATTGTTTCCTTAATTTTCATGGTTATGTATTGCTCTAGTACCACTTTAATTATTACAGTAATTACTGTGTAACATTATGTTTTGCTATTCTATAACAAAAGAAATTCCTTGACCAAATTCTATTTCCCTTTGTATAAAACATTCTTGGCTATTTTTACCTACCTATTTTTGAATCTAGGCAAATTTTGACTCAATTTTTAAGGCATAAAATCCTTTGTAGACTTAATTGAAACAATATTAATTATAATATTAAAAATAATTAATATATAACACCAAATAATATTAATAAAGATACAAATCAATTTAGGAAATGTGAAATCCTCACAATATACATACATACATACATACAGAGTTATATAGATATATGATTGTCATCCAAAGCATATCATTTTATATTGTTCCTTGTCTCTAAGTAGTAGTTTTTTTTTTTTTTTTGCGGTACTAGGGATGGAACTCACGACCTTGTGCTTGCGAGGCTGGTGCAGTGCCACTGAGCTAAATCCCTGGCCCTGTCTCTAAGCAGTTTTACAATTTTCCTTGGGTAGCTCCTTAACATTTCCAATGAAATTTCTTCCAATGCATTTTTAATTGCATAGGACTTTAAAAACATATTCACTAATGTATTATTGACATGATATATAATAACAACCAATCTTGCTGATTGATTTGCTCCTTAGTTTTAATATTTTTCTATTTGATTGCTTTGAGGTTTCTAATTAAATGACTTAGCAAGGCATACAGTCATGATTTTGGTCTCTTCTAATAGCTATTCACTCATTCAATAAATATTTATTGAGCATCTACTGTATGCTGAGCATGGTCCTAGACAATACAAATATATGTGTAACAAATACAAAATCCCTCATGTAAGAGAACTTACTAGCACAGTTTTTTAAAAAAGGTAAATACAATCACTACATATAGTGTTTGAGAAAGTGATTAAGTCCTATAGAAAAATGGAGCAGAGTAAGGGAGACAAAGAATGCAGGAGGCTTTGCAATAGGAAATAAAGTGGTCTGTGTGGAACTCCCTGAGCAAAGACTGGAAGAAAGTGAGCACATGAGAGTCATACACACGTGTGAGAGAGGGGGAATGCCAAAGGCAGACAGAAAGAACAAGTGGTATGAAGTGCTAGGGAAGGAGTGTTTCCGGGCAGTGGCCACAGGGGAGTGAGTACAGGACAGATGAGTAAGTGAAGTAAAGTGACATCTGATTGTGGTAGCCACTTATTTCTATTTTTATTGCATTAACCAGAAATTAAAGAACAACATTATAAATAAGGATGAAAACAGATCTCTTTACCTTGTGACCATTTTTACAAAGAATACTTTTATGTTGATCATTGATGTAAATAGTTATACTTAAAAAACATGTCACTTTATCACATTAACAGAATAAAGAGAACCATATGATCATCTCAATGTTCACAGAAAAGCCATGTGAAACACTACCCATTCATGAAATTCATGAAAAATTCTAAGCAAACTAGGAATAGAAGGAAACTTTCTCAGTGTAAGGGACATCTATGAAAACTATATAGTTAACATCATATTAAATGGGGAAAAGTGAATGCTTTCTTAAGATGTGAAACAGACTAGGATGTTCACTCGCAACTTTCAACACCATATTAAGGTTCTAGTTTGAAAAATAGGTTAAAAAAAGAAAGAAAAAGCATACTATTATGCCACTTAGAGAGGATGAAGTAAAACTTTTTTATTCAGATGATATGATCACATACACAGAAAATATTACACAGCCAATAAGAACCTACTAAAACTATACGTGAATATAATATGGCTTAAATAAGATCCAGAGTAGCATAACAGGATATCTAAAAATCCAGGTTTTAATTAAAAAATCAACTATCATCCCAAGAATACAGAAGACAACAATTTGAATTTTAAAAAGACAATCAACAGATGTCAATACTGAGATGACAGAGATGTTAGAATTATATGCCAAAGATTTGAAAGCAGCCATCATAAAAAATGCTTCAGTAAACAATTACAAACATGCCTGAAACAAACAAAATAGAAACTTTAAGCAAAGAAACGGAAGCTACAAAGACAACAAAATGAGCCTGCGGATCTATAGCAAAAATAACATTTGTAGCATGAGAATCACAGAGACAGATAAGGGCAAAACTTAAAAAGCACTGGAAAAAATAATGGGTGAAAAATTTCCAAATTTGGCAAAAGAAATAAACCTAACATTCAAAAAGCTGAGTGAAATTTAAAAACAAACAAACAAAAAAGCTGAGTGAAATCCAATCAGGGCAAACTCAAAGACATCCACACCAAAACACATCATTGTCAAACTTCTGAAAACTAAAGACAGAGGAAAAGAAAAGGCTTGGAAGCAGCAAGTGAAAAATAACAACTTATCTATACAGGAAAAACAATTTGATAACAGCAGATTTCTCATCAGAAACTATGTGGGCCAGAAGGAAAGAAACAAATGTATCAAATGAAAACAACAAAAGATTCTATGTTCATGAAACTATCGTTCAGGAATTAAGGGAAAATCAAGACATTCAGATGAAAGAAAATAAAGATAATTTTTTCAGTAGGCCTAGCTAAAACAAAACAAAAACCAAAGCAACAATAACAACAAAAACAAAAGCTAAAGGAAGTTCTTCAAAAGGAATGAGGCACTGAGGATGTGGCTCAGTAGTAGAGCACTCACCTAAAATGAAATGAACTAATAAAATAGTAAAATAAGGAAATAAAATAATGCAAGGAAATTGTTTCCTGGAACACTAGAAAAGAAGAAAGAACAACTGATGATAAAATTATGAATACATTTACCTTTTTTAATCACTGGGTATTGAGCTCAGTGCCTTTGCACTGAGCTACAACTCCAGCTCTTTTTAATCTGTTTTTAAATTTTGAGACAGAGTCTTGCTTAGTTGCTAAATTGCCCAGGATGGGCTAAAATTTGCAATCCTCCTACCTTACCCTCCCAGAGTACTGATTACACCATTGTGCCTCGTTCAGTGTACTTTCATTCTCCTCTTGAGTTTTCTAAATAATATTTAGCATTTGAAGCAAAAACTATACTACTGTCTAATGTGATTTCAAATATTTATAGAGGAAATATATAATACATTATAAATGAAGGAAGATAAAAGGAAGTAAAGGAAGGTAAAGCTTCTATACTTCAAAGATATTCGACATCATTAACCAGAAATATAAATTAAAATCACAACAAAATAGCACTATATGCCTGCTAGAATAACTTGAATGGAGAAAATAGTTGGGGGAACAACACAAAACATTGGCAAGGATATGAAGTGTTGGTTATTTATACGTTACTGGTTAAAATGAAAAATTACAAAGTTGCTCGGAAAAGTTTGACAGTTTCTTTGATACAACACACTCACACACACACACACTCCTACATCTGGACAATTAATATAATTATATTTAAGCTATCTTAAAAATTAAGTAGATCAGTGCTCATCTCATCTTAGATGTCACCATCTCTGCTAAGTCTTCCTGGGCCCACGTATTTACACGGAGGCCCCCAGGCGCACTGTACTCTGTGCTTCTTTCTCTCAATCACAGCTCTTATCACTGTTACAGTTGTGTTTATTCTCTCTGCAACCCCAGGAGACGATGGTGCAGTGACCACCACACTGATCCCGCGTAGGACTTTTACCATAGAAGTTGGCTGGATGACAACATAAAGTCAAAGGGAACTATCACAACTTCAACTATCATGGATTATTCTGGGGCAAACTTCCTCTTGCCACAGACTTCACAGCCAGCCAACCACACTTGAATCCTGATTTTCACTGCTCCTCTATGGGTACCAATCTAGGAGTCTCTGCTTCCTTCTTCCTCTCTTCAACACACTTTATGAGAGGTGGGAGAAGGGCACTTTACCCCCTCCATCACTACCACCAAGGTTTGTAATTTTTAATGGCATTTCTTCTTAGTGTTATTCCTTTTAGAATTATTCTTTCTATTTCCCATAGTTTGTCATCTCATTGAACTCTGCCCAAGTGGCTTGCTCATGAAATAGTTCAAATTAACTCAGGGCAGTGGGAGGTGGCCTGGGTTCTTCCTCCTGGGTCTGCACTCACAATCTGGGTTTGATCATCAATACCAACATTTCCCATGAGTTCAGTTCAATTATAAAAAGATGTCTGTTATCAACACAATGACTGTGTTATCAACACAATGTTATGAGCTGTAGGTTTCTTTGAGTCACATGCAAACAGAAATACTATGGGTGTTCAAACTTCTACTGGGATTCTTATTATATATGTTACCTCACAATATGTGTGGAAAAGGATTTCTCTCATGGGATTATCACTTGAAAGAAAAACCATTCTCTAGCAACTGGGAGCATTCTGTATTATGATAAGACAGTGTGAGGGGGTAAAAGGATGAAGAACAATGGTTATAGTAGAGTATTAAGCTAAGAAAAAAGTGCAGGGAATAAGAAAACCAAGCTTAGAAAGTAATGGACAAATTACTTAATCTCTTGAAGCCTCAGTTTTGCTGCTTGTAAATGATAAAATGCATCAATTGCTTGACACACTAAACTGTCCCTAAATGTTCACTAGTGATGGACACAGTCACATAGTCAGATGTTTCTGAAGTCAGCTTTATGACCTGGCACTGTGGTAATTCACCAGGATTCCCAGATCATGCACAGCTGCGTAAGAAAGTAAAACTAAATGGTTTAAGGCCCTCTGCTGAAGTGATTCAGAATTAGGAGTTAAGGGTCATGTCTATACTTTCCAAATCAAGTGCCGTATTTTAAAATCAGAAAATGTGTTTGGTTTTATTCCTTCACAGAACACTATGTGATTTATAACATGATTTAAAATAAGGTATAGAAGCACTGGCCTTCACAACATAAATACTGCAGATTAATTCAACTTCAAGAACACAATGAAAATACAATGTTTGGGTAATAAGACTGAATATTCCAAATAAAACTACAATAATTTCCTTTACTAGTCCATAAAATAGCATTCCTTATTATTTCTCAAAGCTCTAAGAAGCTGTATTTAAATTTTATCTTCTAAAAGTGTATTTTCTCAAAGATAAATATGCAGCAAAAAGACTTATGAAAATACTGAGGTTCTATATTTTATTTTCTACCACACTGGAGTCATCAGGAGAGTCCAAGAAAGAAAATCCTGCTTTGTTCCAGCTAGCAGCCACTGTATTACTCTTCCTAAGAAGGTGAATCCACTTCTTTTCCTTGCCTTATAGTTTCCATACTACAACTAATATCTTATATTAATACCACTCCTATTGACCTAGCATTTCAGAGAACTTGAGAGTGAGGTGGATTAAAGCAGACCATGAAACTTTTGGCTAAGTCATGGGAAAGCTGAGGCCTACCACTGATACAAACAATGGGAAAGCAGTGCATTGTGGGTGATGTGAAGGAAGTGCTATGGCCATTCTGGCACGCTGTGAGCCTTGGTCAGAACTGGCTCAGGCACTGGGTGCAGCTGCCTGCAGGAGCTTTGCTGGCTATACTGGATCTCTCTGAGATTAACTGTCCTAGGTTAACTGGCTACATGAATATTATAGTGGGGGTGAGAAAGGGTGTGCAGTGAGAGAGCTGAAAAATAAACTTGAGACAGAGAAACTCTGTGGCACTAGGAAGAAGAAAAGCCTTCAAAAGTGGCAAGGCTCACAGTTGTGGAGTAGTGGACCTTGTTGACAACTCTCGCTTCTTGCAGATTTCAGGGTCCATTTCTATCATTTAAAAGTTGAGATGGAATCCACTGGGCATGGCGATGCCAGCCTATAGTATCAGTTAAACTGAGACAAGAAGATCACTAGTGCCCATGAGTTCAAGACCACCCTGGACAACATAAGTCTCAACAAAACCAAATAAAGAAACAAATGAAACAAAAGCAATGTTGACAAAGATGTCAGGAGAGCAGCAACTCAACCAAGGTGCACAGGTACCATGGTAGTTTTAATATAAGCTCACAAATTCTTTGACATTCTTCCCACAAATGTTAAAGGACTAATCCCTTTCCTTTGAATATTTTCCCTTTCCTTTCCTAGCCTTCATGACTGACTTTTAACAACAACAACAAAAAAGGATGAAAATGTGATGCTGCATGATTTTTAAGGCTGGCAAGACAAGGTAATGCAGCTTGTTTCACTCTACATGCTAGGCACTCTGAGCCCACATGCAGGGAGCCAGGCAACTCTGCAGAGACCACACAGAGAGTCCAGAGAGCTAGAGAGAGAGGCCCAGAAGATTCAGCTGCACCAGCCTCCAGCTACTTGAGTTTTCCCAGTTTCGACTGCCAGGCATGTAAATAATTATTCTATTTCCTTTTGAGCCTCTCCAGCTGACACCAAGCAAAGCAAAGACATGCTGTCCTAACTGAGGCCTGCAGAAATCACAAATTCATAGGCAAATTATGTATTGTCATTGCTTTAAGACTGTAAATTTTGGATAATTTGTTATGTAGGATAAAATAACCAAAACAGGAACCAAACAGTGATGGAGACAGACCTCTTTTTAAAGGGTCCATAGGTTTTTTTTTTTTTAGTTTGTTAAGTTTTCACTTTCTAAGTCCTATGTTTCTATAATTTTCTTAAAATAAGTATGCACTACTTTGGAAATCACACACATAAAGATGATTAAGAGTTTTTGTAAAGAATAACTCTCATGGATAACTGTTTACTATCCATTCTAAACCTTAACAGACTACAGAAATGACAAAAAGCAATCTCATCCTTTCTTTGAATACCCTTAAAACCACTGACACTGAGGATCAAATGAACAGATGTTCAAGGTAGATGGCACTGCTGCAGGTCTGAGGGCTCTCAGATTTTTAGATACGGTCTGCTGAGACCTGGAGAGCTTTGTTGAGCAGGAGGCCAAAATTTAACTTCATATGAGAAACTAGCAGTGAAATTGAATAAAAAGTTTTATAACAGGATGATAACTAAGGGAATAGATTTTGGACTCAAATCAGACCAAACCTGAATCTGAATTACTCTAGACCTCACTGAATCTGTGATCTTAGTCAAGTTACTTCTCCGCAGTTCAACTTTTAACCATCTGAAAAACTGTAATAATAATAGTATCAAATTCACACAGCTGTAGAGACTGAGATGATAGTATGTGCTTAATTTATGATGACAATTATTATCAATCATTCTCATTTCTGCAGTTTTCCCATATTTCTTTTATAACATAGTATCAGTGGTGGGACACTAATGTTCTAGCTCATACTGGTTAGAGAAGCATCCTATACAGATCATCTATGAATTAGCTGAGAATTTCCCAGTGTACTCTACATTTTCAGCATTGTACTTGACTGTGAAACTACAGAGAAGTAGAGGATCCCCCTAGGAAGCCAACTATCTAACATCCTAACTCGACTGATCTGTGAGTACGCAACTTCAGCTTTCCAAGTATCTCATGGAGTTCTGATCTTCAAGTCCTCCTGCCAAAGGGCTACAAAGCTGTGGGAAAGGTTTTCATTACAATCACTGGTTGTTATAGAAATTTCTGCATACCATATATATCATGAGTATTTAGCAACACACACACTATACATTGTACTCATCTCTCGTTTCTAATATTGGGAATTATCTGCTCTGTACAACAATTTTTAATTGTCTAGCTGCTATACATTAAAAAGTGCTTTCCAATAACTAATATAACTAATATTCATTGAATGCATATTAGGACCCAGGCAAAATCTGCTGAAGACTAGTGAACTGAAATTTCAATCTAATAGAATAATCTAGTATCTGATATCACAAGACAATTATTTAGTAATGAATTAAATTGAATGATTTTCACATTTTAAGAGATATTAATAATTTTAAAGATTGACAGAAAAGCACAAATGTAATTCATAATGCTATTAAGAGCACAGCATTTTAAATATGTTCTAAAACAGTTCAGATAGCAGCCTTTGAGATGATGTCTCAGAGGAGTTATTTATTTTTTTATTGTTTTGGTACCAGAGATTGAACTCGGGTCCTTGCGCTTGCAAGGCAAGCGATGGAACCACTGAGCTAAATCCCCAGCCCAGGAGTTATTTTTTTTGAAAGAAACTCAGAGATCTAGTTAACACCTGGATAATAAAAACAAAAAAAAGCTACCATGGGCTTGAAAAATATTTAGTTCCACATAAATTTTGACTAGCTTATTAAGATTTTATCTTTTCATTATTTTCCACAGTTACAAATATTGAGTATGTGATTATGAGCATTAAATAATCTAAAAGGAAATACAAAATACTGTGTAATTGGGGTCTTTTCTATTTTTATTTCTTTTTTATTCATTCATTTTATTGGTAATTTTAGGTATACAATATGATGACATTAATCATTGGGAATGCTTTTCAATTAGGACAAAGTCTGGATGGGGGTGCTTGGTTGTTGTCATTTTGTTTCTTGTTCCTTAGTCATATTGTCAAACTTCTTTTGAGTTCTAAATAACTCCATTCTCTTTTGCTATGAGGCTCTCTCCTCTCCAACTTTCCAATATCCCTCTGAAAGTGAAGTACCATGCTCAAATTGCCTTGTGAGCTTATAGAGGTCTAACTATAGGTGAATAGCTGGGAAGGACAGCTGTACGGTTCTATGAACTGTCTCCTGAAACTTGTACTTATTTCTCATCTCTGGCCCTACACAGTACTATGTTCAATAGTACTTTGAAGGGGCTGAGGAATGTTATGTAAAACTATTCAAGTTTCAACTGTTCATAGGTCAGAAATACCCAGGGGTTTTGGTTTTTAATGTAACTTCCTTAGATAAAAGCCAGTTTCCCTTTTCCAATCCGGGAAGTGGATGTCTGTAGTACACCATAAATTACAGTTTCTGATTTTACTGTCTAGACACCATCAACCCCCTTAACACTACCTTCTCTGTCAAAAGTCTGGGCAGGGCCCAAAAAAAGCTGATGTCCAACTAAGCTCGGAAATATATTCCTTCCAACTAAAGCTGGCAAGATTCTGGTGAGCATATTTGAAGCCAAGAAAAATCACGATTGGAAAATTAAGAATGGTAGAAAGAGAAAGGAAGAAAGAGAAAGACAGAGAGAGACGGGGGGGGGGGGGAAGACAGAGGCCTTTCACAAATTAACAAAGGCTCAATGGCATTAAGTACTTGAAAGGTTTCCATCTCCACTCCAACTTCTAAATAAAGCCTGCAGATAAGTCCAGACATTTTTAGAGCCTTATCATCCTCAGTAGAGGTTCCACTGTAGGACAGAGACAGATCATAAGAGGGTTAAAGCACCTGCTCAAGAGGAGAGCATCAGTTACCCAGATTTTTTTTTTTTTGGTACTGGGGATCGAACTCGGGTCCTTGCGCTTGCAAGCCAGGCAGTGGAACCACTGAGCTGAATCCCCGGCCCTAGTTACCCAGATTTTTATATTGCTTTTCTGAACTCAAAGTCATCTTCACAACACACAAGTACTGATTAGAGTATTGAGAAAGGAGATAAGAAATCAGCTGCTTGTTCAGGGCCAGAAATGGCATGAGCTTGAAGATTCACTACCCTTTGCAGACCACCCAATTGCTTTCCTCTAAGTCAGCTAAAGAAATGCTACATTACCCTAGTAATAATGGTAGCAGTAAAAATAGTAATGGCAGCTTCACACAGTGAATTGCTACACTGGGCACTATACCAGATGTTTCACATTTTTTATTCTACTATAGCACAGCTTTCAACTGTACATGTTTGCTAGAGAGGATTCAGTAGAAGAAAGGTCTGTCTAGGATCACATCTAAGAAAGATTACTTTCTGAAATTCCAAAAGGATGGTTTTCATGATGTTTTGCTTTAAAATTTCACTCTTTATATAATATGAAAGACTTTTCATATTTTTTTCATTTCATCTTCATGAAGTCTTGAGCAGCAGGAATCCTTATCCTGTTTTACATATAAGAAAACCAAGGCTCAGGGAGACATGGTCAAAACCACACACTCATAAAAAACAAAGCCAGGCTTAAAATAGGCATCCTGACCCCAAGTCCTGTGCTCTTCCCGCTACTCCACAGCTGCCACTTAAAAAATGGTCCCAGAGAATGGGTCCCAAAGAATATTCTTTTTTTTTTTTTGGTACCGGGGATCGAACTCAGGTCCTTGTGCTTGCGAGGCAGGCAGCGGAACCACTGAGCTAAATCCCTGGCCCCCAAAGAATATTCTTAATGCTAAGTTGCATTGAATATGGTAGACTCAGTTCTACTAACATTCATTGAGCACCTACTGTGAGCCATTCATGGTGCCCAGTGCTGGAGGCTCAGAAGTGAAAATGTCACAAGAGCTGCAGAAAGGAATTAACAGTTGAGATCATATAAATAAGTGACTACCATATGGAGTAGTATAACCAAAGCAGATGGGCCACGACTTGAGCAGTCTATGAAAGCATCACGGAGGGACATCTGAGCTAGGTTTAGTAAGATGAATTCAGTAGTTCAGCAAGTAGATTATTTTTTAAATTGTCAAGAAAGAAGAGTAAAAGATTAGTGATTTGTGAAATGTTAGCACTGGGCCCAAGACCAAATATTTAGGAACCTTGCCATATATAGATCTACTGGCCAGAACATATGGTATCAAGTTGGGAGAGATGGTTAATGTTATAAGCAAGTAAGACACAAAAGAATGAAGAGGACCTTCTGCCCTTCCTAAAGGGTACATGCTCAATGAAAAGATCATGTTACATTTTAAAACCAAATGAATGTATCCCAACAGCTAAATGCCATCTGCAACTCTGACAGTTTGTTAGAGTGGAAAATTCAAAATATGACAGCCCAGTAAGGATATCTGGAGCACCAGACACTTGTTTTCTGGTGTACCTCTGACCAAGGCTGGTTAAAAGTTAAAACACTCACGCTGAGCTGTTCTGCCCCAGCCATTGCTCATGGGATTGTCTGTCGGCATGCTTTCAGAAAAAGAAAGACAAAAGCCAGCTGTGACCAGCTGATCATCTCCACTGCAGGTCCACCTTCGGGATTATTCTTTGGCAACATCATGTCAATGACACTAACGTGGAGTTCCCACCTTCTAAGGCCCAATATCCAAAAATCCTTTCCTTCTTGTTCTTTGTCCCCCTTGTTTCAACTCCACCTTTCTCCCTCTGTGACGTCTTCATTCCTCCCCATTTCAGCTCTCAATCTTCTAGTTTATGGCTTAGCTACATGAAGATGGATCAAATTTCTGGGGAGACAGTGGGGTTCATTTCTAGCTACTTCTCTTCTCCTCTCTTCTCATCTATGCCCTCTCTTCTTGGTATTCACTCCCCCTACACAATAACTTTTTTATATTACATCTTAATTTTCCCTTGGGGCAGCAAAGAAGTATGGAATATAGTACAGGCCACCTTTTAACAGGAGGGAGAGGGACGTGATCATCATTGAATTTCAAGATAAAGACTAGAGTGTAATATGTGCATCTAGGGCACATTTTCTTTCTCATAAGTTTGGTGTTTGGATTCACTTACTAGTATGAGGAGGCCAGCTACGCAGGAGTCACCACCTATTGCCTATCTAAATGCAAAAATATGCCCAGCCACACACTCCGGGACTCTATGCAAACCTACTGATTGGATCCTGAAGCTAAGCTTAGTCAGGGTTTGGCACCTGACTTAAAACAAGTGTATTCACACCCTGACTAGCTACCTATGACTTGGATACTTGGCTCAAAAAATTAATATAGGCCCATGAAACCCTGAGTAGGCCAAAAGGAAGATTACATTATGAATAAATGGGAAACAGAATGAAGGAGATCCATAGAAAAGACAACACGAGAGAAACTCCATAGTCTTAATGGTTTTGCAGTTTCAATTTGAGTCTCATGTTGTAACCTTCCTCCTTTTCTTTGCAGTAGGCACAGATAGTTCTGTTATTTGTAACCTTAAAAAAAATCTGACTGGAATGTAAAATCACTGACCTAGTAATATGTCTGCTAGTCTTAGCACGGAAGCATATCTTATTTCAAGACTTGCCAAAGTTTCAAATTCAGTTACCAGGAATTGAGTTACCAGGAATTGCAGCTTTAGTCATTCTGAGTTATGCAAAATGTTAACCAAAAGTTACATTGCTCTCTGAATTTTCTCATCAAGGAGCATCCTTGATGGAAACACGGGAATGATTTCTCCTCTGCAAAACTACCTTCTTCCTTCACACTCAATCAACAAGAGAAGTTAGCTGTGTTCCTGTATTTATCATTTATTTTAATTAACCTGAGGAAGATGTAGAAGCCCTCTACAGTGCCGTATGTTCAGCAGTAAATATCCACCAATTCTAATCAGAAGCCACAATTGTCATTATCCTTTCTTGTTAGAACATCAAGGTCTATTACTCTCAACTTGTTATCCTAGATCACCAATCAGAATTTGTATTTTTAATTTCCTAAGCATGTTCTTTACTTCTCTCAATTACCTCTGTTCTGAAAGATAAAGAATGGCAGGAATTACTATGAACATTGAATCTGGTTCTGAGAATCTGGTTTCTTTAGAGTTCTGTGAAGTACCCCGAAGTATTCATTTCCTCCTTGTACCACCCACCTTTGTTTATAAGTGAATATCCCTCTATCGCTCTCCATCGGTCCAAATATTCAGAAGAAAAATTCCACACAAGTGACTGGTGTATCATCTGGAGAAATGTGCTCGGCACCCACAGTGGCTCCCCATTCTACTACAGCTCAGGACTCACCAGTGATTCAACTGACCTTTCTGCTCAAGGATTTGCATCACTTCCTTTGTTCAATGCTGTACAACATGGAATGACAATAATGTGAATAATTTTTCTTTTACAGAAAATAACATAAAACACAGGAAATCTGTAAAAGCAGTTTGGACAACAGAGATTACCATATTTTAACTTGATTAATTAAACACAGTAAAATTACTTTTCTAACTAGCAAATTCTATTTTATTAAATTATACAAAAGTGTGTTTAGTGAGAGTTCCAAGAACAAGTTTCTTCATTAAAGTGAACCATAAAAGCATCTTTTAATTGATAGGTACCACAGAGAGTGAGGAGAGAGAAGGAAAATTAAGGTTATACTTTAGGCAATCACCTTACCCCAAACGTCCTAATAGATTGAACCAAATACATACTTTAAAAAGTGAAAGCACATGCTGGATCTGAATCCAATCAGTAGAAAGGTCCATTCACACAAGGCCAATGACCTAGGGTAGTTCCAATTGTGGGCAAGAAGAGGAGGAGTCAGAATGGCAGCTGGCATTAGAGGCCTCAGTAGATGGGGCCAGGTTGGTATGCAAAGCCCAGTAGAAGGCAGGTTGGTGTTTGGCCCAATACATTCACCAAGCAGATGCTTGAGAATGCTGGCAGAACAAGGCACCAGAGGTCCTGGCAGGAAGTTCCAAGGATTCTCTCCTACAAGGACTAGAAGTCAATCTTGAGATCTTGTGTAGAGGATCTAGGCAAGAAATCAGCAAAGGGGGTCAAGATGTAAACCCAATTAGTGGAACCCTGGCACTATTTGAGCATATGAGAGGAGTAAGGGTCATGCTGAGGCAGTGCCAACAGCAGAAATGATGAGGCTGACCAACTAACCTATTGGCCAAAGGGGCCCTTATTTCCTTTGCTAACAGCCAGACTGTTTCCTGAGCTTGGAATAGGGCCAAGGCAGCTGGTTAAGAATGATGGGTTTGCACTACTGGTGCAGATAAATAGTGTACATCCTAAATGATAATGTTACTATTTATTGTGGATGAAAAATTAACTGTGAGGAGGTAGTTCACACTGAAAGGGGACTATGAACCTAAAAACTGGACCTAAGCGCAAGGAAGATCCATGTTTTGTGGGTGGAAGTCCAAGCAAGTAGGGCTGAGTCTCTGGAAAGGTTGATATTAGGAACAAGTCGGAGGTGAAGCTAGCAGGTTAAGAAGAAATGTCATGGTGCTAGAGAAAGACAGACTGCAGGGCCCAGAAGGCAAAGCAGACCCCATGGGACTGAAATTCAGAGCAAGCTTTTTGTCCCTCCAGCAGGGAGATGGAATATTCGTAAGAACAAAACCAGAGTTGCACAAATAGGAGCAACACCATGAGTAATCCACAGTTTCTCCTGAGCACAAGTAACACTGGTCCCAAGCCCAGAGCGGGACTGAAGAGGACAGGGTCAGGAGCCACGGGCTTACCCATACCATCACAGAACTGCGGTGTCTCAGGTGTGGGGCTTAGGGATGCTGGGACCTGAAGCCAAGTGTGTTATCTTGCCATCCCTACTTTCATATACAGGGACAACAAGCACATTTCTGTGTGCCTCCCTACTTCCTCAACCAAAACTAAGGTTCACAGAAATCATTCAGGTGTAGCTTGCTTGTACTGTGGTTTGTGTTATTGTTTGTATAGTTGACCAAGAGTCTGTGTTACCATCTCAGACACACAGAGGTGGGGTAGCATGTTTCCAGAATAGGGACAATTTGTGTCTCAACTTTCATGTAGTTTACATATAATTTTCCCTTTGATTGGCTACTGGGGGAGACAGAGCAAGAGTTAGTGTGGATGTGAAGATGGAATTAACCCTTGTTTTTTTATTCCAGTTGTTAGGGGGGTTCCTTCTGGAGCTGGAACAGATAAAGACTGGATAAACAGTCTTTAATCCACCACATTCTGTGCTTACAAGTTGAGATCAAGGGTGTCTCCATAAGCTGCCAAATTATTCGGAAGAGACCTCTGCCAATAAATATTAAGCCTGGACTAAAAGCACAGGTAGAGACAGTGTCAACCTTTCTGTGATTCTCCTGGGTGGAGACGGTTTCTGAGCAAGACCTATGGATTAGGGGCAGAGAGATTGGGTAGCTGCTGAGCTAAAACCCAGTCTTTTGCAAGAGAAGTCTTTGCTGAACATTCTTCTGGATGTCTTCACTAACAGATGGGATGGCTGCATCAAACCTGTAGCTATGGTATTTGTATCAGGAGAGTCTCACTAACACAAATTCTCTGACTGGCATGACAGTTCATGCCGTCTCTCTGGCATAGTGGGCAAATGACTTTGGAGTTAGGATCACTTGTTCCCCATCTCAGCTCTTCACTAACTGCTATGGTTATGGTATGGTTTGAGTGTGTTCCCCGATGGTGATGAGAGATGAAGGAATCTTTAAGAGACAGGTGCTAATGGGAGGTGAATGGATCAAGACTATCCTCATAAATGGATTAATTAATGGCAGTGAGTCCAGTCTGGTAGAGAGAACTAGCTCCCCAGAGTGAGTTTTTATACAAAGAGTAAGCTGGGGCCTTCTTTAGGCTCTTGATTCCTTGCTTACACAGTGCCCTTTCTGCCAGCTGTTCCACTTGTATGCTAAATCATGAGACAGCCAGGGTGCTTTACCAGGATGCTGGCACCAATGATATTTGGACCCTCCAGCCACCAGAACTGGGAACCAAATAAACCTCTTACTTTATAGTTACCCAGGCGCAGGTGTTTTGTTATAGCAAGACAAAATGGATTAATACAACTGCTTAGTCACTACTTGACCTTAAGTAAGGGCATTATAGCCTCTTCTCTGTTTTCCTGTCATAAACTGGGGTCACTGCAGGGAAGAGATAAAGGAGGGTATACAAAGTAGCAGACACAGAACACAATACATGGTATAGTCAGGTATCTGCTTGGAATCCACCTAACTCCCAAATTCTGCCAGTAGGGTACACATTCTGACTACAGTTTATCTCCTGGGTCTCTCATAACTACAAGGCTTTCCTCAAGGGTCCCATTTGCTAAGCAGGCTCTTAGTATGGAGCAAAAATCCAGGCACATTCAGAACCACAGATATAAATCCTGCTGTAATACCACTATCTTCACTCTCATTTCTTCATTTAAACTTCAGCATTAGCGGCTACCTGGGAATGGCATTATCCTCAGTTTACAGGTAGGAATCCTGAGCCCACAATGGTCATGGGCTAGCCCTCAGCCACACAGCACTTAAGGAAGAGGTTTTAAGATTTTCAGTTAAGGTGCTGATCAATGCCACTCACTTCCTTACTGCCTGGGGAAAGGTCTCTAGTAACACATTAGATCGGTTATTTATCTTTTGATTAATACATATTTTCATAAGAGGTCTCATCTAAAAGTCGATTCTCAGGCCCTTTGCACATAAGTCAATTTTTTAAAACTTTAGGAGACAAACTGTCCTTTTTCATTGAACCACGTACCACAAATACACATATATTTGTGATTATTTACATTTATGCCCCCAATTAGATTATAGTCTTCTTTGGGCCAGGGATCACATCAGTTTAGCACTCAACAATTGCTATGAAATGAATAAAAGTAATTTTCACAGTGACACAACTGTACCAAAATATTTTCTGCACAAGTTCCCTTGTTAGTGCTATCTCTAATTCTTTATAGTTGACAGACATTTTCTACCAGAACCCTGCTCTAGTGACTGTCAGAGATTGGTCTCATGGTACATTGTGCAAGGGGTGTGGGTCAAATCTAGTCCATTAGAGATATCATCAAGAATAGGCTGGTTTTCACCAGCCTATGAATCATGTTACCATTTCCATTATGTACAATGTATCACTCATAACAATGTTACCAATGTAATCATCTCTGCATAGGGCATTGTAATATTCAGTACACTTTGATCTTCAACATCCTTGGGAAGAAGGCAGAAAGATATTTTACAGGAAACTGAAACTTGTGATTTTCTTGAGCTGATGTAACTGAGAAGTGGAACCAGGACTCAATTCCAGGTGGAATTCTCCCTTGTAATGCAAGAAAAAGTACTTAAAAGTGGAAAACAAATTTAATGTATAAAGATACTGATGAATTGAAATCTAAATGTCCATATATAATCCCTTCAAGATGAAATGGTAAGGCTTTTTTTTTCATACATGCACATGTGCATGTGGGTTTTGGCAGAAATTCTCTAAGTATTGATTCATTCAGAAGAGCAGGAGCATGAGGAGGAATTATAGAGAGGGTAGTATCATTCAATTCAACTGATGATTCTCCTAAGGCTACAAGGTGGCAAGGAGGCTGGTGGTGCTCAGGTGTTGGGTGACTTGCCAGGTTTGCACCAAGCAGATGTGCCTGGTGGTCTTTTCAACTTCATAGCATGATTCAGGTGGGATCAGGACAGGCCCAAACTACAACACTATGAATCTCTACTACTGGGCAGTCTCAGTTTGCGCAGGCCACAGGCAGCCTGAGGGATGCAGGTCTCTAGCCTGCAGGGAGAGAAAACAGCAAGAGAAAAGCACAGCTTCAATCCTGAGGGGTTTCAATAGGTTTCAGTACCTATTCACTTGGAAGAGCTCGAGACTTTACCATTAGGTTCAGCAGAAAGAGGAAGGACTGGTCACTGACGAGAGTTACTCTGCACATGGTACTGCGTGGTATTTTACACATACCAAAGCTATGGGTCAAAACCACCCCAACACTTACAGATGATGAAAGTGAAGCTCAACTTGCTCAAGTCCACATAGCTAAAGCAGTGGAGCCACAATCTGAATTTATAGCTGTCCTCTTCCACACCATAGGCACACAGAAGAAAAGAAAGCCACCCATCAAGGAACGTTCCGGGAGTCGAGCAGTCTACCAACTGGATCAGCTTAGCGGCATCTCTGGATACCCGGACTGTGTGAGAGGTGAGCATGCTGAGGGCGATGATGATCATAGTACCCGTGCTGATTTGGTTCTTCAAGTGAAAATGAGGCTGAGGAGGAGGCAGGCCAAAGATGCAGGTGAGCAGATCAGTGGGGAGCAAGGAAGAGTAGAAGTGAGAATTAGGCTCACATCAACAAAACTTGAAAATGTACTGGACTGTTATGTAGTATGCTTTCTGAATACCTGTTGTTCTGGACTGTAATATTAAAAGGTTATAATTCAATTTACAAATTTTCTAAGTGCATGGAAATACTCAATGGTATTACCATGAGGGAATCCTTGACATCTGAAAATACCTACTCAATTGGAAGACTCAATACTTTCCACCTACACTGTTTGTTTTTCTTCTTTTCTGCTCTACCTTCTACATTTTGCTATATTTAGATGAGTGGCTTTACCTTTCTACTAGGTAATAAAATTCCCAGTGCTTGAGAAAGAAATGCTTATTTCTTTCAAATGCCTTTGACATATGCTAAAATTCTACTGTTTCTGCAAACAGCAAAGAATAGCAGTACAAACTAAAATGACAGTATTTTTTTTATGTTTTGTTTTGGTTTCCATTTTAAATCTCTTGAAAATGACCCACAGTTAGAAAAACACTTTATGACCTGCACACAAATGAACATATATCTGTATTTATATAATTAAATACAGGTTATATGAAGCAATATTATGGCTGTATTATGAGTATTATGAGTAATTCACACACTTGGATATTTTCTACTTACTCTAGCTTATTTACAACAAACAAAAAGCCCAGTAGAATGACCCACAAGGGTAAGTTCATGATTGATTTGTGAGTTGAAATTTTTTATCTGAAAATCACTAGCCAGACACAGAATGTAAGGCCCAATCCACATTGCTGCAGAAACTCCCCTGGAAGAGGAGGGTAAAGAAGGGTACAAAAGCTCTAGTGACTGCACACATTCTTTCTCCTCCAAGGACAACTCCAGAAAGTACATCCCAAGGGTGAAATCAAGACAAAGGGAACCTGCACAAAGAGGATCACAGGCTGAAAGAGCCTAGTGAAAAAGCGTACTTCATTAAAAAAAATCTCTCCTGGTTAGAGCAACACCAAAATAACATAATTCAAGAATTCTTTTAAGCAGTTTGGATGACCCACATTACCACTAAGCACTATCCACAAAGAAGGCATTGTCAGAAAACTGATTTTATCTAAACCTGATTCAGCATGTGTGTAAACTGTGTGTGTGTGTGTATGTGTGTGTGTGTGTGTGTGTGTAAAACAGGCCAAGGGACAGTAGCTGTTACACCTGCAGCAATTCCAGTCATCAGGCTGACCTCGGGGCAACTGAGTACTTCAGGCAATGTGTCTCGAATCATAATTGAACCTCAGCTGTATTGCAGCCAAAGGGCTGTATCTGGTACATTTTTTGCATTTGTTTCGAGAAAATACTCTAATTTAAATCCCTATTTCTCAACTCCTTCACCAAGGAGCTTCCCTAGGGTCCAGTTTAGAAACAACATTAATCCTCACTTTTCTTGCAAAGCACTCAGAGGCTTCAGTTATACAGCCCAGCTTACAAAGAAAAATGCAGACGTGGAGATGACAATCTCACTAAACACTTTTTTTCTCATGTAATTACAGCTCCAAGTTGCACAATTCCAAGGCTTTCCCTACAAACACACAATTTCTCAAGTCATAGCCACAGACTTTTCATCAATCATTAGTATCTCTTACCAAAATCTCCAGAGCACTCTTTTTGGGGGGACAAATGAGCCTGTGTGAGGGAGTATACTCCACTCCTAACAGTAGACTGCTTGGCTGGGATACAAGAGTTACCACTGAAAAATCAGATATTCTATTTCCTTTAATCATAGACTAATCTATCACTAAACAATAACCCAACCTCACTCCAACCTATATTTCACTCCAATGCCTCATACTTAAAGGACACCATCACCAACAAATATTGTGAAATGAGTTACTCAAGGGGAGAAAATTGAATTTCTTTTGGCCATTCTTACATAAAGGCTCTTCCACCTATTTAATGTTGAAGGAGTATGAAGGAAAAACAGTGAAACCATTGATTTTCAAGGTTACTTCTAGGCTTCTGGGCAGTAATCTAAGAATGACCTGACAATTATTATGTTTTAGCACATTCTGTGTTTGCACACATGCTAAGTTGAAACAAATGGGGCAAGGGAGGGAGAAAGAGAAAGAGAGGAAAGGAAGGAAACACACACACACACACACACACACACACACACACACACACACACACACACCGCCTGAAAGTTCTGAGTCTGCATCTAAGAGTGTTTGCATCCAAATCTTTATGTTGGATCCTGCGGCCCTCCTGGTATCAGTGTAGGTCTCAGCCTCCATCTGGACACTGCTGGAAAGAACTCATTATTTCTTGTGGTTTGGGATTCAGGGTGGGCTGCTTCCACCAAAACACTCAAAAAATGTAAAAGATGCAAGTTCAGATGGAAAACTATGCTTCACTATCTCAATCAGTGTAACCTTCCCTTAACTTGTTTAGACTATGTCACCAAAGAGAGAAGGTAAAGTCAACTTTTAGCAAATGGTAAAGTTGGCAATCTTCCTCTTCCTCATATTCCTCCATCACATTTACCAAGCAATGTAGAATTTGGGACACAAAACCAATTTGCTGCATGGACAGGGAACCAAAAGAAACCATCACTGAAAGGAATCAACCCAAGTGAGTGGAGATCAAACATGAATGGATATGGGTAAGAAACAATGCTGAGGTTTTGGTCATGACCCTACAACCCAACTGGTCAACAGACATGGCCTCCAGAATTTCTATGAAGAGGCTGAATGCTGCAATCTGGTTGAAAGAGGATGTAGTAGATTATCACATTTTTTCCAACCATGACCCAGAGTAAGAAATATATTTCATTCACTGAAACAGTACACACACAACTACAAATGTATGCACCACAACTACAAACGAATCCAATTTCATGAAATGATATTTACCCTTACTATGTTGTAATATTCTCTGATACCTTTACTAATTCTATTACAATAAAAATAAAAGATCTGGTCATGACCCGCTAACTTGATTTCATGACCCATTAGTAGACAGAAAATCATCACTGGTGGAGAAAAGACAAACAGTACAAAAAGCCTTATCTTGAAACTGTGTTCTATTCATAGCTAACCTGTTTTTATATTCGGGGTGGCTTGGGAAAACTTGGAGACTAACAAGGCCTAAAGCCTTAGAGATATTTAACTTGACAGTAACATAGGAAAGGTGAAGCAGCCAGTGATCTTTCTGACTAGGGCACCTCTGCCTCCCAACACTGTATTTTTCAGAGAAAGGGGAGCTGGAACCCATCAGGACCCCAAAACAGGACTAAGACTGCAGGCAGCAAACTAGAAGAAATACCAAGAGCAAGAGCAAAAACAGCATGGGGGCTTAAAAATAAAGTACTAGATTAAAATTTCTCCATTCAAACCTCACGAACAGGAAAATATGATTGCCATCATAAATGATCTACGAACATGCTCCAAAGTGTAACTGTAATGATGTTATTCTTTCTCCCAGAAGTGAAGGTTCCCTTATGACTCAAAAAATAACAATTAAAAGAATAAAATAGATGTGTTTGTCTTCTATGTTTATTATTTTGTAATTCCACTGAGATAAACTGGCTAATTTCAGCTTTTTTAATCACTTCAGATAAGAAAATGTCTAGGCTTAACCACAAGAATATCTCCACATTAAAGAAAAATTACATCTAGGCATGCCCTACCAAGGTCTCGAGTTGCGCAGAACACGCAGAATCAGCCCACGCCTCAGCAACAATCCACTGGACCCCCACTCCCGCTCCTCTGTACAGCCACCTGGTTCCACACTACAAAGACACAGAGGACACCGGACCACCAGACCATGGTACTGAGTCCTGCTGCTCTGGGCCCAAAGGTAGGGGCTTCTGAGCCACCATCCCACTGCTCCTGGTCCAGAGTAAGGGACTTCTTGGCCACCATCCCTCCCACTGCTCCCAGCCCAGAGGATAGGGCTTTTGGGCCACCTTCTGTCCCGCCACTCCTGGCCCAGAAGAAGGGGCTGCTGAGCCACCATCCCACTGCTCCTGGACCAGAGGAAGGGGCTTTCTGGCCAACATCCCTCCCGCTGCTCCCAGCCCAGAGGAAAGGGCTTTTGGGCCAACTTCTGTCCTGCCTCTCCTGGCCCAGAGGAAGGGGCTGCTGAGCCGCCATCCCATTGCTCCTGGACCAGAGGAAGGGGCTTCCCGGCCACCATCCCTTCTGCGGCTCCCAGCCCACAGGAAAGGGCTTTTGGGCCACCATCCCTACTGCTGCTCCCGGCCCCTGTCCGACCTCTCCCAGCTCAGAGGAGGTAATCCCTGCAGGCGCCAACAGCCCCTACCCCAGTGGAAATGAGAAAACACGTAAATAAGTCTCAAAACCAGACTTCCAGATCACCTACAGCAACCCCAAAGGGAAATGAGATGGAACACTCTGATACTCA
>NW_004624742.1:12015656-12036557 GCF_000247695.1 Heterocephalus glaber | reverse complement strand
TTCTTTATCCAGTCTCCAGTTGATGGGCAATTGGGCTGTTTCCAAGCTTTAGCTATTACAAACTGTGCTGCTATGAACATGGGTGCACATATATTGCTGTGGTACAATTCTTTTAATTCTTTGGGGAAGACAGCCAGCAGAGGAATAGCTGGGTCTAATGGGACTTCTAATCCTACTTGTTTTAGGTATCTCCATATTGATTTCCATAGTGGTTGTACCAGTCTGCGCTCCCACCAATTATGAAGAAGGGCTCCTTAGAAAGGCTACATTTAAATGAGTATCTTTTACTTTTTTGTCTTCACTTAGATAAATTCATGAAGTTTTGGAAGACAAAAGTTAAACTTTAGAAGAAGAACTCAGAGATTAACAACAGGATGAAATCTATAGAGGGTTTAAAATAAAGAACCACATGAGAAAATAAAAACTTTTAATTGCAAGAGAAAGCCCAACTTAAAGCACATACCCCATAACCCTTTGCTCTGCATTTCTTCAGGCTATTGAATTTCATTAACCAGGAAAACACCAACTGGCTGACACTGACGAAAGCGATGCGTGATGGTAGAAATAATGTGGATCTGAGGATCTTATGCTATTCCAGTGGCTTTTATTTGAAGTCTTCCCTAGGAAAATACTTAACTTACCAAATGTGCTATAAAAGATTGAGTAAACAGAACTTCTGAAATAGATTTATCACATGCAACGTCATCTCCTAATGGATTATCATTAGACATGAGTTTATGTGATTAGTTCAGTGTAATAAGAATAATGCTTTGGGCTGAGTAAAACTTATTACTTTACTAATCACACCCCAGTCCCCACTCCTAAATATAAGTTGTCATCACCTCCCCAACTATTTTCCTCTCTTTTTATCCTTTTCCATCCTACATTTTCTTCCCCAGCATAACCAAAGTTTTGAAAGGCAAGAACGACATGTTTATGCTAAGACTTAGTATCACTTCAAAAATCGAAACCAGCATCTTTTGACCTCCAGGATAGTATTGTATCCCCATTATGCTGCCTCATATACCATGCAAAAGTTCAAATCCATGATTAACAATGTATACTCAATTTAGGCTGTCCTTAATTTATATTACTGTGGGACTCAATGCTGACTACTGTCAAGATGAAGAGATCTGTGAATAAAAACATATTTCAACACCAAATAGGAATTAGTCTTTTCTTACTTACTTACACAGGTAATGTTATATATACTACAGGATGTCAGGTTTCCCCGATACATCCCAATGTGAGAAATCATAAGCCAACAACAAAAAGTGACTGCCTAACAATGAATACACTGATAATTTATAGGACCAAAAAAACCAAAAGCACCTTTCCAGAGTCTAAGTGGAAACCTCAAAAGATGAGTCTCAGTCCTGAAATGGACTTTGATCCACTCTAGGATGGGCTGTACAGTGTTCAAAACCGTGCTAGTTAGGAATCTTAGAAGGGGTGCCAATCCTTGTAGAGTACGTGGAAGTACACTTAGAAATGAAGTATTCTAGGCCCGAAACAAGAAATATAGTATGGATGTAGTTCTCTTGGTGAAGCTAAAATTAGCTATCCAAAAATCTCAAGCGATTACAGAAGGCACAGGTGGGGTTTTTTTTCAATCCTGTATATTTCTCAACATTAATAAAATTAATTTTTACTGGACTGTCGCTCCCATCTGATTCCATTGTGCTCTCTGTATTTAGAAAGGCTGCCCCTCTCTGAGTTCCCTTGTTAATTCTCATACAATAATCCTCCTGGAAGCCCTGATACCAGTCAGACAGATTTTGAGAGTTTCTACAGCACCAGACAGAGCTCTGTCACAGTATGTGTCTCTTTGTTCTGCAAAGGCCTGACCCTTGTCTGCCTCCCTCACTGGACTATGAAGTCACTGAAGGAAGTAGATGGGTGTAATTCATCTAGATCCCCCAGCACCAAACACTGGTTCTGGCCCATAATAGACACTTGCTGAATGCACAAACACATGGGTGATGCAACTATTGTCCCTTTGCTTTCAAAACCAGTCATTTTAATGCAGTCATCACATTCATAATTACTACCACACAAAATTAGAAAACTTTAACATTTCTTAAACAATATAAGAACAAAGGAAACCAGACAAAAATATTTTTAATGAAGGCAAAGGTTTATTTATTTACACATATTTAAATCAAAATGTTATTGTATATCTATTCATTGAGATGAAAACTTACCCCTATAGGCCCAGCCAGCTGTAAAAGCAGCTTAAATGTTGTATCCCCTTTAATTTTCTAACATAAACTGAGTCAGGTTCTAGTCCACATGGATTTGTTGGTTAAAATTAAACCAACTCTGTAATTCTTTGTGCTTTAATCTTTGTACTCTGCCATGCTGATTTCTCTTCTCATACTTGCTTGAAGGTTCTAGACATTTAGAAAAAGGAGTCTAAAGTCTGGTGATTTATTCTTTTCTATGTGATGTCACCACTCCTTCAGCACTGAGCTTCAGGAAGACAATGGACATTATTAAATTATTTGACAATGACAAAGTGAACAAGGATGGCACTATATGCACACACTGGTTTTTTGGGTTTTTGTTTTTTTTTTTTTTTTGGTACCTGGGATCGAACTCAGGACTTTGCACTTTTGAGGCAGGCGGTGGAACCACTGAGCTAAATCCCAGGTCCTACTCACACATTTTTAATGGGATTTGTTGTTTGAGCTTCCTCCTGCTTGTCTATTTGGATGAAAAGTATCTGCTTATGAAATAAGCTTGAGGAATATGATAGATTTAATACCTAATATCAGTTTAAGGAAAGCAATGGAAGCTAACTCCAAAGGTCAGGTGAGCATTTTGACAGATCATGTTATGGTAAATAAACATTTATAGATTACCTGGAGTGAAGGATATACAACATTATGTATACGAAATGAAGCCTGTCTCTCTTGCTAAGGTTTTAGTTATTTTATCTTTAATGTGATATCCATTGATAAGAAGGAATGAATACTACCCCATATCTAGATCTCCATTCAGAAAATGAGGCTTTCTGAAGTGATTATAGATTTTAATAACAAAATATATAATAACTAGCACTCAGTTTTAAAACTTGCACTCCAAATTTATGTTGGGGTTATATTTACCACAAATATTTACCTATGACACAAAGGCAGAGGAAAGTAAATCTGTTTATTCCAAAGTCTTAAGTAGATTTTGCTGGGGTTCTGGTTTATATTAATGGACAGATACTTACCATTACTATAATAAAACTAATTTTGAAGAAATCTGAGCTTAGTAATTCAAATACATGCAAAGGCAATTTTCCAACATATCTGAATTACAAGGGATCCAGACCTGTCTTCTTAGTCTTATAATGATTCTCTAATGATTCTGAGAATCTCCACAGAAAGCTCATTTTCAGCTAACAGTATCTAATAGAAGTCACTCCCTACTCATCAATTCGCTCTTTATTTTCAAGGCTTTCAAGATTAACTGTACAGGAATACATTACATTATTGAACACATCCCAGTTTCAGAGACATATATCAATTTCCAAAAGTTATTGTCAAGGCCATGCAAAAGAGCTGAAAAAGAAACATCCTAAAAAGGAGCAGTTGTTCTAACCACTTGGAGGTGACAATTTATCCAGAACTTTTAATCTGCTGCCACATTAAGAGCCTCCAGCACATTCACTTTCCATCTCCATGACAATTAGTGTAATTTCTAATTATAGTTTAGGGCAGTATCCTCACCTGAAGTTAAACAGAAGTTTGAGGAAATGTGTACATTTCAAAAGTTAACATTCACTCTGCTAGTAAATAAGACACAATTATGCACAAACTGCCCAATTTAGGAGGTTTATGAAATAACTGAATTAGTATTTTAAGATTACAATGAGGGGCTGGGGATTTAGCTCAGTGGTTTCGCCACCTGCTGTGCAAGCACAAGGACCCGAGTTCGATCCCCCGTACCAAAAAAAAAATGGCAAAAATGCCGCACAGTTAAAATTACAATGAGAATGATTTCTATGAGAGAAAAGAATTAAAAGCATTCAGTTAATTAATGTTCCATGTAGATTATTTATCATTAACATGTAAAATGGGATTCAAGTAATCTGTGTCTATTTAATGTTTTGTTAAGATTAACCATAACTGGCAATAAGCCCTTCAAGTAGAAGACCTATTTCATGAAGACGCTTTCATGAAAACCTCATGTCTGTAACTTATTATTTGTTTGTGACTTTGGTCAAGTTGCTTAGCTTTAGTTACTTAAGTCTCTAATTTCCTTATTCTTAAAATAGTACCAACAATGATAGATAGCATCTTTTAGGGGTCACGCACATACAAAAATTTGCATTTGTTAGCTACTTGATCTTGATACTCAGCTTGAGTCCAGGATCAAGATCATTATGCTTGGGCCAGGGATTTAGCTCAGTGGCTCCGGCGCCTGCCTCGCAAGCGCAAGGTCCCGAGTTCGATCCCTGGTACCAAAAAAAAGAAGATCATTATGCTCACTCCTAACCCTGACAAAAATGTGTAGGTCCTAACAGGTGTCCTAATAAAAAGGGAGTATCTGCCCAACTACATATATTGCTCATTCCTTTCACTTGACCCCATTCCCCCACTTGATACCTACATCTCTTTAGTGTGTATTACCTTGTGCCAAGCACTGTCTTCTTCCTTAAGAGGGCGCTAAAAATGAAGAGGATCAAGGAAAGAATGAAAGCTCTTATCATTTTGGGAGAATGTGTTTGTGTGATTTTTCTCCTATGTAGAATTATCCCACATACTAATCCTTGGTACCTGGGAAAGGATAAAATCACTCTTAAAAGAGGGCCAAAAGGGCATAGAATACATTTCACAATTTGTTTCAATAGGTTTTGTCAGTTAATCATTTACTGGATACTAAAAACCTTTTGGAGAGAACTCAAGAATATAAGGAGGGGAACTGGGTAACCAACTATAACAGCAGAGACAGAAGTGGAACCGGCTTTCACTGGATGCCCTCTTAAACCTTTTAAATCTGCTGCTCTAGGCATGTTAACTATACAAAAATTTTTATTTATATTTTAAACTCAATCCTCACACCTTGATCCTTGTCCTACTGCATATTATAGCTATCTTATTCACAGGACCCGGGCATTTAAACATTGATTTTTTTTTTTACCCTAAAAAGTAAGGTGGGTTCATTTGAAATATGATAGACTTCTCAAGGTTGATTTGTCTTCAAAGTATTAAACATAATAATAATACTGAGTCCCAGAGACATAATTATTGGACAACAAACATTATCACTGATTTACTGACTTTCTGTACTGTAGTTTCCTTCATTTAAGCTTCCTGCATATGGGGCCTGAGTTTTATAAACTTCTGGGGACTGCACTGGAGCAAACACTGGGCTTTCATAAGAGCACGTTTTAAAATTTGGCTTCTTAGTTCTTTCTTCCAAGGGAGAAGAGTCATCAAATATAATGTTTTGATTAAGAAGGAACCTCTCAAGATTGTTATAAAAACAAACAATAAGAGACAAGAAAAGGCAGAGAGATACAACCCACTCCCACTAATAATAGAACTTCTGGGATTCTCCCCATTGGGAACACTTGTAAAATACCTGTATCAAAACAGTATGTCATAAAGTGGGAGAACTAAGGTTGACCTAAAGTCACAGAAACATTTGTTCAACAAAATATTTACTGTGTGCCAACAAAATGTTGAACAATGTAAACATGCCCTAACAGTTTACATAATAGTGAGGGACTCAGAAAGCTACACAGGAAATTATCATATGGTGTGACAAGCATCATAAAAGGAAGTAAGAAGGGTTATAGGAGGTCCTAAAGAATCAACCCAAGATGGAAAGGAGATGTCTAATATCACAGAGGGGGGATCAGAGCTTTAGAATCCAGCAAACTTAAGTTCAAATACTGGTTTCACTAGTTCTACTCTATAACTTTGGCCAATTTAGTTAATGTCTTTAAGCTCCAGTTTCATCAACTTTGAAATAGGAATGATGATAGTGTTGAACCCAAAGACTTGATGTAGGAATTAATGAAATACTTATCATGGATCTAGCAGTTTGTGGCAAATGGTAAGCATCCAAAAATGCTAGCTAATAATATTAACAATGACGGTGAGCCAAGAACTGAAGGATGAGTAGGAGCAGCCAGGTAACAGGAAGAAAGCTATGAGTGAGAGTGAACCAGAGAAAGGAAAAACACGTGTGCAGAAAAGAAACAGAATGAAGAGCTTGGATGAAAGAACTGGGCATGGACCAAGTAAGTGTTGGGAGGCGCTTTGGGTGAGGTAAGACACTAAAGCTGGAAAGGCAGGCAGAGCCCAGCTCAATGGGGGCCCCTCAAGAATTTTAGTCAGGGGAGGGCCAAGATCAGATTTGAGTTTTAAACCACCAACCTGGCCATAGCATGGAATGAAATGGAATTGAAGAGACTGGAGGCAGAGATCAGTGATGGTAGTTTTAAAATAACTCCTCAGCTTTCAGTTAGGAAAGCAGGTGTCCTGTGAAAAAACATATACATAATAACAATCCTTCTGAAAAGGATCTTGAAGCTACTATCAGTGTGTCTGAATTAGCTAATTAGCATTTTGTTCATTCATTTAGTCAACAAGCACCAAGGCCTACCATGGCAGCAGACTACTGCTGTGAGAGATTTCAGACCATTGCCTTGCACTGCTCTGCTCTTCAGAGCATCCCACCCAATTCTGCCCCAACTCCTAAGGCCCCTTGTCCTGGTGACCCTGATCATGTCTGACAGTAAAGATACTCAGAGATCCGAGCTGAGAGGCAGTGTCATAGATCAGATTCAGATGAAGCCTGAAGCATGAAGATGACTGATCTTCACCTTGGGAATCTGAAATGTCACTAACTTGGTGTATGGCTGACTACCTACTCAAGGAGGCTATGACCCACTGTCTACTGAATAGTAACAATCAGTATTAATTAGATGCCCTGTCCTGTGAACTTCAAGAGAATTAATAAATTTATTACAACTCTGCAAAGTAGCTATTATACCCACCCTTATACCCACTCTATAGGTGAGAAAACTGAGGCAAGACACACAACCCCAAGATCAGAGAATTTGTGATGGAGCTGAGATCCAGCCAAATGTTCTTATCCACTGCATTATGTGATCTTTGGCAGTGGACCAACAGGGTGGAGTCAAATTCTGAGCCTCCAAATCACAGGAGGGGAGAAAGATCACTGCTCACTCTAATATCAGTAAAACCATAACTTGGAAAGTTTTATTATGTGGACAAAAAGAAATGGATAATGGAACTACTCTTGTCTAGGGAGTAGCATTTTGAAAGGATTTTTGAAACTTGTTTTGCTCTTTGAATACAAACTACAGCTGTGCCACATGGCCTAGAACCCATTAGAGATATTCAAATAGGGTTACATTCCTGATCAGTAAAAAGAGAATGGGGCCTCTCACAGAGGAAGGGTGCGACCAGGAGATAAAAAGGCCAGGAGAGTAAGACAGGTGACTTGTTTTGGATTCTGCTAAAGTACGGTGGGAAAAGAGCTGATTATTTATCTCAGTGAGAAATAAATGGGATGTTTATTATCGGGCCATGTAGGGTTCTGTAGTAGTGGGACATATGTAGAATAAGCATATTTAAATCAAAAGCTCTTTGTATTTCCAATGTGATGTGAATAAAGATAAAACAGAAAACATCCCGCAACCTCCAGATATGAAGGAAACCACCTGCGTCTTGTAATGCCACTGGATGCCAACATCAACAGAGTCTTGAGCCTGGGCTCTTACGGGTAATGTGAAGAAACCCAAGCCAGATGGCATTTTAAAATCCAATCTCACTCTACTTGTCTCTCCCCACTAACCTACATTATCTTTCAAGCAATCACAGCCATTTTCATGAGTTGTAATACTGTAGTCACTATCCCCTGAGAACACAAAAAGATCTCTTAATTGCTATGAGTTTAAAAATGCAGAGAATAAAAATTACGGAACTTGTGAAACAACCATTTCTAATTAAACACACACCCAACATCCCACAAAGAGTACACCTTTTCAAACCTTACACACACACACACACAAATACACACACATACACACACACACCCCACAGCTCACCTACAAAACGCTCTCCTTAAATTCATTCGCTGTTCTTAAGAGATTCACTTGCCATCACTGAAAAGTAACTCGGGACGCCCGAGGTCTGCGTGCACTGATGCCCCGTTCAGTCACCTGGCCGGCCCTTCTCCGGGCGCCAGGCAGGACTTGTTCCACAGTCACCAACTGGCGCTGTCTCCCTGGGGGGCACCCAACCTCCACCCGTCCGCGTGCACTGTACCCCTCTCAGGGTCCCCGCTCCCTAGTACACACTCAAGAGTTGCACTGTCTCTGTTGTTTAATTTTTACAACAACATTGCTCGGGAGGTGGATTCCCAGCTCATCCACCTGCCCAAGTCCGTACCAGCACTCAGTCGGATCGGCTCGAAGGCTCTGCCAGCCAGGAGGTGTGAACAATGAACTTCTCCCTCCCCGGCGCTCCCTCCCACCATGCACAACCCCGCCCGCGAAGGGAAGTTGTGAACTAGCCTAGCGGGGGCGGGGGGGCAAAGCCGCCACCGGCTCCAAGGCCAGGCAGCTGGAGGGCCCCGCGCGTCCCCGGCCGCGCCCCTCGCGTAGCCGGGCGGGCAGTTACCTCCTTCCTCCGGCTCGGCGCGCCGGGGCGGGTGACGAGGGCCGTCTCCTCGCACACCACGGCCACGTCCTCCACGAACACGCAGTCCGGGAGGCTCTCGTCGGCCGGCAGCTGCACCACCTGCAGCCCCAGCTTGCTGCCCAGCACGCCCACGTAGAGCTGGTGCTGGCGCTCGGCGCGGGCGAAATCCACCTCCTCGCCCTTGGCGCGCCTCAGCGCGTGCTGGCTGAGCGACTCGGGCAGCGCCCGCACCACGGCGTGGGTGGCCCGGCCGAAGGCGGCGGGGTGGCCGAGGCCGGCCATGGCTCCGGGCGGCGAGGGCGCGGCGGCGGGGTTCTGGGCGGGCGGTGCGCACCGAGCCTGCGAGCACTCGGCGGCTTCCTTGGCAGCGGATGAATGCGGTGCGGCGGGATCCCGGCTCGCGCCCGGAGCCCTGCCCGCCCGACTGAGCATGCCCAGAGCTCGGGGCGCCGGCCCCCGCGCAGCCCGCGCCCCCTCCGACTCGGGGCTCGGCCGCGGCCCGCGCCAGTTGGAGAGGCGGGCACCGCGGGGGGAGCGGGCCCGGAGGCGACCAGGGCGGGGCGAGGGCGCGCGGTGTGCGCAGGTGGCGGGGGGTGGGGTGGTGGTGGTTGTGGTCTGCCAGGTGTGTGTGTTCCCTGAAGGTTCACGCCTCATGTCCTCCCCCCACCCCTGGAGCGGACTTGGCGAGGGGACAGTGGTCGTGACAGGCAACTAAGGCAGGCACAGAATGAGCCTTTGTGGATAAGTACTTCGACCTCTGTCCCCGTTCTCCTGTTCCCAGGTTGTTTGTGGTATCATCCTCCAGGTCCCCAGCCTGAGAACCTGTCTTTACACTCAAGCCCACAGTACCTCGACTTTATGCAAAAATGACCTCTTGCCTCAGGTGAGACTCGAGATTTTGAAATGAATGTAGTTCTCGCCTCTGAAGAAAAGGAAGAATCCAAGAAACAGATCGGAGAGAGAAATATACACATAGAAACAAGTAGTTTATCCAGGATAATCAGTTCCCCAAAACTATGTGATCCTGGTGTGTTTCTTCAGGGTCTACAGAGGTAGGAGGTGAGCAAGGTGTTATCCTCACCGTAGATATGTCGAGAGTGTGTGACATCCAACCAGCACCTCGTCCTTGGGGAACTGTTTCCCATCTCCTCCCTGCAGTCCCCTCACGTGGAATTCCTGAGAGAGATGCCTTTTCCCTCACCTTTCAGAGACTCTCCTAAGCCTCTACTTCTTCCTTCATATGCTGCAGATTAAATAGTCCATCTTTGTGCACTTTTAAGGGGTGATCTTGCAAAATAGAGGGTGTAACTCCAAAATAATATAAAGAGGGCCGGGGATTTAGCTCAGTGGTTCTGCCGCCTGCCATGCAAGCACAAGGTCCTGAGTTCGATCCCCAGTATCAAAAAATAAAAACTAAATAATGTAAGGCAATGACCTTCTCCCCTGATGTGCTGTAACATACCACTAACTAGAATATTAAATTTGAAAGAGATCTTAGAAACCTTACCTAATTTCCCACCCAATGTTCCGAATTCCACCTAAAATACTGAGCCTTTACTTGACTGTTTTAAACCTTGCTTACTCACAAAGTTTATTCCACTTCTGAAGAGATGTAAAGGTTAAAAAACTTCATTTTCAACTTTAATCTCACCAGTCCCAGTTCTACCTTCTGGCATTAAAGTGGCAATATTCTTCCATTAAAGAGCATTCACATACCTAAAAGCATTCCTGGTATCTGTGCTGGCCCACAGTACCTTCCCACCCTCCCTCCTGACCCCCTGCCGTCCTGGAACTGGAACCAGAACCAGAAAGCAACTAGATTTAATCTGTAAGTCACTTCAATGTCCTGGTCATCTTCTTATTCTTCTTCTTCTTCTTTTTTTTTTTTTTTTGGTAACAGGGATTGAACTCGGGACCTTGTGCTTGCTCAGTAGGAGCCAGAACCACTGAGCTAAATCCCCGGCCCCTCTGGTCATCTTTTGATACACATCAATTTGCCTGTATCCTTTTAAAATCTCAGTATCTGGAAAAGGAACAGTCTGACCAGCACAGACTACAGCAGCACCCTCATTCCAGATGCTTGGCTTCTAGTAACACTGCCTAAGACTGTTCACGTTCTCAGTGGTCTGGTGCCAAGGCCCAGACAGCAGCCTTCTTGCCAGAGCTCTGATTGTAGCTCTTAGGAAGTGGAGTTTCTAGGAGCAAAGAATGGTTGTCCCAGCTGAGCTCAGAGAAGATGGGGTGTAAATGTCATAGCCTTTCCCAGCTTCTAAATTGGGGGCACTTGAGTATAGGACAGCTCTGACCCTGGCATTGGAGAATAGGACCAAAAGTAAAATAACAAACCTCTGAAACCTACTAGTTTCTATTTCTACAGTGAAACTCTCAGGCGACTTAGCCTGTTCTATTGGTTCTAGTTTAATGTCAGATATTATGTAATGGTATTCACAGATGGAGGATTTCCACCAACATTTGCAAAGTGAAAGTTCACTCATGTGTTTAGCTTACCCAAGTTAAAAAATAGGACTTTGTTCCCCCCTATACTGTGGACTTTACCCAACATTGAGGCTCTGTCCACCTCCAATTCACTGCTACCCAGAACCCTCATGCCTGTCTCATTGAACCTTGAATATTCTGCCTGTCACACAGTGCCTCAGTCCAACGTGAACAGGACCTTGTATACCACTCTGGGTTCATGTCAGCCCAGCAACCAATTAAACCCCCCAAATTTCCCCTTATAAATTGGTGTTAGTCGTGTCTTTCCATACTAAAATTAGATAGCTGTTTTTTAACAGTCTAATTTCGTAGTTATCTCTATTTAATGTTATCCATTTCATTCCAACCTGTCTAGTTTTGATTCTGTCATCTTGTGCATTATTTATTACTTCTAGTCCGTGCCATGTGAAATTTGATAAGCATGCCTTCTGTCTCCTCAAAGCAGTTGTCAGGAAGTGTTAGAATGTGTATATTGGTGAAAAGAATAATAAAAATGCCAAATCCAGTAAATTATAGTTTACATACTGTCATGCGTCAGCTGTGAAAGACTGTTCTTAGGAAAATGGACTTACTGAACTTAATACATTTATGTTTGTTTTCCCATGAATATTTATTGAAAATTCCCAAGATACACACCATGTCATGTACTTCAGAGTCATACAAAAAGCATAAAAACACGACCTTTGACCTAGAAGAGCTCACGGTTTCACTAGGAAAACAAGACATGGGGAATTAGAGCTATAATAACTGCAGAAAAAGGTATAGATAACAATGTGTTTCAGGAAGCTGAGAGAAAGCGCTATCGCTGTGGCTGATGGAAGCTGAAGAAAGCTGCTTGAAGGTGACTGGACTTGGTTTGGACCTTGAGTCATAATTTCTAGAATATGAGTAATAGAAGGAGAGAAAAAAAATTCTATGTGCAAAAGCTGGAGGTGTGTTCAAGGGACAGTAGGTAGACCAGCTCAGTTCACATACCTCTAGCTGCTATTACAGCAACAATAAAAACACGATGGGCTGGGGATTAAACTCAGTGCTTCCGCTGCCTGCCTCACAAGCGCAAGGTCCTGAGTTCGATCCCCAGTACCAAAAAAATTAATTTAAAAAAACATGATACACAAAACTCAAAGAAGCTTATCTCTTGTTCACTTAAAGTTTGATACAGATGTTCCTGATTGATGCTCAGCTCTTCTCCAAGCAACATTCAAGGACCCATCCTTCTTCTGTTTTGTGGCTCCAACTCTTCAACATATGACCTTCTAGTTCACCATGCTCACCTTTCCTGTGCTGAAGGAAAGGGAAAGAACATACAGCACCATGTGTGAAGAGTTTATGGGCCAATCTTGGAAGGGATGCATGTCACTTCACTCACATTCCTCTGCCTAACGTTCATTCACACAGCTACAACAACCATGAAAAAAGGCTGGAAAATATGGTCTGCTGTAGGACCAGAAAAAAGAGAAAGCAAGGGGTTGGGAAAACAGCTGGCTACTTTCTGCCCCAAGGCACAGTGGAGAAAATGGGAAACAAAGGTTATAAATTGGGCTAAGCTTTCATCACATGAGCAACAGAGAGATACATGGTATAGAAGTTAAAAATATAGGTTGTGGAGCCAGACTGTGTTCATGGCTCCTTGTTGTATGATCTTGGATGTTATTTAAAAGTATTTTGCCTTAGTTTGATACCCATCTGTAAAATGGAAAATTATAACGCATTATCATAGGGTTATTTTGGAGGTAATGTTGCAAAGGGCTTAGAAAAGTGTTTAGAGTAGTACCCGGTACCTAGTAGGTGCTCAACAAGTGTTATCTATTAACAGGTTTTAAACTGAAGACTTTCAACATGATTTCTTACCAAAGACCAAACCACATACCTATATCCACTGAATTATCAGTGGTCACACAGGTGTCTTAATGCTTCCCAACTGGTGTCTTCCTTAGGCTGAAAGTACAAATGTCCACAGATGTAATCATAGATCCAAAACATATTTATTGAATTCACACTACATGCTAGGGACTGTTCTATGCACTGGGGATGTAGTTGTGAGTAATAATGTAGGGCTTATTGTCCAATTGCTCCTTTTGGTATTCCAGATAATTCAAGGCCTTTATAATCAAAGGTCCTACTTAAATTCCCTCTGTGTGACATAACTAGAGCGGTTTCTGTTCTCCTGACTGGATATTGCCTAATACAGAGGCAATTTTTCTTTTCTATTGATAATATTGCTGGCATCTTCATTTGAAGGCCAAGTATTTCAGGATTTAAACAGACGTTCCTGCCTTGCATCATTTTTAGCAGATACAAGATTTACTTTCATTGGGGATGGGTGTTTGAAGACAGGGGTGGAAATCCTAAAAGAGAAGGAAAATTCGATGACATTCTTGTCCATCACGAGTACTAGAAATACTAATCCAGTAAGTACCATAAATCTGCAATCTCACACTAAATCCCGAAGGTTTCAACGTAAGAATCATTACAGAAAGGCTTACTATGGAAGAAACACTTTGCTGAAGATTTCCTTTCATATCTGAAAGAGTGAGTGATGTTTGATCAGTGAACAGGCAGTGAGGCATAAATCAAGAAATGGTTCCAGAGTAACCAAGACTCGATTTCCTAAACTCAAGACACATTACCTTCAATCTCAGTTTCTTCAACTTTCATCTGGGATTTCATTCATTAAATATTTACTAAGCTGCTACCATGTGTATTGTGGAAAAATACTGTACGTAAAAGCAATGAATGAGGCCTGAGGTTTGGAGGCAGGCAAAGATGGATTTGATTCGAGGCCTGCTGCATTAACCATGTAACCGTGATGTGCTCAGGATTCATGTTCTACCGTTTTGTGTCCTGCTGTAAGCCCCAGAGAACTGACCGTCATGAACTGCATCTCTGGAATTTCATTTCTGTCAAGTCTGGCAATGGAATGCACTTATAAAGGAGATTGGAGGTTAGAGGACAGAGAGGTTGATGTACTTATTTTTCTGGCTCCTTTCTTGCTTTCTTGTGGTTTCAGCAACAACAGCTGCATCCCTCTATAACTGTAGCTTCGCTGATGGCCATACTTTGTGATACTACCTCTTACCTGGGTTCTGATAATGCTGTTTCCTCCCATCATCCCCATCTGAGGGTGGTAATGGCTCGACACATTTACTAGTCCCTGGGTGCCTCAGTGTTCCTTGTTGGTTCTCTGTGCCCTGCCTGTACCTGCAGAACATTCCTTTTATTAAACATTCTTTTAAAATTCTTAGCTAAGTATGCCATTTGCTTTTTACCAGGAATCTCACTTAGATGAGTCACTTGAATTTATGTGTAAAGTGGAAAATATAATACTTTGTTCTCAGAGTTGTAGTGAGGCTAAAATGTGACAGCATTTTCAAAGGGCCTTAGTGATGCTTCTGGAAGTATTCGATAATGATAGCCACCAATATTAATAGCTTTTGTGCTCTTGTGCCAAGCGCTATGAAGAATGCCAAAGACTCCATCTACCTCTGTGTAAAAGTGCCCACTTCTGCATTCAAAATACCCATGTTCTTCAAATGAGGTAACACATGCAGTGCCAACCACAGTGGCAGACCCACTGTAAGAACTCAATAAATGCTTTTAGCCCTCAAGGCTCAGCCTTTGCCGCCTCTCATATCCTTCCACACAAGCAACATGTCTCTTCTCTGAATTTCTGTAGCTCTTTCTATATTCTTCTCCTCTGCTTATCACTTTCTCCTAGCACAGTGTAATAACCCATTGGTGCTAGAGTCATCTGCCTCATTACAACTGCATTTGGGGCTAATGAGATAATCAAAAGTATTCTAGAAAGTACAAAGTACTGCATAAATGTGTTGAATTTTAATAAGTTTGGGATGAACTGTGGGTATACACGGAGGTGAACATGGCCCTCATCTTTCATAACAACTCTATTTAGTTTCTCAGGGCTTTTTGTGATATTATCTTTCCAGAAATATTTTTAGTGATTATTTCATACTTAAATGTCTGTTTGCCAGGGAAGTAATAGCTTGAGGGGAAAGACCATTCAAATTTAAGGGAATGCAAATATAGAGAAAAGGGGGAACATTTCTCTACAGTTAAAATTGTTGCCCCCCTCATTTCCTTATAAAGAGCAATGGAAAACAAATTTGCAGTACAAGAGAATCCTCGTGTTGCTCTTAACACACAGTTGTTCTGGCATAGCATTCATACACATGTCTCAAGGATTCTCTCTCTCTCTCCCCTCTCTCCTTTGTACACTCTATCTTCTATCTATCAATCTACCTATTTAATTTATCTATCTATTTGGTACTAAGTCTTGAACCCAGGACCTTGGCACCGAGCTACATCACCAGACTTTAGTTGTATTTTTAATTTTGATACAGGGTCTCTTTAAGTGTGGCTAAATTGCAGGGCTGGGCATGAACTTTCGATCCTCCTGCCTCAGCCCCCCCAGAGTGCAGGGATTACAGGCATGTGCCACAATGCCTGGCTTTTCCCTCTCTTTAAATGTTGATGTTTCCCAGAATTCTCTGGCTCTACTGTCTTTTCTTCTAACTTTACATGTCCCTTTGTGTGGTGAGTTAATCTAGGCCCGTGACTCCAAATGCCACCTAATGTCCACACTGCCCACACCTTCATTTCTGTCCCTGACTTATCCAGTCTTGAGCTTCACAACAGCCTGTTTGCCTGTCCCACAACACTTCCACATCAGCTTGCTCAAACCTGAACTCATCACATTCTCCCAATATTCTGCCTTTCTTCTTTCAGTCTCTGTTCTTCACAGGTGTGTACTCAATCCAGTAACTTCTCTTCTTTGCCTCCACATTTAATCAAACACCATTTTCTGACAGATCTGTCTGCTTAAAATGGCTGAAATCCACCCATGTGTCTTCATATACACTGACACTACCTAGTTCTAAGTACAATGATGCGATTCTTGGATAACTGCCACGATCATCCTATCCAAAGTGGTGTTTCCAAACTGCAAATCTGACTGCGCTACTCTCTGGTCTAAATCCTCCAATGGCTCCCGGGACCCTCAGAACAAATTCCAGATGTCTTACTGTGGCCCACAGGACAGCCCACTCCCATGCTGTGGCCTCTGTCTTCTCTCCTTCCTCATTCTGGTTGCCTTGTTTCTTAGTTGGGCCTCTGCACAGGGTGTTTTATTTCCTGACTCCATCTCTTCTTGGGCAACTCATAATCTTCCCATCAGACCCCTTTAGAAGGGGCAACACCTCTTGCAAAAAACCTTCCCCAGGTCTCCAGGCTGGAGAGGTAACATCTGTGTCTGTATTTTCACTCCTATCATACAGTGCTACTTTGCTTGCTAGTCTGAGGAGCTCCTGGTAGATAGACATCTTTTTATTGCTGAATCCTCAATTCAGGTGTTTAGAGAATGACTTGATTAAAACAATAGACAGTATTCCCTTCTCCTTCTCATCAGCCTACCTTTCTAAGAAGGAGTTTCAGTTCTTATAAAATACCAAGTTTCAGTTCTGAGAACTTATGATTCTATTGTTCCAAACGCCTGTTAATTGTTGTGGGGTATTGGAGAGTTCACAGGCTGGGTTTAAATCCTGGCTCTGTCACAGCTCTGTGATACTACACAATTTGCATCTGAGCTTTCTCAGCCTCAGGCCCTCAAAGTGGGAACAACACCAACCTCATGAAGTTACTATAAGAATAAAATGAAATTAACTTAGATGACACACGAAATATGTTTTCACTCTCTCTTTCTCTCCCACTGATTAAGAGTACTTTATTTGAATTATGGCTCCCCTATTTACTATCTGCATAACCTCAGTCAGTTAACTTTATACACAGACCTGTTGCCAGCTAGTGTGAATCCTTGCTTTAGTGATAAAGAAAATTAAAACTAAAATATGAATTTACAGAAAAAAGCTTTACCTGGAACATAAGAGAAAGGATATGAAAAAGACTCCAGCTTAGGTAGCTGGAGGGGGCATACTCAACACAGGAGTTCATACTAGCCCTCCCACAGAAGCAGGCAGCTAGTTTCTAAGGATTAGCTCAAGTGGGCCAGGGTCCAGTCAATTATTATGTCAGTCCTGGTTTCCTAGTTCAGGCTGAGTCCTTGTGACTGGAGGGGCCATTTGGCTCCCACAGAAGGAATCTTTATGGCTTGAGGGGTAGGTAATTCTAGTCATGTGAGGAACTGCTGGAATCCAAGGTGACCATAGGCTTAGGGCTATGGAGGCTTTTGAGTACAGGTATTGTAAATCTTGAAGGACAATGACATAGGCTAGGTAGGTTTAGGACTAACCAATGGACACTTCCTAAATGACTAACATGCCCACATGCAGAGATGAGGAGGATTTGGCACAGTTCCACAAAATAGAGATCAAGCTTTGTTCTACTTCCAGTTACCAATAGGTAACAAGGCTAAGTGAAGACTCATGAGTTTTAGCAAAAACTACTTTTAAGTTCCTAACCACCTTGAGACAAAACATAAATTAGGCTCTTGATGGGTAACAGACCAAGGGCCCAGGAGTACGACTGTCCTTTGTCCCTATGGTGGTCTCTGATTCCACTGAACTTTTCTTTTTTTTGTAAAACAAAGATGACAATTATCTTGTGGTGTTATAAAGATGGAGACATCCATGTAAAGCTTTGCAGCATATATAGTAAGTGCTTGTCTTAGTTACTTTTCTTGTTGTAGAGACAAAGTACCCAACACCCAAAGTTAAAGGAGGAAAGGTTTATTTTCACTCACAGTTCATTGCTGTTTCAGTTCATAGTTGGCTGGCTCCAAGGCAGAGGGGCACCACAAAGGAGAAACAGTTCATGGCAGACAGAAATCAGCAAAAGCAGCAAGCAGCAAGCAGCCCTCCTTCTGTCTTTTATATTCTATACAGGCCACATGCCCTTAGGGTGGGTAAGACTCCCACCCAGGTGGGCCTTCCTATTATCCATACCCAGAACTATGCAAAACCCAATCAGTGGATGAATTTGGTAATTACACTCTTGATCCAAGCATCATACACATTAGATCCAGCCACCTCTGAGAAGCCCCACTTATGGCTGCATGAGCCTTTGACGACTCAAGCCATACAGTGCTCAACAAATGTTAAGTATTTCAAGGATGATGAAGAGAAGGACAAGGGAGATGGGGCAGGGAAGAAGGGGAAGAAAATATGTAAAGCCTGATGATAGTGGTCTCTTAATGAAAGCTACTAGACCCCTGAAATTCACGGGTTTACATTCCTAGAGCACCCACGAATTGTGAAAAACCTTGAATTTCACTTATGATCAGAATAATGCCTATAAATGCCCATTTTTATAGTTTAAACCCTAAACAGGTGATGTCTCCTGCCCTTGTGTAATTTAATTTAATAAAGTACTGTATTAATAAAGCCTTAGAAGGTGCAGGGCATTTTGGTGACATCTTAGGGATCTTAGAAGTTTAAGAAGAACAAAATCAGAGCTACTCTCAGTACAGCAACCTGTTATGATGCAGGAATGCTGGTTGGTACATCTGCTGGAGGTGGGTTACAGAGCAGTAGCCAATCAGCAGCAAGGGGGAACTGAACGATGTTCCCAGATTGACAACTTGCAAACCTCCCCTCCCCCCAAGTTGTGGAGGATATTTGTGGTTTCCGCAAAATTGTAGGGTCCACCAACAATTATTAGTTAGGTTCTAAGGAAAAATCCGAGCATGACTGAGGCAGCAAACTTCAAACTGCAACTTCTCAGGGGTATACTGTACTCCCTTTTCTCTTTTCCATTCATGTTTGGGGAAACCTTCATTTCTTCATTTTAAGGTCAAATTTCATTACAGTAAAAGTGTTGCCCAACTTGCCCTCCTGAAAAGAAACATTCTTACATCAAATCTGGGGGAAAGTTACAACATTTTAAAGTTATCTATTGCTGCAATTATTTCCTCACATTTTTTTCTTGTCAGCACATTATAAAACTAGAGTGGGAACCTATGAATTAGGATTTGCATCATTCATAAGTAGGGTACAGGGAGTTTGCAAGCTTCTGGTAGTTTTGTGGAAGAGCCTCACTATCTCCATTACTTAAACTTGTTAAAAATTAATTTTATTGGTACATTTTAGGTATATAATGACATTCATCACTGGAATTTTGTATCTTTACATAAACTATCTTGGTTCTTATTTTTTCCCCATTTCCCTGCCCTCCCTTCAACCCCTCCATCCCTCCCTATCTACAAAGACTTAGTTTCCATTTTTTCATTTTTTCATATCAATTCCATTCCCTTCTTTCCTTTCCCCTACCCCTCCCACTTCTCCTTCCCCTTTGCCCCTTTTCTTCCTATTTCACATTATCTATCATACCTTTTAGTCCTTATTAACACTTTTAATTTCTCACACCAGAGAAACTATTTGGTATTTACACATGTGTGTCCTATTTATTTCACTTATTGCCTTGATGTGCATCCCTTTAGCTCTAAATGTCTCTAATTTCTCATTTTTATGCCTGAGTAGTACTCCATTTTATTAAAAAAATCACATTTTCTTTATCCAGTCTCCAGTTGATGGGCAATTGGGCTGCTTCCAAGTTTTAGCTATTACAAACTGTGCTGCTATGAACATGAGTGCACATATATCACTGTGGTATGATTCTTTTAATTCTTTGGGGAAGATACCCAGCAAGAGAATAGCTGGGTCAAATTCCCCATTACTTAAACTTTTACCTTAAATGTGGCTCATACACTTTTCTTTATCTCATCCTTCACCCATTTGCTTCTCTGAATCATCTTTCTTCAGCTCCTCCTATTCACACATTCTCTTTTCTCACTCTTTGTTCAGTTACCTATTGCTCTATAAATAATTAACTCTGAAAACTTAGTGGCCTAAAATAATCAAGTTTTGTGCATGCTCTGTGGATCTGGAATTTGGGAAAGGCCTTTCTGGGTAGTTTGTTTGGAATCCACAGAGTCAGTTGGGGGACAGCTGGAGTTGGAGGAACCACTTCCTCAATGGTGTCCTCACTCACATCTCTGGTACCTGATGTTTCTTGGTTTCTCTTGACCAACACAAATTTCTTCCTCTGGACCCTTCCCATGTGACCTCCTCTTGTCACAGAAAGGTGATCTCACTTTTTACTTGGTGATTGGCTTCCTAAAAGGCAAAAGGTGGAAACTAGCAGACCGCTTGAGGGCTATGCACAGAATCAACATGGTGTGAGTTCTGCCATCTTGTCTTGGTCAAAACAATCACAGCCTGGGCTGATTCACAGGGAGAGGAAACAGATACCACTTTTTAATGATAGGACTGTCCATCACTAATAAGTCACACTAATTTATCAACTTCTGTTCTATTTCAGTATAGTATTAAATAATATTTTTAGAGAATTTGCCTTTCATTTTCTAGAGTTTTGCTCATTATTTCTAAATTAAAACCACATCCCATACTTACAGATTTATTTATACAACTAATGGTATTTACTGACTCATATAGTTTCTGGTAGTATCTACTGGAAAGACAGCTAGTAATCAAAGAATCACTTAAATTCTCACAAATTAATGCTGTAATGGAAGAGGACTGAGTACCATGAGCATTTATAGTAACGTAAAACCCGAATGTCTGGAGGAATCCATGAAGGCTTCCCTAAGGAGGTGACCTGAGAAGTGAAAGATGGAAAGGTACTAAGTCTGTGAAGAGAGCACCCCAAACTGAGAGCATATGAACAAACATACAAGGTGAGCAGAAACTTGGTGCAGAAGAAGAAAAAGAAGGAGAAGGAGAAGGAGGAGGAGGAGGAGGAG
>NW_004624742.1:11953787-12001695 GCF_000247695.1 Heterocephalus glaber | reverse complement strand
AATCTCCTGGAAATCTGTTTGCATCTGTTTTATGGATTCCATTTGTTTCCTATGTTGGGATTCCATCATGTTCCTCAGATCCTCTATTTTTTTATCCATGCCTTCTCTAGATTTATTAATCATGTCTTGCACTGTGGGCACAATCTCTGTTGTTGTCTGAGAAATTATTTCTGATTTCATTTTTTCCAGATCCTCTTTTTTTGTCAGTTCAGGGAGTCTAGGTGGTTGAATATTACAGTTTTCCATCTTGTTTCCCTTTGGGGTTGTTTTAGGTGATCTGGAAGTCTGATTTTGAAACTTGTTTATGTATCTTCTCATTTCAAGGAGGCAGGGGGGTGCTGCTGGCCCTCACGCGGCTCACCTCCTCTGTGCTGGCAGGGGTCTTATCTATCTTTTGTTTTGCTCTTTATTTATAATTTTGCTTTCTCATCTAAGAAAAATCATGTGATATTTAAGGTTCTGTGTCTGATTTATTTCACTTAACACTGTAGTTTTAAGGTACATTCATTTTCCTACAAATGACTCTATTTTATCCTTTATGGTGAGTAGAACTCCATTCTGTATAAATAGCATATTTTCCTTATCCTTTCATCTATTGATGGACATACACAGTGCTTCCAAGGTTTAGCTATTATAAATTGTGCTGCTATTGACATGGGTATGTATGTACAGTATCACCATAATATGATGTCTTTAAGTCTTTATGGGGGATACCTAGAAGGGGAATAGCTGGGTCAAAAGGAATTTAGAGTTTTAGTTTTTCTAGAAATCTATGTAGTGATTTCCATAGTGGTTGCATGAGTGTACGCTCTCACCAATGACATAGGATTCCTTTTTACCCTGGAGCCTTGCTAGCATTTGTTATTATCTGATTTCTTGATCATAGCCATTCTTTGGGGGGGTAAGATGGAACCTCAGTGTTGTTTTAATTTTCATTTCTCTAATGGCTGGCAATGCTGAGCATTTCTTCATGTATTTATTGGCCATTTGTGCTTCTTCCCTGAAGTGTTTATTGGAACCAACTGGAGAGCTCTAAAATAAGGAAATAGTTAAATAAATCATGATACTGCATCCATTTATATGAGTGTTTAAGTTAGCTTTGCCTTGTTATGACAAAATACCAACAAAATCAGCTTAAAGAAGGAAGGTTTACTTTGACTCAGGGTTTCAGAGATTTCAGTCCAGGGCTAATCAGCTCCATTGCTTTTAAATCCACAGGGAGGCAGTACCATCACAGCAAAAGGGCAAGGTGATGGAGAGCTACTTACCTCATGGCAACCAAGAAGAGGGTGTAGGAGAGAGCTGCGTAAGAAGCACCCAGGGACCAGATATAGTCCCCAAAGTCATGCCTCCATGACCTACTTCCTTCAACTACACACCTCCTAAATTTCCATTACCTCCCAATAATTCCATCAAATTATGACATCAATAGATTAATTCACTGATGCAGTTAGAGCCCTCATGATCCAATCACCTTTCAATAGCCCCACCTCTGAGCACAAGTAACTTTGAGGGGACATTTTAGATCTAAACTGAAACAGTGTGATACTCTGTAGACATTATAATCCTTTTGAAAACAATGTTTGAGTATTATCACAGTTTTAAGAATGTATATAGGAAAACATGATTTAATGAAATATAGCTAACTTTGGTTGTATTTTAGAAGTGAGATTATATGTAATTTTAATTTTCTTCAAACTTTATTGTTTTTTTCCAAATTTTCAAGGAGCATATACTCTGTTATAATCAGAAATAATAAATATTGCTTTAAAGATAATTTGTCTGAAAGTCTTGTAAGTTTGGCCCAAAACAAAAGGTTAAGAACAAATTACTATGTTATTGTAAGTGTTTTAATGTAGTTATGTAGGAGATATGAGAACAACCAACTACCCACATGGGTGAATAAAGATTTAATATGAATTTACCCCTAGTGATTTTTGAAAAAGTCCTTAGTGTTTTAAGGAAAAGTACAGTCAACAATTCCATATCCAAAAATCTTTATTGCCAGATACATTTAAAACTTAGATTTTTTTGGACTCTAGGAAAATAATGTGGTGAGTGTATCTGTTTACATAATAGCCCAGTGGGTCTGGGATAGCCGTCCATAATCACACAGTAATATTTCCATCAATTGAGATGAATGTGGATTATAAACTTCATATCGATTTTGGCCACCAAATGTGTTACTAAAAAGTACTGCTTTTTGGAGTCCCTTTGAATTTCTGAATTGCGCATGATGGATTGTGGACCAGTACGATAAATTTGAGCACTCTGAGCCCGTGGAAGATGCATCGTTCATTATCCATTCTCAGCTCACTAGCTCATTAAGCCTAACACTCTGATTGTAAGAATCAAAACTGAAATTTGCATTAGCACACATGATCATATTTGATCATAGACACGTCTGTAATGAAAAGTTTCTAATTCTATATTTTGAAGACTCAAGTGCCTAAGAAACTTGAAGTTTTTGTTTTGTTTTGTTTTGTGGGGTTTTCTTGAAAGAGAAATGTTATCATAAACTCTATTTGCAAACATCTAAAAAGGAATCTAATAAAGATAGCATGAAAGTAGAAGAGGGACCATTACTAGACAAGAGGAAGGGAAAAAAGGGGGGAGAGGCATAAAGGAGGGTGACTAAGGGAATGAAAAAGTTATCAGTTATGTCAAGGGATCCAGATGCTGATGTGAATGTATCAAGGTGAAAAGCTGTTCACTACACTCCAGTAAGTGAAACAGGAAGTTACAAAATCATATATATGGCATTGCCAGTTTTTTAATTTCGAGAATGCATTTCTGTATAGAGACACCAAGAAATCTCTAGAATGGTGTCTACTTAACCGTTTTCATCTATGTCTAGGAGTGAGATGCTGATCAAAGTTTTCTTTTTGTTTAAAGGTACTTTATTAAATATTATATTGTTTATTTATTAAATATTATATTGTTTAATGGTATTTTATTAAATATTAAAAATGTTTTAAAGCAGAGGAAATCAAGAATTACTATGAAAAGTGATGAATATGTTAGCTTGACTATAATATATATATGATGTATACCTTAAACATATGATTTAAATTTTTAGTTATACTCTATAAAAAAGAATTAAAAATATCAAGAAATATGTGAGTTCTCTAAGTATAAGTAATATCAGTAGAGCTATAAAAATGCACTTCTCGGTACATTTTAAAGGTTGTCTAGGCCCAATGTTTCCTAATCTCTCTTGGAAGAACACTGGGGGCAAATGATCAAGAGGCTGCAGTTTTACAACTTAACTGTAAAATTGCTGAATCCATTGATACATAGCCAATTTGGGAAACATTTTTATCTATCTCTCTGTCTATCCATATACTTTTACTACATAATATGCCCTTATATATGATATACAAGATGGAAATTTTTCTATTTTGTGGTATAATGAATTATGTGCAGTGTCTGAGTTAACATTGCATAGTGTGGGGGACAACTAGCAGATCTCATGAAGTGACAGATAAGTGGTTTTGGGCTGGGGGGGAATGCTACCAAGGATGAATCATTTGAAATCACCCTTGACAGTTTTCCTGCTGACAAGGCCGACAGAAAGAACAACTAGAACCAAGGTTAAATTCCTCAGTTCTAGAAACTACATCTTGTCTTTAAAGCTTGCTCCATTGAGGTCTGCTAGTTCTATCAAGATGAACAGTTTAATTTTCTCATGTGGATACAAGATATGTCAAATTAACCAAACAGAACAGAAAAATAAATTCCTCCATGATTCTACATTCAATACATTCAACCCATGTGGACTTATTGATACCAGTTGACCATCAAGATCTGAATTCCACAGAAATCTCTAAAATAAAGTTTAGCGATCATCACCACTTTCTCTCTCAATAACCCCATTACCAGAACTAACAATATGCAGAAAACTGGCTAATTTGACCTCCTATTTACCTTTTCAGCCTCTGGCAAAAGTAATAAAAATAAAAACGACCAGGCATGGTGGCACTCTGGATCAGATTGAGGCAAGAGGATCACAATTCAAGTCTCATGTAGGCAACTTAGCAAGATCTTATCTAAATTTTTTTTTTTGGTATTGGGGATTGAACTCAGGTCTTTGCACTTGCGAGGCAGGAGCAGAACCACTGAGCTAAATCCCTGGGCCACTTATCTAAAATTTTAAAAAAATTTTAGAAAAGGATGGGGATATAGCTCTGTGCAAAGGCCCTGGATTCGATCCCAAGTACCATAAAAACAAAGCAACTACAAAAACAGCCTGAAACAGAGCTCTTCATCCAAAGTACATGGATAGTTGAAGGGACATAGGTACATTGTGAGTCATTAGCAGTTGGCTATTTTGAACATTTTCACCACTGCTTTCATATGATACTAAACTTCTTAGTAACTGATACAAATCACTGTGCACTATGAATAGCACCGTGAGAGCTTCAATAACTGTCACTTTAAACATTAAATTCATAATGCATCATCTTACTAGAGACTCCTGTCTTCATCATCATCACATAAAAGTAATTTTTACCATTTAATACCATATAGTGTGTGTAGACTTTGCAGAAAATAAGGATACTCAGATCCTGCCTTCTGATATGTTGCAATTTTGGACAAAGACAATAAGCAAAGAAACACAAAAGCTATATGATAAATTATTTTGTGAATTAAATAAAACCTTATATTAAGAACAATCAAGACAGCTTAGGTAGTCCTTTTGTTCATGAGGAACAAGGCAATTATAAGAGCAAACCATGGGAGAACCACTGTTTTTAAAAAGAGCTTAATTTATTATTTAATTAACACAGTGGTTCCTCAAGGATGGCAAATCTGCAGATTTTGTAGGTTTGGTGACTGCCAAACAACTACACATGATAGGAAAAATATCCCACGACTCCTGTCATTTTCATCCTCAAACTTTGTAAAAAATAACATCCGAGCTAAAGTTCAGCAAACTCTGTTGGATTTGAGTTTTGCCTTCAGCCACATGTCACTATGATTAAACGTGCAACTTATTTTGAAATTAATGCCAGGGCATGCTCAAATGTGTATGGAACTCAGTCTTGTTACAGTTCTCAGTAATGTAAAAAATGAGTATTAACGGGCCTGGGATTTAGCTCAGTGGTTCCACCACCTGCCTCACAAGCGCAAGGACCCGAGTTCCATCCCTGGTATAAAAAAAACCAAAAACACCCAAAATGAGTATTAACACACTAGATGTGTCAATGGACACATTTTAACAGCATCCATAGGACAATTAAACTTAGTTAAGTCTGAAAACAAATTATGAATTGCATCCTGTTCATATAAACATGTTTGAGTAGCTGGGGTTCAAGTACTGATTTTCTCTATTTTGTTCAGAATAAAGTGAATTAATTAAAGATAATAAGCCTATCTCTAAAATCTGTCTTTTTAAAATTAAAAAAAATTCTTTTGGTACCAGGGATGGTACTCATGACCTTGTGTTTATGAGGCAGGCATGGTGTCACTGAGCTAAATCCCCAGCCCCTTCTAAAATCTGTCTTGATAGCATTTTATTGACATTGCTGAAATCTGCCAGTATTAGCCCCTGTAACTTGGAAAGTGAATTGTTTCAGTTAGAAATTGTTAGATTTGTTTTATGAAAATTTAACAACATTTAAAAAGATATCTTTGAGAAAGGAAGCTAACTATAACATGGTAGGGTTCATCATGCTGTCGCTGTTGCTCTCTAGCAAGCAAGTGGGGATCTAAGATTCTGGCTGAAGGCTTGCTTCCATAGGGTGATTCGACAGATATGTAACTAAGTACCATGGAGCATAAGAAAGGTGGTTTTCTGGAGATAAGGATGAAAGTCCACTGGATTGGGAGGTGTTATTAATGGTTTAGATTTGTTAGAAGTCAAATGTTTCTAAACAGAGGGGATCATCAGAGAGATGCCTAGTATGGCAGAGTTTTCAAATAACATACACACAAGTCTACAAAATTGAAAATATTCCCCCAAATCAAAGGCTCATGCAGAATTATCCTAACAGATTTAATCTCTTACACCTCAGTCTGAGACTGAGTAACACTTTTAATGTGCAGAGAGTTAAAATCCTCCCGCCAACCATTTTCCCTAAGCCATGGCTTGGATTTTATTAAAAGGTATGACAATATTTCTATCTTTAAAACTTCAGCCAGATCATATATGTATTCACTCATTCAACCATCAAGTGCCTACTAGATACCAGTATTAGTGATACAAAATGAATATGCAATGGCTCCCTGAACTTCTTAAGTATGGTGGAAAGGAGGAAACACATAGAGAAACTCAATGGTGTGCAATAAATATAGAGAGATACAAGAAAACGCACACACACACCCTCAACCTCAGTTTGAAGGAGCATTATCAAAAGGAACAAATAGAAGTGTGGGCCAAGAAATGGAAATGGCATTTACAAAGGAATGAAAACAGCAGCAGTAAACAAAAGCAGATAAGCCTCTCTGAGATTTCGAATCCAGATACTGGGATATAACAACTTGAGGAAGAAAAGGAGTGAGGTAGATCCCTGGGATCCAGGAAGAATCTGAAGGGAGAATTCGAGCCCATAGGGAAACTGAAGAGGCAGACTTCAATGCAGAAAAAGAAAGTGGGAAACTGTAGCTTCTCCCTGACTCCTGGCTCTTAGCATGAGAGGAGGCTTGAAACTACAGAGACTCAGGGAAGGCAGGTGAATCCAGAGGCCTCTACGGAGAAATGCACCAGTGGAATGGAGCAGTGGATGCAGTGAACTACAACAGGGGGTGAGTGGCTCTAGGCCAAGCATCCCCTCGAGAGAGAGTGCTTAGCCAGACACCATTTTAGGGCAGGGACAACTGAATCTGGGACTCAAGCAGCTGTGAGTTGGTTCATCTCAGGGCTCAGAGAGACAGGGTAAAGCACAACCACGGGAGACATCCAGAGTCAGGGAGCCGAGGCCAGGCTGGCAAGAGACACCCAGAGTGTGGTAGGCTGAACAACTCAAGCCCTAACCCACAACCAGAGGCCAGGATCAGCCTGAACTTCTGTGGAGTTGAAAGTACCAGAATCTTCACCCTGCGGTAATCCTACTACAGGCTTGCTGGGATCACTCAGAATGGATCTGAGCGCTCTTTGCCACATTTGTCTAGCAGTGACAGTGGAGGCCTGCCCTGAATTGGACACCACCACAAAACTGTAGACCACAGGCATGAAATCACAGAAAAATCTCATTTTTTTCTCTTTGCCTTTGTTTTTTGTTTTCCTTTTTCCTCGATTTTTTTTTTTTATTAGTGGGAACAGTGTTGTTAGGGTTTTTTGGTTTTGTTTAGTTCTTGTTTTTGTTTCTTCCTTCTTTCTTTCCCTCCAGTCTTCTTTATGAGTTTCCCAAATCTTGGATAATCTTCCTTTGTCTTTTAGTCTTGCTTCTAATCTTCTCTTCTTTTATTTCTCTATTTTTTTCTCTTATCCCTCTTAAATTTTCCCCCCTGACAGTAAAATTGCTCTATTGAGGGAATATTTACTATATATAATTTTCTGATTTGTTTTAGATTTTGTTATATAACTATAAATCTTGTGCCTATGGTCAAAGGTCACAAATCAACAGTTACCAGTTTGGCATTTTCTAGATTGTGCTTGATGCTCTTGCTATTACTGATTGTACTACTTTAGCCAAGGTGACATAATAATTATGATCAGTTGTTCTTCCTTGTATGACAATACCAAGATTTTCTGGGGTCATAAATAATACCACAGTCCAGTACCAAAGAACTGGGTGCAAGGTGAAATAGGCAGCAACCTCTCATCCCTAATAAATTGAAGAGACAGGATCTTGGGACAAACTCAAAAGCCAAAAGCCAGTTACATCTAGAAGACATCTCTGAAAAGTAATCATTTTCCAAGGAAGTCTCAATACTAGTAATAAAGCTACTGACCATAAGCAATTTACAAACATCAATGCAGAAAACAAATTTTTAAAAATGGAAAATAAGAACACACAGAAACAGATGCAACCTTAGACCTCCAGCTCACCCAAGGCAATTCCAGGGAGAATTGAAGTGGAAGAAATAAAAGCCACCCAGCTGAAATTTCTGAAATGGTAGTAGCAGAAGTAACAAAGCAGATGAATGAGGCTCTAGAAAAAGCAAATTAAAAATAATTTCCCAGATAACTAAAGAGATGATAATCAAAATGAAGGATATGGTTAGTGAATCTAGAGTAGATATAGATTTAAAAATAGAGGAGCTTGGGCCGGGGATTTAGTTCAGTGGTTCCACTGCCTACCTTGAAAGCACAAGGTCCTGAGTTCGATCCCCAGGACCAAAAAAAAAAAAAAAAAAAAAAAATAGAAGAGCTTAGGAAAGTGATGGGAACCATGGATACCCAACATAGGAAAGAACTGGCCATGACATATATTCAAACACATAGCCAGGAGATTAAAAAATCTATTGAAAGTATATATGGCAGGGACTGGGGATTTAGCTCAGTGGTTTCTCTGCCTGCTGCGCAAGCGAAGGCCCGAGTTCAATCTCCGGTACAAAAAAAAAAAAAAAAAAGAAAGTATATATGGCAGAATCAACCAATGTGAGGACAGAAAATAGACCTAGAGACAGGCTTGTGGCTAGTGATCATCAAATAAGAAATTTCTTAAAAATATCAAGGGGCCACAAAAAAATCAACCCCACAGCTGATACACGATGCAAAAAAAGAATAACATAAGATTGATCAGAATCAATGAAAAAATCAGAAGATGCTACAAAGGACTGAAAAAAAAAACCAAACCAACCTAACCACAGAAGTAATGGCAGAAAACTTCCCAAGCATGGAAAAAGAATTTGACATACAGATAAGTGAGGCATATAGAACTTTAATTAGTCATGATCAGAAAAAAAAAAACAAACTACACCAAGGCATATAATAGTAAAGATTCCAGAAATTCAACACAAGAACAGAATATAAAGGAAAGCCCATCCAAATCTCAGCAGACATCTCAACCCAAACCCTTAAGTCAAGGACAGCTTAGAGTGAAGAATTTCAAGCCCCCAAAGAAAACAGCCTCCAGTTGAGACTGATGTACCCTGAAAAATTCTTTCAAAATGGATGGAAAAATACGATACTTCCTTGACAAAGAACACCTGAGGAAATTCATGAACACCAAACCAGTACTCCAAAAAGTTCTGAAAGATATATTAGAAAAAGGCAACAATTCTATGAATCACAACAGAATGACTCTACCAAACAAGGCAAGCAATTAAACAGAGAGGAAAGAAAGGGAACCAACAATGGGAAAATAATATGATAAAGATTAAGTCAATACATATTAGTTGTAACCATCAATGTAAATGGTCTCAATTCAAAAGAAACAAAAGAAACAGAGTGGCAGAATGCATCAAGAAATAAGATCCAACAAAATGCTGCACAAAAGAAACATATTTAACTCAAATAGAAATTTATTGATTAAAAGTCAAAGGATGGAAAACAATACTCCATGTGACAGGAACCTGGAAAAAATCAGGCATAGCTATTCCATTTGCAGACAAAGTGGATTTCAAGCTAAGGCTGATCAGAAGAGACAAAGAAGGTCACTACATACTCGTTAAAGGAATAATCCAAGAAGAAGAGCTAACAATCACAATATATATGCACTAAATACCAGTGTACCTAACTATATAAAACAAACATTAATTGACATAAAAAATCAAATAAGCACTAATACAGCTGTAATGAGGGACCTCAATATGCCACTATCACACATAGACAGATCAACTAGACAAAAAAGTAACAAAGAAATATCAGAGCTGAACCAAACCTTTGAACAAATGGACTTAGTAAATATCTACAGAATGTTCCACCCCACAACAACAGAATACACATTCTTCTCAGCTGCACACAGGACTTTCTCCACAATAGACCATATACTAGTTCATAGAACATGCTTAGTAAATGCAAAGGCATTTAAATTATCCCATGCATATTATCAGAGCATAGTGTAATAAAATTGGAAATTAATAGCAAAAGAATCCAGAAAAACTGTATAAACGTATGGAAATTAAATAACACCCTCATGAACAGCCAATGAGTCACAGGTGAAATTAAAGAAGAAATTAGTTTCTACAATTATATGATAATGCCAATACAACATATCAGAACTTATGAGATGTAATGAAGCAATCCTATGAGGGAAATTTATAGTGGTAAATTCCCACTCAGAAAAACAGAGCTAACTCAAATAAAAAACCTAATGTTGAACCTCAAGCTTCTAGAAAAAGAACAGCAAGTTAAATCCAAAGCTCTTAAAAGAAAAAAAAATTATAGAGATCAGAGCAGAAATTAATGCAATTGACACTAAAAAAACAATACAGAATCAATGAATCAAAGAATTGATTCTTTGAGTGATTAAATAAAATAGACAAATCTTTAGCCAATCTTATCACAAAGAAAAGAAAATACTTAAATCCATGAAATTAAAAATGAAGAGTGTGATATCACAACAGATTCTTCAGAAATCCAAAAGTTCATCAATACCTACTTTGAGAACCTGTACACTTATAAGATGTAAAACACAAAAGAAATGGGCAGATTCCTAGATATATATGAATTACCAAAGCTGAATCAAGAAGATATGCAAATTCTAAATAACCCAATATCAGTCAATGAAATTCAAGTAATTTTTAAAAACTACCAACAAAGAAAAGCTCAGGTCCTAATGGATTCACTGCTGAATTCTGCATGAAATTTAGAGAAGATCTAATGCCACTGCTTCTGAAACTCTAAAGAAATTGAAAGGGAAACAATACTTCCAAACTCATTCCCAGAAGCAAGCATTACCCTGATACAAAAACCAGAGAAGGATTCAACAAAAAAGAACTACAGGTCAATTTCCCTGATGAACGTAGATGCAAAAATCCTCAGTAAGATACTGGCAAACAGAATGCAGCAAATCATCAAGAAGATTATACACCACACCTAAGTAGGATTCATCCAGGGATGCAGGGATGGTTCAACATATGCAAATCAATAAATGTAATACATCACATCAACAGAGCTAAGGACAAAAATGAAATGATCATCTCAAGAGACACAGAAAGATGATTTGACAAAGTCCAATACCCATTCATGATAAAAAAAAAAACCCTGCAGAAAATTGGAATACAAGGTCTTTACCTCAATGTGATAAAAGCCATCTATGACAAACCAATAGCCAACATCATACTAAGTGGTCAAAACCTGAAAATTTTCACTCTAAAATCAGGAAAAAGACAAGGATGTTCACTATCACCACCCCTATTCAACATAGTTCTGGAAACATTTGCCAGAGTAATTAGACAACAGAAAGAAATAAAAGGAATAAGGATAGGAAAGAAAGAAGTTAAATTATCATTATTTGTAGATGACATGATACTCCACATAGAGGACCCTAAGAACTCCACTAAAAATCCTAGATTTAATAACCAAATCTGGCAGGATACAAAGTCAACGCTCAAAATCCATAGCATTCCTGTACACAAATAAACTCACTGAGAGAGAAATTAGGGAAACAACACCTTTTACAATAACGTCAAGAAAAATGAAATACTTAGGAATCAATCTAACAAAGGAAGTAATAAAGATCTTTACATTGAAAACCACAGCACTATGAAGAAGATCAAACAGAATACCAGAAAATGGAAAGATAACCCTTGTTCTTGCATAGGCAGAACCAATATAGTGAAAATGACCATACTTCTAAAACTGTTAAACAGATTTAATGCAGTCCTGATCAAAATATCAATAGCATACCTCACAGAACTAGAGAAAACAATACTAAAATTCATTTGGAACAAGAGGAGACCTAGAATGACAAAAGAAAGTTAGGCAAGACAGGGCACATCACAATCCCTGACTTGAAATTAAACTACAAAGCTACTGTGATAAATACAGCATGATACTGGCAAAAGAACAAATCCAAAGATCAATGGAACAGAATAGAATATGCAGAAACAACTCCAAATGCACTCAGCCACCTTATCTTTGATAAAGGGCCCAAGCACCTTCACTGAAAGAAAGATAGTTTCTTTAATAAATGGTGCTGGGAAAACTGGTTTTCCACACCCCAAAGATTAAACCTAGACCCATATCTCTCACCATGCACTAAATTAAAATCAAAATAGATCAAAGGTCTAAATATTAAAACAGAAACACTTTATCTTCTGGAAGGTAAAATTGGTAAAACTAGAAGACATAGGTGTAGGCAAAGACTTTATGAACAAAACCCCAGTTGCACAGGAAATATTACAAAGAATCAACAAATGAGATCTCATTATATTAAAAAGCTTTTGCACAGCAAAAGAAACCACCAACAGAGAGGAGAGACAGCCAAAAGAATGGGGAAAAATTTCTACTAGCTATTCCTCAGATAGAGGACTAATATCTAGAATATATAAGTAACTCAAAAAATCAGTTATTATCAAGAAATCAACCAATAACAAATGCTGGCAGGGCTGTGTGGAAAAAGAAACCCTTCTCCACTATAGGTGGGAGTGTACCTTGGTACAATCAATATGGAAATCAATATGGAGATTCCTCAAAAAACTAACACTAGAGGTTCCATTTGACCCAGCTATTTTCTTTCTTGGTATCTTTCTGAAAGAGTTAAATGCATCATACCACAGAGATATATGCACACCCATGTTTATAGCAGTACAATTTGTAATAGCTAAACTTTGGGAACAGTCCAAATGCCCATTAATGGATGAATGGATAAAGAAAATGTGGTTTTTATATACAATGAAGTACTACTCTTCCATAAAGAAGGATAAGCTTGAGATATTTTTAGGTAAATGAATGCACTTCAAGACTCTACTTTCCAGTGAAATAAATCATGTTTAAATATCACATTGTTTCTCTTGTGTGAGAAACTGAAAGCATAAATAAGGACAAAAATGGATGATAGATATTCAGAAGTAGGAAGAAAATGTTCAATGGGAAGGGGAAAAGGGGATGGGGAGAGGGAAGGAAAAAAAGGGGAAGGAAAGAAGATAATAGAAGGAAAAATGGAAACAAAGGTTATGTATATAAGGAAGGGAAGAAGGGTTCAAGGGAGGGGAGGGGAATGGGTATAAAGGAAGAATAAGATATACTATGTACAGGTACAAATTCCCTGTGATGAATGTGACTATTATGTATATCAAAAGAGCACTAATAAAATTAATTTTTTTAATAAAGGCACGGAGGCCCAAAGAAAAGGCACTTTAGAATCATGATGAAATTGCACAAAATGAGTAGATAGGTTAGAGAGATAAGCAAAGACCTCATGACAAGGGTCTTTGAATATCATATTTTGTGTTTTGGATTTTATCCTGAAATGAATGGAGAAGAAACCATCAACAGATTTTAAATAAAAGCAAAAGGATCAGAATTGCATAGAAGGAGAACACTTTGGTGTGGAATGATGCAGGGTCCCTAAAAACAACTACATGGTTAATTAGCCAAGGTAGGTTATGAAAAGAGTTACCTCTGTTTCCTTAAAAGAAACATCAACCTCTTTCAAATAAATAATTGGATCCTTTCTCAACAGTTGTTGTCCTTCTATGTAAAACCAATGAAGGGAAGTTGAAAAAGAAGTCTTTACTATTAGGTACCCTTTGGGAATTACTGAGAGAGTACTTGAGATCATGTTGTCACCTTTCAATCTAATGCATGTCATGTCAGACACTCAAAGCTCTGCGGGCAGAATCCAATGCAGAGCCAAGAAAAGGGCAGCAGACAGTGAAAATTGTCCTCACAGTCACCGGGGTTAGAAGAGAACTGAGAAAGCAATTTAATAAAACTTCTCCATTTCATTTATCTTGCTCAAATTGTGCCTATGTCAAATGTAAACTTCTGCTAAAATTATTCTGTTAATCAGCAATCTTCTTTCAGTATAATCAGCATTTTTCTTCTTTCAGTATAATCTTGTTTATACACATCAGATATTTTTGTTATTATTTTTAAGTAAATTTTATTTACTTGATTTCTTGAACTGGCAGCACATTTACATTTTTTAAGCATTGAAAAGTATAAAGCGATATATAGCAATTGCTTTTTTCCACCTCTGTTATCTGCCAAATTCCTAAACCTGCAGAACAAGCAATAAACATTACTAGCTTCTCATGCATACTTCCGAAGATTTAGAAATACTCGGTAAGACAGTACAAGTATAAATTATTTTTCTCTTCTTTTTGCACCCCAATGTAGCACATTATTTTGGCACTTTTTTCATCCCACTTAAAAATAAATCTTGGAGGTCATATTAGTCAGTTCAGGGTGTCATAACAAAATGCACTGGGTGGCTTCAACAATAGAAATTCATTTCCTCACATTTCTAGAGACTGAAAAACCAGCATGGTCAGGTTTTGATGAGGGCTTTCTTCCTGGCTTACAGATGACTGCCTTCTTGCTGCATCTTCACCTAGGGTAAAGAGCCAGCAAGCTCTCTGGTGTCTCTTTTTATAAAGATGGTAATAGCATCATGAGATCCCCGGCTGTATAACTTCATCCAGTCCTAATTATCTCCCAGAGGTCCTATCTCCAAATAGCACCACCCTGGACATTAGGACCTCAGTATAAGAATTTTAAGGAGGATTTAGTCAGTTCTTAACAAAGATCTCTCCATATAAACACATAAAGAGCTTCTCTATTTTTTCTTTTTCACAACTGTAAAACACACTACTGTTACATCAAACATCCTTAATGTCAAAACTGGGAAATCTGAAACTGTCCTTAATTATTCTTTATTAACATGATTATACAGAAATAAAATGAGAAGACTTGAGTGCTAGAGATTGAAAACTGATGTTTTTGATGACGTTAGAACAAATTGGAATTATATTTTGATGATTGGTGGAAAAGTATCCAAACTGAAGTAATATGTTCAGTGCACATTGATTAACATATCTTTAGATCCTCTAAATGTCAGCTTTCTGAATCAAATATGGTTTAAAGTCCTAATATGAAGATATGACTATATTTTGATGTGCAAATTGTTTTAACATATATAGCTATGAAATGTGTTTCGTCATGTTACTACTTATTTTAAAAACAGGCAATTTATGTGTGATTTATTTGCCAGGCAAGTTATGTTATACAGACCATTCCATATTTAAGTTCTGAGGAAGGTATTTGGATAGAAAAAGATTTAGTGGTCTCTGAATAAAGTTCAAATGGTTATTCAGCACAGAAAAGGGAAAGAACCAAGGAAGAAAAGAAAAATATGGCCACAACATACTTATGGAAAATCTCACAGAAAGCAAAAGAGTAGGTTGTGTGCTATCACAGTGGCCTGAACGATCTCTGCCTGAAAGAAAAGAAAACGAGAGAAACTGAGTGAAGGCAGGAACAGAATAATGTGTGCTTAAAACACGGCTGGAATTGGATTGGGGCATAAGGGAGAGGGAGGAGCCAGTGATGGGCCCAGGTTTCAATCCTAGATGACTGGGTAGAAAAGTAAGACTTGCAGAGATAGGGTAAAAGGTATTTGGAGTAGGGTGAGCAGGGTTTTTTTTGTACCGGGGACCGAACTCGGGACCTTGTGCTTGCGTGGCAGGTTCCGGAACTACTGAGCTAAATCCCCGGCGGGAGTTTTTTTTAATATACTGTACATTATGTCTGGGTGCTAGGGCAGCTTCTAAGTTAAAATTATGAGCAAGCGTTTAACAGATGTTGAAGGGAAGAGAGAGATTTATGGGTGGTTTCAAGGTGTATTTAGGAGAACAGACAAAGACAGAGATAGAAAGGACAGAACACATGAAACCTCTCACATTCAGAAGCAAAAGGAAAAAAATGAGTGGTCAAAGGGAAATGAGGCGAAGCAAGGCAGTAAGATTACAAAAACCCAGAAGGGAGGGCATAGTTAACTGAGTCAAAAGAAAGATAAACAAAGATACGGGCCTTCAACATAGTAATTTAGGAGACAGAGATCAGATTTTAAGACACTAATTAATGAGTTGAGCAATTAATAAAATAAAATTGGCCCGGGGATTTAGCTCAGTGGTTTTGCCGCCTGCTATGCAAGCGCAAAGACCTGAGTTCGATCCCCGGTACTGAATAAAAACAAAAAACAAATAAAGTAAAATCACAAAGTACTTTTTACTAATACTTTTTAGATGATTGTAGGATGAAGAAGAAAGACAGAATAATGATATTAATCCATATTTGCATAGCAGACTACTTACCATATGTGATTTCACTTGATGATTTCTCCAAGGGGTAGTCTTGTACGTGGATAAGTAGTGAAAGATGCAGTAGAGAGGGATAATTGAAGATGCAAACAGAAGATGAAGTGATGAAGCAACAGACTAAGTTTCTTATTGAGGTTGAAGAAGGAAAAACTTAGTGCAGAAAAAAGTACCTCTAATTTTGAGACAGGAAAAAAAATGAATTCATGAAAAGACAGGACTCTTGAGGAAAAAGCATTGTCTAGGAAGATTCATGACTAAAGACCTGAAATCAATCAAGGTAACCTTGAATTGAGGGCCAAGCTTAGAGGAGAAATGTGAAACAGGTGGGAGAATGATGATGTTGGCATAAAAAGTCAAAACACTGAGTTGTTGTCACCCAGTCACAAGCTCTCCAGAACTCTAATACAACATAATGGTTCCACTAATGTAATGGTGAGCAGGCACCGAATCGCTGGAGACAAGAGCAAACAGCTTAATGTCTGAAATAGCCCAGCAAAGACATTAAGACAAGTTCATTAATTATACAATCCAATTTATAAATTTGCTTTGAGCATCCTGCTCCAACTGATTCTATAGGATGGCAAAGCGGTAAGCAAGCTCTTAGGAAAATGCTTTCCAACAGGACAAGACATCTTGCAATTTTTCAAACAAGAGAGATGTCATCTGTGGTCCAGCCCCTGGCCATTCTCTTTAGAGGGTGCTACTTTCTCTAAGATAATACCCTTTTGTTCTTTAAATAGTATGCATGTTAAAAAAGAAATGTAAATCTATAGTCTATGACAGTAGTGGCAAGCCTACAGCACATGTGCCTCAGTGGGCATACAGAGCCCTCTCTATTGGCACACAAGCCAAGTCACCCCAGCATCACCCCAGCATTGCTGCCCAGCAGATAATAGGGAACATAGTGGGCATGGGCATGCTTGGAAAGGAGTAGTGGTGCCAGGCAGTGACATCATAAGCAGTTTGGGCACTGGGTCTCTAAAAGGTTCACCATCACTGATCTATGGCTAACACAATTGGGAAACAAAAGTATGATAAGCCTCCCTTCTTGGCTGAACAGGCCACGTGACATGTCCCCTCAGGCCTCATGGGATCTCAGCCAGACAAAGTGAGATTCTAATCTCTTAGTTCTTTGAACCAACTCTACCATTAAATTAATTAATTAAATTACTAATTACTCTATTGGATTTTATGGGAAGTAAATGTCACTATTTTTCTTGTCCATTATTCCTCCTTTTATTCTAATGACAGCAGTGACATATACACTTAATTGGACTGATCATAGAGTGAGAGCCCTAAAATTGTTCTTGCCACCGAATCTAGGTATCAGGCACAACAGCCTAGTATCCTGAGTATGTGATACAGCCAGTAGATTCTACTTGTTGTGCAAGGAAATAGATTCTGTCTTTTGCAACTTACCCTGGCCCAGCTGTACATGAAATACCTTATACTTACAAGATGCTTATAAATGTACCTGTATGTTGATTATCTGGTTGATTTGATGTGGTTGCTTTTCTATACCTTTGCTTCTGTATCTTCTTTGTGTCCTACATCCTTACTGTCAACAAGACTTGGTCAAAAATAAAGCTGCAATTTGCCTGGAATAATTGGGTGTCCTAATCCCTCAATACTGGACTAGGTATTTAACATGTCTGTTTCAGTTTCCTAATTTGTAAAACATAGCCAATATTAATTGCAACCACTTAGTTAGCATCTACTACATTCCAGGTACTGGTCTAATGCTTAGCATATATTTTTCTAATTCTTACATTAATTTTGTGAGGCATTCATAATGATCCCCATTTTATAGATGAGGAAGCTGAGATACAAGTGGTATTAAATGAAGTGACCAAAGTCATACAATTTGATGGGCAAAATTCAGACTTACAGCCAAGGTTTTCTGAGTCTGTGCTTTTTCCAGTGTCTTATGATGTCCTACTTATTCAAAAAGCTTTTGTGCATATAATAAGATAATGCAGGTAAAATTGCTCTAAAAATAGAAAATGTTCTAAAATCATTTTCTAATTGACAACAAAAAAAATGTGAAAATGGGCTCAGCTATTAACAAGGAAGATTTAAGCTAAGGAGAGCCATCTGACTACCCCAATTATGGCATTAGAAGCAGTAATTGAAAAGCATAAAGGCTGAAGCTCATACAAATGAGAAATTTTATGAAGAGAGAAAGAACAGCAAGGATTCTGTTTCATTTCTGAAGCCTCAGACCTTACAGACCTAAGTAGGTAAACTTTGGTTAGCTGGAGAGAACCAGCTCTCACTTCTAAATTTTCTCCCTGGACCACTAATGCACTGGGCCCAGAATTTCCTTTGTGGTCTTATTGATAAATGGAACTTATAAAATATGAATATTTTGTCTTACAGGTCTGGATGGCAATTATCAGTGTTATTTGAAATGAACAAACATATATAGTTATACTAATTGTCTGTGTAGTATTATAACATATATATGAATGATATTTTGCATAAGTTTATCTGAAAGGATAAGACCAGTCTATGTGTTAAATGATATTTTTGTTCTATGCCCTTCAGTCTATAATTACTATTTCAAATAATTTCAAAAAAACCAACAATATTATAAACTATGTACCTATTTTACGTCCATATTCTTCATTAGAGTCTGAATGCTTTGGATATATAAACTGTGTCTTAAATAGCCTTTTTATTCCTAGAATCTAAAATAAATAAAATTTTGCATATACTACGCAGTTATATTACGATTTTCATGGGTCATGGGAATTTTTGCCTTCACGAGCTCCTTCCTCCATTAAAAATATTAAAAATTATATTTAATGACCATGTTAATAGAAAGATATGTATCTTTCATATTACATGGTTAGCCCTCTGCATCCATAGGTTCCACATCAATGGATTCAACCCACTGCATAAGAAAAATATATTTCAAATAAGAACCAAGATGCATTATGTAACAGTACAATTCCCAATGAGAAATGTAATTGTGTTGTATACCTACAATGTACCAATAAAAGAATTTAATACAAAAAATATATATATTTCAAAATTGAATATGTACTGAATATATATGGACTATTTTCTTGTCATTATTCTTTAAAGAACAGAATATTACAACTATTTACACATCATTCACATTGTGTTAAGTATTACAGGTAATCTAGAGATGATTTAAAGTATATAGGAGGCCATGCATAGAGTATATGCAAATCCTGCCCCATTTCCTATAAGGAACTTGAGCATCTATGGATTTTGCTAGCCCAGGGGAGTCCTGGAACCAATCCCCCAAGAATTCCAAAGAATGACTATAAAGATTTTCTATGACCTCAAATTTCATTTTTCCTTTAATTATAAAATAAATTAAAACATTTTCATATGTTCCTGAAAGCATTACAAACCCCAAAAGCCATGCCCACCTTTCCTATAATCTCCATTTTCTGTTGCTGTAAACATACCAAACACTGGATAAATCATAAAGAATAGAAGTCTACTTGGCTTCTAGTTCTAGAGATTAGGACACCCAGGAGCATGGCATCAGCTATGAGATAACATGGGGGAAAGGCAAACAAGCACATTCAGACAGACAGAGGAACGCAGGCCATGCTTCCCTTTTATCAGGAACCCACTCCCGGTAGTAACCCATTCCCACGAAAACAGCATTAATCCATTCACAGGGACAGAGCCCTTATGACCTCTTCATCAGCTATCAAAGGTCCCTCCTTGTTTTTCGTTTTCTTTTCTTTTCCTTTCTTTCCTTTTGTTTTTTGTTTGTCAAGCAGCAGTTCAATTTTAATCACATTCGATCTTATAGTACACGTGAAATGGAGGAATACTACTTAAACTTTATATCACTATTCCTGGAGACCCATTTTCATATATTAATTGCTAATTAATCTCCTTTTGTGTTGTGGCAATCAGATTATATATATTTATATCTGTGTGTGTGTGAGTGATAAAGGTCCCACTTCTTAATACTGGTACAATGACAAAGGACAAATTTCAACATGAGTTCAAACCATAGTATCTATGGATAAAGTCAGTCTTTATATATGTTAAATATATTTTTATTGAATGAATGAAATGAACAAGTGATTTAATTAACACTTACTTGGTGGTAGTGATTCTTAGAGTTTCTATTTTGGAGTGATTTGCAGCTTAAAATATTTTTCAAAAGCAACTAATTAATAAAACCACCACAAAAGTACAATATTCATTTAATCTGGAGCCAGTTATTGAAATTTAGTACTGTAAACAAAACTAAAACTCTAGAGCAATGTAGAAGGCTGTCAAAGTGGCAAAATAAATATTTTAAAATAATATCAGAGGTTGCTGCAATATTGAACAAATACAGCACACCTTTTATACAGTGGAATTCAAATATTTTCTTTTTTAAATTCTGACCTTCCAAGAGAGTCAGTTTAGAAGGTAGATACTTTAAAAATGTGGGCTTATACTTGGATCCACACAGTTATTGACTGTAATTTAGTTAAACATGTGCCCAGAGTGCTAGACCTGCTGCCCTTCACAACATTGCTTTTGGAACTCAGCATTTCTCTACTGTTGTTTCCAGAGACATTTTTTAAAATGGAAAATTGATTGATGAAATCTTAGGCATGAATAAATGTTAATGCGTGTAATAAATTAAGATGCTGTCATTTTATAAGAAAGGTTTATTGGCTAACTGCACTATTTCTTCTAGTAATTCAAACCCTAGCGTTTTAATTTACAGAATGAAGGGCAGAAGCCAATGATTTAGTCTATAGTGTGGTGAAACTGTCAAAATTATGTTTTGGGAGGCAGTTCAACTGACAGCCACTGACTTAAAATGCACAGTGTCATGTTTGAGTAGTTTTCCCACTTCCAAATGTATTGAACAATGTTCAAAAGATGAGGAAACATCTTTTGCATCTTTGCATTATCTGGATGGACTTGTGTGCAGATTAATATTTGGATCATAATTCAGAGTCACCCTTCCAAAAAGATATCAAGCATACAAAGTAATACTAGTATTTATGGGATGGGCATTTACCAGAATAGCTCTTAAAGGCTACATAATAAAATTGCATTAAAGTAGCCTAAATTAATTAACCATAGATACCAAAAAGGATTCAGCTAATGGAGTCTGCTTCCTCTGGAGATTGTCCTCTTTTAATAATAAAAAAAGCAAAGTGAAAAAAACCTCACTTTTTTTCTCCTCTTTTTTCGTAATAACATCTAGCCACCTGATCAAGAGCAGCAGGGAAGAGACTGTCCACACTCCCAGGAGGGGATGGGTCATGGAGTGATCACGCACTCTTGCTCTTCTCTCCAAGGGCAAATCGGCTGCCTCAGCAGCTGATACATTCTGCTGCCCTTTGAAACAGGAAACTAGTCTAGAGTTTCACACTTATCTCTTGCACTGCATTACCAGATTGGCAGTCTTTGCCAGACCCTTATAAATGCCTTTCATAGATGCAGGAGGTGACGCTCAAGGTTGGTAACAGGGAGGGCACTTATGTTTGGGAGGGGGCATAACGAGGCTCAGCTCTCTGCCAACTGCTGGAAGGTTCTGGAGAAGAAATAAGCATAGAAGAAGAAGAGGTCACACATGATCACTTGGTCCACCTCATGTGGGTAGTTAGAATCACAGGCCCGTGCACAGCTGAACAAATAAGGAGTCTTTGAGGAGGCTGCTAGTTATCTAAAGGCATATAATGAGAAGATTCAAAGATCCGGGCCTTGGCAGATCGGTTATTCAATTTGCTTCTTAATCAGAGAAATCCTTTGATTTTCCACATTTCCTTTGGCCATCTTTCTGCTCAACAGTTCCAGCAGAGGGCAGGCAGGGTAAGGAGTCACATATTATAGCAAAAGAGTTGATTGCTTCTTCTGAGAGTGTTAAGGCAAACTTTCTGGATAGTTTAGAACAAAGGTATTTCAGTACAATTTTTTTCTCTCTGTCTGTATGGGTATTCCTACTTCTTGGGGTCTTCTGTCTCACAGAACTTACCATCTTATTTGGGAAAGTAGACTGAAAATATGAAATAATGAGAAAGTCATATTATAAATCCATTCCAGGTATCCCAAGGAAACCCACGGGTTTCAAAAGTAGGAAGAGAAAGCTTTCTGTGCTGAAGTTGATGAAGGCATTTGTAGACTAAAAGTACAGACAGCCCTTTGTATCCTCAGGGTCTGCATGTTCTGATTCAACCAACCACAGACAAAAAAATATTTGGAAGAAAACACTGCATCTATACTGAACATGTAGAGACCTTTTCTTGTCATTGTTCCCTAAATAATACAGTAAGACAACTTTCATACATTGTACTGGGTATTAAAAGTAATCTAAAGATGATTTAAAGGACATGGGAAGATATGTATGGGTTATATGCAAATCCTATATCAGTTTATACAAGGGACTTGAGCATCTTTTAATTGTAGTATGGAGTGGAGGGTCCTGAAACCAATTCCCAGAGGGAATTGTATAAATTACAGTAAATAATTAGTGCAGAGAAGTGAAACTCAGTGAATGGGAGAAAGTCATTTTTGATAATTCTCTGAATAGGCTTTCGTGGCAAGCTCATAGAGAGAATTTGGAGGCACCCAGTTAGCATTTGGCTCATGTTCATGAGGATGAGTCTCATGAGATCTCAGTACCAGGTCTTTGCAGCCAGAGAGTAGGGGCTGGTAAGTCCAGGACTGGTTGGCATTCCAGGGGGAAAAATATTCAGTGTCTTTCCATATCATTCACTAAGGCCTGTGTGACAATGTCATGAGCAATTCACTACCACCAGGAGGTCTTCATCAGATAAACTGGGCTGCAAAATTCATGGTCGAGGAATGCGGGCTGAAGAGGCACTCCCAGCCACAGCTGCTACCTGCACACCCAGGGCTGGCTGGGAACCAAGGAGACATGCTGAAACCAGGATCCTCCACGAGGAATGGCAACATTACTGTGCTTAATCCTGAAATGAAAGTAATTGCTCCTGGCTTAAAGAATAAAGAAAAAACAAGGCCAGCCCTGGCTGAATTACTATTTTTTTTTTTTTCCAAAAACAGCAGTGCTAAAGACCAGGTTCGGAAACCTGCTTGGTATCTGAAGATAGGTGGTAGTGGATGTTTTCTGTCAATATAATTTAAATCCATTCAGGAGTACTGATGTACAGTATAAGAACACTTGAATGCAAGTACATTTTGATTAACATAATTACATTGAATGTGTTTACTTTTAGCTATAAGGAACGACATCTTATATTTAACTTGCCTGAATATAATTTTAGAAGGTCTGTCTTGAAAATAGCTGTTGGTTTTTATTTTGAACCATTTTCTATGGAAAAGTCTCAGCAGAAGCTAGCAGAACTCCTTTTTTGTACAGATGAGATGGCAAACAGAAATATGGAGAAAGGAGAGGAAAAGCATTTCAATACTGCTAATATATTCCTGGGAAGGAATTGTCGTCTTTACAGAAAAAAAAATTCATAAAAATTCATAAAGGAGCAGCTGCAAGTTTAAATTATTGTTAGAAGGATCTAAAGATGACTTTAACCCACACTCAAATAAGTAATATTTGTGGTTGTATTTCTTGCCTCTCAGGGAGACATAGAATGGCAAATGTCAGGAGATGCTCTGTATATAGTTTCCATTTTCCTGGAGAGCAAGGGAGAAGTAACAGCAGTGATTAAAAATAGTAAGAATAAGAATAAAACAAATCTCATCTTTCAAGTTCTGACTTTTAAATTAGATGTTTTAATTTAAAATATTTGTAACAGACTCACAATGATGTAACGAGAACTAATTACACTATGTCTTATCTCCTAGAAATGAAGCTGCTTTGCTTCCCACTTGGATGAGCCCTATCATCAAATTGCCTACAGAAATAGCAATTTCTTGTGGTTTAACCTAATACCATAATCTGTCACAGGAATATCTTCAGCCAGTGCTAACCAGTTAGAAATAATATCCACTTTGTTCTCCTGCCATCATTCTGTACAAATACTAATATTATAAGACTAATACAATACATATAATATATTTTCTTGGGGTGCTAACATTGCAGACATCTGCATAAAAGAACACAAGGTATATACAGATATTGTCCACAGCTTGTGTTTCCGCTTCATTAATAAAAAAATCTTATACCAGACTTTTTTTGAGTACCATCAGCAACATTTCACCTAAGAGTACAGCACCATGATTCTGACATCTGTGTCTGTTGTCTGTGAGTTCCGGCCAGTGAACACTTGGAAGGCCAGCTATAGACCCAGTAACTAAACATGCAGCAGTCACAAGAACAAGGGCTTACTGAAATGAAGGTTGTCATGCAGCCCAGGAGGTAAAAGAAATACAGGCATGAACAGCAGTAGGAATGTAAAGAATGGCCAGGAGTAGTGTTCTCTACTGGCATATAACACACAGACAATAACTGCCCCAAGCCACACTATTTCCAAAGATGAGGTACAGTGGTACTTACAGATACATTGAAGATTAAAAGAAAAAAAATTTTTAATTTCTACACTAGTGCTGTATCAATCTATGCCACAATAAAGAATACTGACTATAAAAATGGTCTGTTATGGCTTACATCTAGATATCCCCCTAAAGCCTCAAGTACTTTTGGAAGGTGATAGGATCATGAGTGTTTGGTACTGGTTTAGTCCATTGATTGGTTTAGCCTAGTTGTGGATATGGATGAAGGATTTATGGAAGAGGGATTTACCCTGGTGTGGGTGGCACCAACTAATAGCCTTGCAGCCTGGATGGAATGAAAAGGGAAAGAAGAGGGAAGGATGCTCTGCCTCTTGCCTGTGATGCCATGGACTGTTTCTCCTCTGTGATGCCCCTCTGCTGTGCTGCCCTGCCTTGGGCACAGTCAACTATGGATTGAAACCTTTACAAACTGTGAGCTAAAATACTTTTCCTCCTTTGACTTCTGCTCAGCAACAAGAAAATAACTAAAACATGATCCTAACTTTTTTTTTACCCTCAATGAGCAATTTGGATGTTAACAAAGTTTTTTAGATAAGCTTTCCATTCTTGCAAAATACAAGAATATCCAAAAGAAATACAGATTTAAAGTATAATGTGAGCATTTTTAAAAAATTAAGATACACTAATTGCAAACATGACTGGGAAATACCTATTGATTATAAGTTGTTGAACACAATTCCAAATATGACACATGTAGATTAAAGGCAATCCCAGTTCTCAACATTAAAAAGATTACAAGATGTAATTTCAAAAATATAATCTCTTGTGTAATATATTATGAAATCATCAGTGGCAGGATGACCTTGAGAGGAAACAAATTTCTTCCTGCTTCTGGAGATTTTAAGTAAAGACTCATTTCTTAGTGCTTGCATTTTGCCTTCTGGAGCTGGGAGTAAGTTACTGACAATTCAAATGTAATTATCTGTGTCTCTCTGGATGAAATGACTTCCAAGTGACTTACAACTTGCTTTCAAAAACAAAAATATATCTCTTCAAGTTATACTTCACAAAAAAGGGAAGCTTAATGAGATTTTAAAATACAGATTTAAAGTGGTTTCATTCTCCTCACCCCATCACTGGTAATATCCCTCCGCTCCGGCATCCCGATTTCATGTCTCTCCGGTGAATTTAAAACCCCTTCCGAGGAGTAGCCACTGGGACAGTAGCAGTGACTTAACTAGATGATTCCCTCATTCAGCCCAGCAGGTGAGATGGGAAAGGACTTCACCTACCATGTTTGGGAAATACAAGAATCAGAGAAAAAATTTAGGAAGTCTTCCAGAATTCCTCCAATATTGACTTTCTTTAAGCCTTTTAAAAGACAATCAATTACTTAAGGCAAAATAGTGAAACTTACTGTGAGTTTCTAACATACCTCAAAGTATGACAAGAATGCATATGAGTGGATGAATCCTAGACAAGTTGAGGAACAGGAAGTAAACTTAAAATATGAAGTCATAGTACATTCTAGTATGTTACAGATGTATTTTTCCAATTCCTAGAAAAGCCATTAAAAAATAAAACAAGTCTATGTCATATATTATAGTACTGCATGTAGGAGTTATGCAAATAAAAGTAAAGTCGTTAAAAAAAACCAGTCTAATTTTAATCCAATCAAGATAAAAATGGAATATATAGGGGGCTGGGAATATAGTTCAGTGGCACCGTGCCTGTCTGGCAAGTTCAAGATCCTGAGTTTGATCTCTGATACCGGTGGAAAAATGGAATATATAAAAATTCTCAACAAATCCAAAAGAGGGAAGGAAAGGAGAAACAAAGGGTCAACAATGACAACAAAAACTACATAAAACAAAACAAATAGTGAAACAGTAGATATAAATCCAACTTCGAAAGTATATTAAATGCAACTGGACAAACATTTTAATTGAAAGGCAGATATTATGAAAGTGAATAAAAAGACAAGAACCAACTCTATACATTTTATGAGACATGCTTTAAGTATATAGTACAAAGGTAAGAAGTAACAATAAATTTGAAGTGAAAGGGATACAAAGGGATTTTCTATTCTAGTCTATGCTATTGATTTGTCTTTTTTTTTTTTTTTTTGCCAATACTGCAAGCTTAATATTATAGCTTGAATTTAAAAAGATCCCCAGGTGATTTCAAATACACATTAAAATGTGAGAAGCACTATCCATTTTTCATTTGATCTCTGTTCCCATCTGGTATTACTTCCTTCAGCCTGAAGAACTTTTTTCAATATGTTGTGTGTGTGTGTGTGTGTGTGTGTGTGTGTGTGTATTTTACTGGTGATCAAACTTAGTGCTTTAGACATGCTAAACAAGCACTCTACCAGGGAGCCACACCTCAGCTCTTTTAAAATTTTTATTTTGAAACAGGGTCTCAGTTCCCCAGGCTAGCCTTAAACTAGTGATCCTCCTGCCTCAGCCTCCTGAGTAGCTGGAATTACAGGCATGCATCAATATGTCCAGATTCAATATGTCTTATGGTTCATGTGTACCACTGACAAATTCTCTCAGTTCTTACCAAATCTCTCTCTTGTCTAGAAATCTCTCTCTTATCTAGAAATCTCTCCCTTTCTCATTCCCTCTCTTCTTTTTCTTCTTTCTTTGCTTTCCCTTTTCTCTGGAAATATTTTTCACTAGATTTCTTTTCCCAGGTTAACATGTTCTATTTTTCCCTACATGGTAAAGATGTTATGCTATTGTCTCATGGCTTGCAGAGTAGTCACCATTATTGCTCCCATGTCTTGTGGGGAATGGATCTGATTGCTATTAAGGCCTTGATCTTCAGCTTTCAGGAATTTTGTTATGATGTGCCTGGGAGTGTTTTTGTTTTTATTCTGCTTAGGGTTCAATGATATTCTTAGATTTACGGGTTAATATTTTTCATCAAAATCAAAAATTTTCAGCTATTATTTCTTTAAATATTTTTCTGTCTCAACCTCTTTCCTCTCCTCTGGATCTCTCATATACGTTATGCCACACCACACTATCCCTCAGTTGAAGAAGCTCTGTTCATTTTCTTCAACCTTTTTTCTCACTGTGATTTAGCTCAGATAGTTTATCTTCTCCTGTCTTTGAGTGCACTAATTTTTTCTTCTGTAGCCATCGATCACTTCGCTGTTAAGTCCTTCTAATGATTTTTCTTTTCATTTCAGGTATTTAATTATTCAGTTCTAGAATTTCCAGTTGGTTTTTTTTATATTTCCAATTTTTAGTGACAATTTCCCTCTATTTTCTTCAGTCCATGTTTTCTTTTAAAAATTTAAACACATTTTTAAAAGATGTTTGAAAATTTTTGCTTGCTAATGGCAACATCTCTGGGCATGTTTCAATTGAATTTTTAAAATTTTCAGTCATTCACATACTTAGCAATTTTTAAATTGTATACTAAGCATTAAATACTAGGTTATTGGGTTTGGATTCAGTGTGAAGTGCTATTTTGTTAATTTACTGGTGGGTCGGCTTGATCTTTGCAAGGATATTTTTAAGTTTTACTTCGATGAGCTGAGAGTATCCTCTAGTCTAGGGCTAGAGTATCTCTACTTCTAAGGCATTTTCTTTCTGGGATCTTCACAGACAACCCCAGGGAATCACTGAGGTCTCTACTCCATGCCTACATCTATACTTCTGTGAACCTTTAGAATCTCCATTCAGTTTACAGCTACCCAAAAGCTGTTTTCTGTCAGGCTTTGTGAAGTCCCACCAGAGAATGAGCAGCTTTGTACATAGACAAAGAGTGAAATATATCCCTGTACAGATTTCCAGACCTCTCTCTGTGCAACTCTTTTCCTCTTCATTACCCCAAACTATAACCCCTACAAATCCCAACCACCTCAACAGCCTGAACTCTGATCTCTGCCTCTTCAGCTTAGCAAGACAACTGTTACCAACTTAGGCTCCATTTTCCTGTGTCTCTAGAAAGAAAGCCAAGTGACCTAGGGGCTCATCTCATGTATTTCCTTTTCTCAGGGATCAAGGTCCAGCACCTCCCAAAGTACAAGTCTGAAAATAGTTACTTCCTATGCTTTGTCCAGCTTCCCAGCTGTTTATGACAGGAGTAGAAGTAGACAGCCAGGAGTAGAAGTTCTTCATATTGGATACTTCTGATCATCACCTCCTACCTGAAATTCTCCCTTACTTAACTCCCAAAACTTTCTTACTTTTCCTCCTAAAGTTTTTATTTTTCCTTCTCTTATCTTCTCCTCCTTCTGCTTCTGTTTGATATACTTATTCCATGAGAGTTCAATCTTCTTTTCTTTTTTTCTCTTTGGTCAACATTCCCCATTCTCATATTTCAACTGTTGCTTTTGTAATCTATAAATCTATATCTCCAGGCTAGACCTGTTTTCTAAGTCCTCGCTCTTGTTTCCAAATGTCCGCTGACACTGGGTACTAAAACGATCACTGACCCAATGCACTGAGTATGTTGAAAGGGAGCCCACTGTCTTTCCTTCGAAATTTACTTTTGTCCAAGATTTTTTTTTCCATTTAATGACATCAGACCCTTGAGCCAAATTGACAGCCAACTTTGATTCTCTATTCTCTGGTTCTGCCCACAATTAGTTGCTAAGCTCTGTAGAGTCTATCTTCAGAATGCATCTTGCATTGGTTCCTTTTATCTTTCTGAACGTAATATTGTCTGGATCCTTAGTAATCCTTGGTTGAACAAAATTTAAAAGTCTCCTAGGTGACCTATTTGTCTCCATCTCATCCCAGACAGTAGTTCTTATAAGCCACCTCAGGTGTATATAAGGAGCACAGGGATTGTTGTCCATTTTGTTAATTTTGTAGCACACAGTAGACACCGAGACCAGACTCTTATATAAAAATTTCTTCAGTTAAATTTTTTGAAGTCCATTTTGAGGGTTTCAGTCTCTTACTCAGAATATTAAATGAATGACTATTGCCTAATATCTGATATTCTAGGTCATCTATAACTTCTCCTTACCTTCTGCATTTCCCTCCTCAGAATTCCTTATGCTTTAACCAAACAGAACTACTTTCTATGCAAGTTATGTATTGTCCTTCCTCCAAGACTTGATAACATTGCTCTTTTAGACTGGAATACCATTTAGCCATTTCTTAACATGCCCAGTGATATCCATTCTTCAAGACCAAAGGCTCATCCATAAAGCTTATTTGGTTCCTCACCTTGGAATTGATCTCATCTACATAAACATACCTGACACTCTCTTCGCACTTCTTTGGGCTGCACCTTGCACTCTCTACCTTTTGGATGATCATACCCCTTCCACATTATAAACTCTTTGAAGACATGGACAGTGTCTGACTTATCATTGTTTCTTCCAAGGTTATTAACATATTGTTTACCTGTTCAGCTGTAATTCTGATGCATTGCTACTGATCCTTGCTCAGCAAAGAAAGCAAACTTTAACTGGCTACATCTAGTACATACATTATTTTGCATAATCCTCGCAAAAATACTGAAAGGTCAATGCAACATAAATGACAACAGAGCCAATAGGTCTGACTGAGATCACACATAGTCAGCTGCTGGAATTCTAATTCCTTGAGTCCCTTCCTGTCACCTAGTTGAATGTGAGTGGTCAACTCCCCTTCTGGCTGCTACTTGATTGTCACCACAATCATTGCTCACTTCTTAGGTCCTGCATGCCTTGAGCATGGTGGAAGGCTGCTTCGATGTCAGTGCTTCCCTGAAACATTCTTATGGCATCACCACTGCCACTTCTACCTGTCATTGCCACTGCCACTACCATCCTTTCTGCACTGACCTAGGGCTGCTCCAGGCCAGAAAGCTTTTGACTGCAGCTCAGGCCTGTTGTACAGAGCTCTCTTGCTGATTCTCCTCTGGGCTCTCTGAACAACAAGCTGGTCTCTCCTGCTTCCTATTGCTTCTCTCTGCAGTGCCATGGGGAACCCTGCAGGAGGCATGCTGCTAGGACATCAGTGCCTCTCTCCTGTCCGCACTTGTCCCTTGTGGCAGGTTTGCTTCTCCTCCAAGTTTTCTAACTATCCACAGCTACTGGTCAGAGGATTGATTTCCCCCTGGTGGTGGCTCTTGTAGAACAGGGCTCACAGAATTGATAAGAACTTATTTTTCTCCTCCTTCTTCTTCTCCTTCTCCTTCTTCTTTTGGTTTTTGAGACGGGGTTTTGCTACACAGTTCAAGCTCACTATGTAGCCCAGGCTGGCCTTGAATTCATGGCAATCCTCCTGCCTCAGCCTCTTGAGTACTGAAATTACAGGTGTGCATTGCCACACCTAGCTAAGAACTTCTGATAGGTATAGAATCCTAATAATTATAAAGAAAAAGTATAAACAAAACACTAAACAAATTAATAATTTAGAACTAAATATTTTGTTTAGTAAAAATCCTTTGCTTTGAGAAAGCTGAAATCCACCAGACCCTATAGATTTTCATCTGTTAAATTCATTTCTCAGTTTGATAAATATTTACCAAGTCCATAAAAGTAATAAAATCTGTCCCTAATGCAGGGAATGCAAGGTAGACAAGATGCACACTTTCTAATGTCCAATAAAGAAATAATTTTAGGTACTAGTAGGTGTAATATTGAACACAGGTAAATGATGGAAAAAAAATAAAGTGGGATACACTAGTGGGAGGGAAACATTAGATAGGGATGTGAGAGAAAGTCTCTGAGAAAGTGATGTTTGGGCTGAACACCACGCGAAGATATAGAGAGGACAGTGGTTAGTTTGTTGTTCATAACTATAACTAAGAACATGAAGCTAGGTACTTCTATAGAAAAGAAATTTATTTAGCTCACATTTCTAGAGGTTCAAAGCCTAAGATTGGGTAGTTCCATTGGTTTGGTCTCTGGTGAGTGCCTAACAGTAGAAGCACACGTAGGAGAAAAAGAATTGGCTCTAAACAGGAAGCTAAAGAGCAATTCTGGGATCCATCAGGCTCTTGCAACAGCTCCCTATTAAAAGAGCCCAGTGAGCTACCTTCATCCCTTGCAAGGGCATGTCCTCAGTGACCTAAGAGCCTCCCATTAGGCTTACCTCTTACAGGTTCCACACCTCTTGCAGAGTCATACTGGAGACCAAGCCTCCAACAGATGAGCTTTTGGGGACATACTCAAACCATATCTAAACCATAGCAACTGGTGTTGCGGGAATGTTATGGTCTAGGAAGTGAATCACAGGATGCAGTCAGACAGAAAGGCCAGCCCAGATGAAGTAGGGCTTACAAGGCCATGATAAAGAGCTTGGATTTTATTCTAAACACAGGGGGAAATCATTGGAAGATTCCAAATGGAAATGACATGCCATAATCATGTTGTTAAAAATCACTTTGGCTGCTGTGTAGAGACTGCCTTGTAGGGGAGCAAAAGTACAAAACCCAAAGACCTATGAGAAGCTATGGTAATCTAAGTGAGAGACAATGTTTCTATAATTACATGAAATAAGTGTGTGCTCTATTAGATAATGCCCGTTGCGGATAGTCCACTGCATGGGATACTAGATCTACTATATAACAGAACAAGGAGATAGGGTCACTGGCCTCAAAGACCTTTCTATAATTTGACTGAGAAGACAGGTAAAATTAAAGAGAACAATGCATGCCATTTCATCAAGAAAATAAAAAATGGGGTGAGATCAGCAGGCTTTCACCACTAGGTTTTGGCTGGGGTAAAATCTTTCGGTTCACCCTATGCTAGATCACCATGCTGCTACAGAAGAACCAAAGAAACCATCATCTTGACCTTGAATCTTAGTAATGTTACCAAGAAAATTAGAAGCAAATGTAAACATAATGTTAGATATTTAGTAAGCTCTTAGACTCTGTGCTAATGCTCTGCACGAATTGTTTAGTCTCCAGAACAATCCTGTAACAGTAATTATAGCCCCTGCTTTCTAGATGAGAAAACCATGACTTTGGACATGGTTAACTTGCCTGATTTTATACAGAGCTAATAAGCAAAATAACAAAAGAGTCAAGCTAATAAACAAAAAGCCCAGTTTCAAACCTGATCAGTCTTACCCAAAATTTAAGCTTATAAGGATGATGTTAGTGTTACCCAGAGTTGACTGATGCAAGAATTAGCAGCTGGACTTTTTAAAAAGACAAATACTTGTGAACACCCCATACCACATCCACAGAGTCAGAATCTCTACAGGAATCTGGAAAGCTATTATTTTAAACAGTGGCCCTCAAGTGATTCTTATGGTCACATTATCTTATTCTTAAAAATCTTAATTTTTCTTGTTATACTCCAGAATAGGCCATACCTCCCCGACAAGATTATAAGTAAATGGAGAATGCAATATAAAGAAACAATAGAAGCGGGTGGTATTTCTTAAATGCTTCTGGGAAGAAGTAAGTTTTGAGTTTGATTTTGGAAGGAATAATGAGGAAGAAATCATTCTAGGAAAGAAAGGCATGAAAGAGACAAGAATTGTGTTTAGGACTCTGATAGGAATGAATGCCCCAAAGAAGAGGTGACTTGATTCACTGCACAACCCACCACTCGTCACTCAGTTCTTTTATAAGTAAAGTTCAATGTAGTTTAGAGCATTTGTTTGGTTAATGAACTTGTCTATATCTTTGGCCTGTTGCTGGCCAAGGCTGTCCTGGAAAGGAAATTCTTGAAACAATACTACAATTCTCTTGGGTTAAAGGGTCAAAAGGAAAATTGATTTGAGAGTTTTTTCTTTTTAAAATGAAACTTGTTTACCTTGATTTTCCACAATAGATAAATGATCTGAAGAGATGACCTTACTTTGCATATAATAATCAGAAATTTTCTTCAGTTGATTCATGGATATTGTTAAGTACATTTCCAATGGGACATGGTAGAGCCCATGCCCTAAATTCTTCTACCACATTACTTTTAACACCCCCAAATCAGTGAACAGATGTTCACCGAATACTGACTGTACCAGACACTGTGAGCAGCACAGACAAGACAAAAGTGAACCAGTGGTTGCTCTTAATCATAGGGATGCAGAATCCAATGGGAGAAGATGCATGACCAGGTATGTAATTCTATGACAAGTCCTCGGTGGAATCTTGCATGTGTGGCAGGGGCGCACTGCAGAGGGAGCACCTGCTGGGGACACTCAGGGCAGTGTGAATGGCCTTCCCAGCTGGTTCTTCAAGGATCTGCAGGATTTCACCAAGAAAAGGAGGGAGAAAGTATTTCAGTCCAAGGTGACAGAAGACAGAATGATAGAGGTCAAGGTGGGTTAGCACAGCATTCGGTGTGTAGGTTGTCACAGAAAACTCACATATTGACTGCAGTTCATATTTCTTTCATCCTTCACAGTGTTTTAAAAAACTGACATACTTGTAGTTATTTAAAATCGGGCAGAATTCCGATACAGATACTTATTTCTGACTTCATGGAAACAAATATTTAGCTCCCCTGGGAGCACATTCTCTCATGGCTATCCTAAACTGGTCCCAGGTAACAGCTACTCCCTTCAGATAGGGATGCTGCTCTCCAGTCCACCTGACCCCAGGAACATTTTCTCTGCTGCTAGGGTTTGGATCCGGGGCGGAGCACATCAGAGGGCAAGACTACCCTGACTGAGGGTGTGCCTGCTCATCAGGTAGGCAAATGGGGAGAACTGATTTTTATGAAGCTGTCTCTGGCAGGTGGGTTAGAGGAATTTAGACAAAAGGCAGAAATTACTCAGGAGGCTACCACAATTGTTCAGTAAGGAGGGAAGGCAGAGTTGTGGTAGGATCAAGATGAGGATAGAGATGGGAGACAGAGACATAAAAGAAAAAGAGTGGGTATCAAGGTATAAAAATTGACTAAATTGTTTCATCTGAAAAAAATTGAAGGGATAGTAAAATAATGTGGCCTCCTCTTATCCAAGATTTTACCTTCTGTGGTTTCAGTTACCCACCCTCAACTAAAGTCCGGAAATATGAAGTGGAAAATTACAGAAATTATCAATTCATAGGCTTTCAATTGCACACCATTTTGTGCAGTGTGGTGAAATCTTGTACTGTCTTGCTCTTCCCCATCAAGGACATGAATCAGGCTTTTATCCGGCACATCCACAAACTATTTGATACTCATCCTTAATTTATTTAAGTAACCATCTTGGTTTTCAACTAACATCAACTGTTTGGGTATTCAAATGCATGTATTCAAATAACCCTTATTTCACTTAACAGTCATCCCAAAGTACAAAATTGCTGGCAATTTGAATATACCAAAGAGAAGCCATAAAGTATTTCCTCTAAGTGAAAAGGTAAAAGTCCTCAACCTAATTAGGAGAGGGGAAAAATGAGGTCGCTAAGATCTACTGTAGGGAAAAAAACCACACAGTATATAGAGTTCAGTACTATTCAGACTTCAACTGGGGCGGTGTGTGTGTGTGTGTGTGTGTGTGTGTGTGTGTGTGTGTGTCTTAGAACATATCCCTCAACCGGGCATGGTGATTCATGCCTCTAATCCCAGAACTTGAGAAGCTGAAACAGGAGGCTTGCTGCGAGTTCAAGGCCAGCCTGGGCTATACAGTGAGTTCAAGGCCAGCCTGAACTACATAGCAAGACCTTGTCTCAAAAAACAAAACAAAACAGAATATATCCCTTAGAGATAAGGGGAAAGTACTATATATGCTTTATCTTTCTGCTATTGTTTATATCTAGGTGTCTCCTAAGGGCTTCATACACTCATCAGCAGGGCTTTTGGAAGGTGATCGTATTATGGAGTCCTATAGCTGACTTGCTACTAGCAGGTGGAGGCTCTAGTTGGAAGATACCAGTCATCAAGGGCCTGGAAGGTTTTAATCTCCCTCTTGTACTCTTCTCTTGGTGTTTCCCCCTCTCTCTGCTCACTGGCTGCCACGGTGTGAACACTTCTCCCTCTGTGATGCCCCTTTGCATCCTCTCCTGCCTTGGGGCCAGCTGTTGTGGACTGAAACTTCTACAGACCATTAGCCAAAATGAATCTCTCCTCCTTTAAATTGCAGGTGTTTTTTCCCAGCAACAAGGAAATTTACTAAAATACTTTCCATACATGCACACACACACATACATATGTATATGTTTGTATGTGTCTCTGTGTGTGTATATATATAACATGTATATATGTACATAGAGAGGAAGAGAAAGTTGTAGAAATCATTACATTTCACACCAAAATACGGTTATATATACTTCTCTTGATAGTAAGAATTTTCTTATACAGAACTACAATGTCATTATCATATTTAGATAGTCCCCAACTGTCCCGAAAATTTTTAGTGGTTTTATAAAATTAAGAGTCCATCAAGTTTCATGTTATATTTGATTGTTATATCTTATTAGCCTTTTTAAATCTAGAACAGTTCCCCTCATTTTTCATCCCCTCTTTGATAATGACTTTTGGAGGAATGAAAAAAAGTTATCTTATAGAATATCTTTCATTCAGGATTTCTCTGCAGGTGTTTTCATAATTTGATTGCTTTTTGATTCCCTGTAATTCTTATATATTTGCAATTGGGTCTGAAGGCTTCATTATATTCAGGTTAAAGATTTTTGGCAAGAATAATTTATAAATTATTCTGTGACTTTCATCTGTATCACATCAGGAAAACCATAATGCAAGTTTATCGTGTATCACTGATGCTAAGGTTGATCATTTGGTCATAGTGGTGGCAGCCAGATCGCTTCTTCGCATCCTTTACAATCAGGAAATAACCTGTTGTGGTGATGCTTTGTCACTGTGTGAATATCCTGTTCTGCAATATTTTTCCCATGACCCTTGCCTGAGTCAATTATATCACTGGGTGTTGCAAAATAGTGACTTTCAAATATTATGACCCCTTCTTCGATGTTCTTCTCTAAAGATGAGTTTTCCCTCATCAATTGATCATGTAATTCTTCTTAAAAAGGAAAGATAAATGTCTAGTTCCTGTCACTACCAGTTTTAAAGATTTACTATATGGTCACTTCCAATAATAGTAAATGAGGTGTTATTTCCTTTCTTGCACTTTTTTTAGTCATCATTGTGGAGTCACAGATTTTTACATATTCAACGCTTTGCAATCAATACAGATGTATTGTGGTCTGAAACTTGGCTGGAGCGAGGCTTTTTAAACTAGCTCCTGTGTCCTTCTAACTTGCTTCCATAGATCTCTGAGAACTGTCTTGCTTTCTGCACAAGATATCTTAAACACACCATATGCTTTTCCTGCTCATCACCCGGAATCAGGTATTTCTCCAAAGATCTTGGCTCGTTTTAGTAGGCAAAGATGAGCAGAAACCAAGATCAGGGTTCAGAGTATGCTCATTGCTAGAGGGATGTCATTGCCTCCATGTTCTTTCCATGGACAGAGCTACAGAGGATACACACATACGCGTATTTTAATCCATGAGTCCATATTGATATTTCGAATTTGAATTTAATGTTACAGTTTAAACCTCAAGTCTTCTCCCATCAGATGTTTTAAAGCAAGAATGAAGAGAAGTGGGTAATGAGTTAGATGTAAAAGACAAGTAAAAAGAAAGCATCAAGAATGACTTGAGGTTTTAGGGATTTAGCTCTGTGGCACATGCTTGCCTGGCAAGTGCAAGGTCCTGAGTTTGATTCCTGGTACTGGAGGGGAAAAAAAGGAATGACTTTGAATTCCTAGCTTAAAATCGTGGCCCTGGAAGGATATAAATGGTGTTGCTGCTGCTGTTTTACCTAAGACAAGGGAGTAAGAATAAGGAGAACAACCAGGGATTATAAATCAATTATGTATCATTCCATGCTTTATTTTATTAGTTATAAAATTAATAATCTATTTGGGAACTGACATACAAAAGTGAGCAATAAAAAGAGAAGGATTTTACAGGGTGTAGAAACAAAAGCCATGTTTAAAGTACCCATCAAGAATTACCTCAAACCCTGGATACTCTTCAAAAACCATTAACATCTGTGAAGTCTCGGTATCTCAGTACATGGATGAGTTAGATACATCAGTATAACTTATTGCACAACCAAATAAAGAAAGAAAAAAAATTTAAGGAAGGTGAAGGAATTCTAGAAAGTAAGAGAGAAACTTTAAAACAATCCCAAATTTAAAGCATGGTGGACTAGTTTGTTAGAGCTGTCATAACAAAATACCACAGACTGAGTTGATTAAATAATAGAAATAGAAGATAGAGGTCCAAGATCAAGGTATCAACAGTTTTATTTTTATCCTGAGGCCTCAATTCCTGGCTTGTAGATGTCCACTTTATCTCTGTCTCCTCAAAGGATTGCCCCTCAGTCTATGTGTTGATTGTGTCCAAATTGCCATTTCTTATAAGAACACTAGTCATATTTGATTAGGGGCCATCATATAACCTTTTTTTTCCTTAATAACATTTTTAAGGACCAAACAAGGTAACATTCTGAGATACTGGGGTTTGGAACTTCAACATATGAATTCAGGGGTGGTGTGGACATAGTTCAGCCCATAATACATGTGATAGAATAAAACTATGTTATAAAGATGCATACAGTATTTGAGAAAGTTAGCAAATCTTCTCTATGGCTGAGTCTCATTTCTAGGTGGACAAGTATGGTAGCATTATTACCCCACAATGGCTTAAGCAAGTTTAGGTGATGACTAATTATGAGTCACATGTTCATCCACATTTCTATGGTCAATGATGAATACACACAGAGAAAATTGGAGACAGAGGAATATATCCACCCTGTTTCCGCCAAGATTTTCTAGGCTTTGAACTTGAGTCATTGTGCTTAGCTTGCTTTCTGCCAAGGGGGTGGCATTTAATCATTGCCTTTTCTTTCTGTTTCAGGAGAAGGAGCCCTGTGCCAATTGACTCATCTGATACCAGGCCTAATTGTCACAGATTATATGGGAGTGGCAGGTTTAATCTATTTTTGTATAGAAAAAATTAAAGAAGAGGAAATCAAGTTTTGTTGAGAATGATAGAAGACTGACATTTTTATGGATGAGATGCATGGGCAGGGACTGGAGCAACAACTTTCCCAGGGACTTGCTGGTCTTGTTCAGGACAGAGGCAAGACTCACTATCCTGACTCTATCCCAATATACTTCATATTTCACCACTGCTAAGTAGCTCTTTGTTTAATTTATCTAACTTAAAATGTCTCTGGAAACATTGCTTACAAATAATTTGAAATGCCAAGGAAAATTACGATACAGGGGTTACAAGTACAAACTGGTCAAATAAGCTTGCATTTGAATCTCAGCTGTATCATTTAGTACTGCATAGCTGTCAGCAAGTTGTCTAACTTCTTGAAACTTCAATTTCCTCAATAGTGGAAGGGTTAATAGTAGCACCTGCCTCACAGAATAATGGCCTTAAGGACTTTAATAAGTTAATGCGGTTTTAAAAAATTAATAGTGTTAGGCAGATGGTGAGTGTTCAATAAGTAGGTGCTATTACTTTTTATAATACCTTAAAATTTGTCAGAATTCAAATTTTCCACTCTAGTTTTTTAAGGTAAAATGAAGCAAAAATAGATAACAAATAAACATCATTAACTAGACATTTTCCTGTTTCATAGCAAAGAGGATTTTTTTTACAATGTCCCAGGATCAAGCAGTTGAGCACAAAGAGGGGGGAAAAAAAGCTCAACAATGTAGTCAAAGGGCTTCACAACTCCAGTCTCCTATTACTAAAAATCACAGCCTACAGAGAAAACCCAAACCCTCAAGGGAGTAGAATGAGAGAAAAAAAAGTTCTGGAACAAAGGGAAAAAAGGATGCTATCAAATATAGACGCTTAACAAAAGCATTGGTGCAAATCAGGATTGAAAGAGACTACCTGTGGGCTGGGGATTTAGCTCAGTGGTTCCGTTGCTTGCCTTGCAAGCACAAGGACCCGAGTTCAATCCCTGGTACCAAAAAAAAAAAAAGAAAAAGAAAAAAAAAAAAGAAAGAGACTACTTGTCAGCTTTTCCAAGCGAAATGGCTCCAAAAGCACAGAAGGAAGCACCTGTTCCTCGAAAAGCCAAAGAAAAGGCCCAGAAGGCATGCTGAAAGGCATCCACAGCCACCAATAAATAGATATAGGTAGACAGATGATAGATAGGTGGGTAGATAGATAGATAGATCGATAGATAGAAAAAAACCCTATCACATCCACCTTCTGGTGTACCAAGACACTATGGCTCCAAGGCTCCACATTTCCTCTGAAAAGCACCCTCTGGAGAAACAGGCTTGACCACTGTGCTATCAAATTCCCTCTGATCACTGAATTAGCCATACAGAAGACAGAAGACAACAGTTTTGTGTTCCCTGTGAAAGTCCTGGCCAACGTGCACCAGGCTAAACCTTCTGGGAGGAAGCTGTGTGACAATGACATGGCCCAAATTGGCACCTTGGTCAGACCTGATGAAGAAAAGAAGACATATACAGCTTCTGACTATGAAGTTTTGGATGTTGCTAACAAAACTGAGACCATCTACTGGCTTTTAACTATAGAATGACACAGAGAGAGACAGAGGGGGAGGGAGAAACAGAGAGACAGAGACAGAGAAAGGCAGAGACAGAGAGACCACTTTCCAAGTGAAAAAATTAAGTTAGAAAGCCCTAAGAAAGTAAAAGTTACTTCCAGAAAGAAAAATCCCTTGTGTTTTAAAGCCTGGATTTCACCTGTTAACGTAAATGGGTTTGTTCTGATGTAGAATGATGAGAGGAACTGGCCATTACAACCCAGTGGAGGCCCCCTTCCTGGACTCCCATAAAATGTCAGCTAGTCACTGGGTCCTTGCACTTGAGCTGGCTGGTGCATTAATTTTCTTTAATCAGTGATTTCTCCAACAGTTGGATTCCAGGGCCCTGCTGGTAAGCCTAGCATTCAAAATTAATGAAGGCAATTTGTATTAGTGTCTAATTGTGCACATGGGAAACTGGTCTCAGTTTGAAGTGACATAGCCTTTTGAATGGATATGCAACATGAGGGATATTTACTCAGAAAGCTATTTTTGTTAGCCTTTATTACTTCAAGGGCCAAATAGCATAAGCCAGAAGTAAAAACATAAAGAAAATAATTTACCCACAAAGCACATAGAGATAGAGATGACAGAGCCAGATGGGCTTTCTGGGAACGGATGCCCTCAGGCTCTCAAGGCGAAAGGGACTTTTTGTCATGTGGTCATTTCAGTCTTTCACTTTACTGAGATGGTCATCAATGAGCCATATCCACCCATACTTTTTCTTTCTTTTTCTACTGATTTTAGTTCTTGTCTACACTCTGCTTTGGGAACATTTTACAAGGTAACTCGATGGTATTTATTTTTCAAAAGTTCAGTGTTCATATCCTTTGACCCAATAATTTCATTTTTAGGAATTTCCCTATTAAAATTTCAACTAAAATGTATGAAGATGTAAGTATGAGAAGATATGTTCCAGTGTCAGAAGTAGTATAAACTGAAAGCAACTGAAATGCCCATTGATATGAACTGGTTAAATAAATTATGATTTAGCCATATACATACCCTAGAATCAGACTGAGTTTGAGCTTCCACTTGCTACAATTCACTAATTGTGGCAGTTTTCCTTCATTTTCTAATGCTGTAATAAAAAATTACCACAATTGTAGATGTATAAAATAACAATAATAATTTTACAATTTGGTAGGTTAGAAGTCCAGTATGGGCTGAACTGAATGTGTTGGCAGGATTATGTTCTGTCTTATAGAGTGTGAAAATGAATCTCTTTCTTGCCCCATTCAGCTCTTGGCAGAATTCCATTCTGTGTGGTTGTAGGACTGAGGTCTCTGTTTCCATGCTGGTTGCTAGCTGAGGGCTCCCCTTAGCTCCTAGAGTCCTTTCACTGGTTCCTGAACATAAACCCTTACATCTCAAAAACAGCAACAGGATTTTGAGCCTTCCTCACACTACCATCCCTTTGACTTTGTTTTCACAAGAGCATTTCTCTCTAAACCAATGGGAAAAGGTTCCATCATTAATGGAAAGCCTTAACTGTAGCCTTAACCACAGCTGCAAAGTCCCTTTTGCCTTGTAAGGTAACATATTCACAGGTTCCAGGTGATGCAGGTGGTCCACTCCCAGGTCTACAATGTCTTTCTCCATTATGTCCTTGGCTCAGCTGCCTGGAAAACTCCTGCCTCAAGCAAGGCTCAGCTCCTATGCTCTCTTCTCCATGAATACATATTCCTGACTTTCCCCAATTCCACCAGCTCACATGCTTCCAGAGGCTTCCTGTGCTTTGTATAAGCTTCCATGGAAGAATTGTTTTCCTGCAGTTGTTCATACAGTGGTACCTCCCTTCAGTGTAAGCTCCTGGAGGACAGAACCCAAAATTTAGTTCTTTTTACATATCTAGTAAACAGCAGTTTCTGGTACATTCTAGGCACACAATGAACATTAATGGATCAATCAATAAATTAGTAACATATTAATCTAGAATTCTAATTAATTTATTAGTTTTTACCACTCATATAAACGCCCCAGTTAATCAGAGCAACAATTTCCCCCCATTTCCTATATACATGGCAATAGAGAAAAATTTTTCTTCCTGATTATTTCGTATAACATTGTCTCATGAAGTGTTTGCATCTGGAGACTAAAGGGTAAAGGAAATTATTTTTTCCCTTATAAAATTAGAGTCCTTAATTATTGTCAAGGAGAGGATACTAAATTCATTAGAGTAGAGAGTAGATAGCCATTTTTTTTCTGTTCCTGTAACTACTTATGGATGAGCAATTAAAAAAATTGGTATCCATAAAAATCGACCACAGACCAATAAGAATGATGAGTTGAATCATAAAAATTCCATGCTATTTATATTTTCCCCCACACACTCTGCAGTTATTCTAAATGGAAAAGTACAAATACTGGGATAAAAACATTTAAACAACAGAAACAAGAAACTCCAAATGCTAATCCTGCCTAAAGGGCAGAATTTAATTCTGTGCTAAACTACTGTATGTGGGATTCAGAGGCGTGGCTAACCAAACATTTGAGAACAAGTAATTACTCCTGCATCTCTCTATCACGTATTTGCCTCACACATAATTTACACATCAAGCCCACAGAAGAGAAAAATAAAATGCTATTTGAAACAGCCACACTTTTTTCAACCTTACTTTTTTTTTTTTAACCTCATCAAACATTTTTTATTCCTGTGGTGTTGGTTTGGATAGCACAAGGATATTTTCTCTCTGATATAGAGGGACAGAGTAATGACGTCTTGGTTCTATTGCTCTTTGGCTGTGTGATTCCTAACTGATCTGGGGCATAAATGTGGAGGTGCCTAGTCCCTTTGTGGGTTTATGCAATACTTTTAGAGTGGAATGGACATTCAAAGGAACACTTTCATTGATTCAATCAGCAAACAACCATGAGACAAACACCTTCTCTGTGCTTAGAACTATGCTTGGCTTTCAGGACATCAGTGACTAAACCAGGGCCCCCACCCTTGGTGAGGTTGCAATCAAGTAGCAGTACAGTTAAACCAACAATGATGACATAGGAGGACAAGAGCTGTAATGGGGGATGTGCAGGGAACTGCGCAGGTACTGACACCTGTCTGGGACAGCCAAGGACTGGAAAATTCAAAGCTTAGGGAACACCTGAGAGAGATCAGAGGATGAGGTGGGGCAGTGCGTTTGGCAAGGTGAGTGTGACTCTCTAGATAAGCATTTTCTGTGCTCACAAACCAGGGAGCCCTGCTTTCCTCTCTACTTCGGGTACTCACAACAAAGAAGAGAGGTGAGGGGCGGGGATTTAGCTCCGTGGTTCCACCACCTACCTCGCAAGCATAAGGACCCGAGTTCAATCCTCGGTACCAAAAAAAAAAAAAAAAAAAAAAAAAAAAAAAAAAAAAAAAAAAAAAAAAAAAAAAAAAAAAAAAAAATGAAGAAGATAGAAGAGAGATCGAGTGTGTTTGAGAAGGACATTTAATCCTCTGGGCAAGTAGCATCTTGGCTGGACTGATTCTGGCATTTCATTTGCTGGAATCAGTTGAAATGTTGCTCTTATTTCAACATTTTGTCTGAAACATGGAAAAATTTGCCATGAAGCCATAACTTATCTGTAACTTTAAACTAGCTCTGGCTGCAGTGTGGCATTTACTATGAGCTTGATTTCAGGCAAGGGATTTAGCATCATTGTACCTCAGGGCTTCATCTTTAAGAGATTACACCAAGAATTAAGTAAGTGAGAAGTATCAGGTACTCAGAAGAGAAAAGCCTGATTCAAAGCAAATGCCTAGTGAGTACTGGCCATAATTATTTTACTCCTCATATAGGAAGAGTCAGTGAAGCTAGTTCGTCAGTTATTTAAATAATAAGCACATCATTTATAGAAATTGGGTCCAGAAGTAACATGTTAGCTGTTGTTGTTTAATGACTTCAGCATTAATATATTAGGAAAGTTAACAGCCTGACTACAAAGGCTGAACTTTGGTGGCCTTTCACAAGAGTTAATAATGGGCTTATGGGTTTATTTCCATTCACTGAACAGTCATCATCTCCATATTTAATCTCCACTGACTGTCAGACATGAGAATACAAAGATTCCTGAGAGGTACCAACAATCTCATTCATATTATTCATTTAATGTATGTTTACAATACTATTCATTTAACATATGTTTACCAAGTACCCAGAAAGTGGAAGTCGCCACAGAGGATAAAATGATGCATTGCACCCTTCAGTAGCGTATAGTCTAGTGGGTGAGATGAATTGTGTGGAAATAATGGAGACACAGGGCAGAAGCTGCATGCTACAAAGAGGCAGGGTCAGTAGGAACAAACCTGAAGGCTTTCTGTGATGGTTGATTGATTGTGTCAACTTGAGTAACTAACATCCAAATAAATTGGCTCAGGATAGTTCTGGATGTGGAAGACCTACCCTAGGGAGAATTATTGCCAGAATGCCATAAAAGGGAAATGAAGAAGGAAGGTGTGTTAGTTACTTTTCTCTCATTGCTGAAACAAAATGCCCAACACCCAAAGTTGGAGGGTAAGTGGTTTATCTGGCTTACAGTTCATAGAAGCTTCAGTCCATAATCAGCCAACTCCATGACAACAGGCATGGCAGAGCAGAGACAACATGGTGCACACAAGACAGCAAAGACAACAAGGAGGAGAACTTCACTGCGTCTTTCTGCCTCTTTCATCCCATCCAGTCTACGAGGATTAGGGCAGTGCTAAACCACTCACTCACGTGCAGTGGTTTAGTAGCCACACGCCCTTAACTCCAGCATCACACATTCCAGATTCAGCCACCTCTGACCAAATGAGGCTTTGGGGGATATCCAGACCCAAATCCTAACAGAAGGATTGCTTCTGTTTCTTTGGAGAAGCTCCAGCCTGCGCTTTCACCTTGGACGTCCCTCGTCTCCTGGCTTTCAGCACAGACTCTTCAGCCTCCAGCAAGGACCCTTCAGCCTTTGCACTGCAGACCCTCCAGCCTCCTGAAAAGGGCTTACACGGGACACGACACAGGGCTCCAGGCCTTTGACTGAATCCTTCGGATCCCCAGGGTGCAGACTGACGTTTTGCACTCTTTACGCCCGAGTCTGAGGGCGGCCATCATGAGCCAATCTGTAAATTCTTATATATGTGTATGTCTTGTATTAGATCTGTTTCTCTAGTAAACACTGATTTTCACATTTTCTATATACCTGATGGATTATCTTAGGATGCTGTGGGGGTTTAAAGGATGGAGCCCTGACTCCCAGCTGGGGAGACCAAGAAGAACTTTCTAGAGGTGGGACCATTACAATTAGATCTTGAAACGCACTTTACTTCTGGAGCATTTTGTTCAACCCTGGTTATGTAGCCCAACATGTCTAAGGGCTTTTTCTAAAGAAGCTTGGTACAAAGACTATCTGATCAAATAACATTGACTCTATTAAACACCATCAACTGATCACACATTGGAACTACTACCAATCTAAATAAGAGCCCAGCTGTTGCCTCAAAATTAACATCTGGACAATCTTTTCTAGATTGCCATTCCGATTCCATTCCTCCCTGAACATTCCTTTCTTCCCTGTGTGTCATTGGGAAGCATGTCTGCAGCACATTCTGGGATCCTGTTCCCAATTATTGATGGTGTAATTTATTGATAAAGCAAGGCCAAATATGAGTAAGAAGGAAAGCCTAATTAGAAATGAAGTACTCAATGTCCCAACAAGAAAAATTCCAGGGCTTCAAAAATAGAAAATCAGTGATGCGTAGTTTCTCCTGTCACTGAAGTAATCAGTCCAGTACTAATAAGCCCGAAAAAACAGGTGAAGCAACATTATCAGTGGCAGGGAATGGGCACCTATGGAGAAATAGAATTGTGCAGAATCAAAACAAGTTTGGCACGCACTAAAGAGTACGTTTGTGTCCCAAAATGAATGTTATAGAAAATCCATAGTAGCTATGAATAGGAACCCAAAATTAGTATCCAAGAGAGAATATGGCAGGGTATAGGCAGATCCACAAAACTAGAGCTGCTTTCTCGCTCGATTGATTAGCCAATTTAATTAAATAGCTCATGTGTCTGGCTTTTTATTATTATTATTATTGAGTTTACTATGTGAGTAAAGCAATTAAGAAAATAACTTTGAGCAGAGTGAGTACAGCTTAATTCTGATAAATTTGCCCTGAATTCTGATAAATGACATTTTTTACATAACACAGAAACCACTCCGACAGCATATATATCTATATATTCTCCTCTAACTATATTTATCTGAACAAATGTATTTAGAACAAGTTGATCATCGACTTTTAGGTCAGCTGACAGGACATATCCTCCATTCTTATAGGAGATAATCAAAGTCTCCGTGTGTTTAAATAAGTGTCTTTGAAGATTATAGGACAGAAAACTCAGTTTTAAATGTCTGAGTTGCTGGATGATTCTTAAAAGAACACTTACCAGAACCTCTATTTTCTAATTACTGTAACACATGACCAAAAAAATGACACACACACACGCACGCACACCCTGCACAGAGAGACAATAGACTCATCAGGAGGCTCTTATATTTGCAAGAACCAGACCTGGAGAGAAGCGGGACACAGCATCTGAATGATAGCATAACAAGTTGCTATTTATACCCCATCTTCCATCCACTGATGTGAACTAGGGGTCTTTCTCTGCCAAAGAGTAATTTTAGGGAATGAGCTTCCTGGTGAGCTCACAGCTTAACACTGCTTGTATCACCATCTTGAGTCAGCAGTGGATAATGCTGTGCAGAATAAACTAATTTTAGTCATCTGTGAGATCCTTGTAAACCCTCCATAGTGACTCTTAAAAGTCAGTGTGAACTTGCTATCTCTGGTTCATTTCCTGCTCCCAGTAATCCACGAGGGGTATTTTTAGGTGACGACATCTTACAGGACAAGCCTAGTTGAGCTTCTCAGAACAGGCATTTGAAAATTCCGCTGCAGATTCCAAAGTCAAAAGCCTTACTGGTTAAATGGGTCCAGATGATTAAGTAACAAAAGACATGGAAACATAAGTGTGCTGTCCATGCTAGAGGACAAAGTGCTGCCCACCTTACTGTAATTTCAACAACACCGTCAGTGAGCCTCAGCCAAAGCTCACAGAGGAAGAAGTGAGAAGGGAAAAATGCTTATTCCTGAAGCTAATTAATGGCTGCCCTCTAGCTCATACTGTACACTGGTTGGGGGGGATTTTTTGTTTGGTTTGTTTTTTTCTTTTGTGGTAATTGAGATTGAACCAATGGCCTCCAACATGCTAGGCCAGGGCAACAATGAGAGACATCTCCAGGCCTCATACTATAGAATGAGTACGAAATGATCCCTCGGTTTCTCAATCAGCCCTTTGCTCTGGCATGCACTGCTGGGTTCTGAGCTACATTTCATTAACTGTCAGTCACACGCTGACTATAAAGCATCTGTAATTTGCTTAGGGTCTCATGGGTCACTGAGAAAGAATAAGGCTCAATGACCAACTTCACTGGTCAGAGCTTCCAGATCCAGGTGTGTTCTCACGGCCTGTGACAGTTGGCCAAGAACTCAAATTTCATGGAGTGAGAATTAAATGCAAGACTTTGCACTAGAGTTTTATGTTTTTGAGAAAGCTGGGCTTGGCTGTATGTGTCAAGAAATGTGGGAGCCAGGAACAGCGGAGCCTACATAGAAATTAAGGTGATACAGCCAGGTGTGGTGGCACACGCTCATAATCCCAACATTGAAGAGGTTGAGACAGAGGATCAAAAGTTCAAGTCCCACTTGGGCAACTAAGGAAAACCCTGTCTCGAAATAAAAAATAAAAAGGACTAGGGATGCAGCTTAGGAGTACAGTGGCCCTGGGTATAATCCTCATTACTGAGAGAGAAAGAAAAGAGAAAAAGAAAGAGAGAGAGAGAGAGAGAGAGAGAGAGAGAGAGAGAGAGAGAGAGAGAGAG
>NW_004624742.1:11938184-11953687 GCF_000247695.1 Heterocephalus glaber | reverse complement strand
AGGAAGGAAGGAAGGAAGGAAGGAAAGAAAGAAAGAAAGAAAGAAAGAAAGAAAGAAAGAAAGAAAGAAAGAAAGAAAGAAAGAAAGAAAGAATATCAAGTGGAAGGTCTGAGTTGGGAGATGGGGGTAAGAATTCTAGGCAAATTAAAAACCTGTGAAGTTGGCAGTGAATAGCCCATCAGCCTGGAAGAGTGTGAAGGTTTGTAAAAATAAATAAATAAACAAATAAATAAATAGCTTTTTGGTTTTTGTTTTCTCTTTTTTGAAAACTTTCAACCCTGGAATCATTGATAGCCATTCTCCTTGGTCTAAAAAGAAAATTTCAAACCAAATGTATGTGAAGCAAAGTCAGGAGGGAAGGAAAGAGGGAGGAAAGAGACAGAAAAGGAAATACTAATAGGGAAAAAGGGGGAAATGGTGTGTCCTGTAATTATTTTTACATGAAAGCTAATAAGCGTTCTAGTGTAGAATTTCTATTTCTTGAATTCATTAAAAGTAATTTTGAGACTCTTGGATTTAGGGGGGGCAAGACTTTACTAAAAGGAAACTTCATTTAGATATCTCTTTCCAAAGAAAACACACATCCTACCAAGATCTACAACCTATGTGTAACTTTGCTGTGCTGGTGGAAACTTGGTTTCACTGATGGATTCTTCTTTACCGAAGAGCCCAGTGTCCTTGGCTTCCCTTCTAAAAGCGAGTTTGATGGACTCCCAGTTGAGTACAGCAAGCTTTTCAGAGGATAGCAGAGGCGCCATCCCTCAGCTGTCTGCTAAGGGAAAGCTTGTGCCGCAGTCTCTGTGAACCATGTGGGCACTGTTCTTGTAGGAGCCTAAGAAACCAACTTTTTGAGGAACGTTGTGTTAAGGAATGTCTGGAATGTTTTTAGCCCTGAGAGTTTCCGGGAAGCTTATATGGCCCACGGTATAGAAAGGGCAAAGCAGTATTATAATGTTAAGCAAGACTGGTTCACATCAGAGAGAGATCCAGGAAGAAATCATTAAGATGAGGGGTAGGATTGTCTCTTCTCAAGCATTAAATGCAGTTTCAGAATTTTTTTCTGGATTCCAGCTGCCTCACACAGACTATCTACTATGATAACAGGCTAATAAGAGGGTAAGCGTTAAATAGGCTATGAACTTTTAGATAGCAACTTCTTGCAATTTCTTCATACTGCCCTTTAAAGAGCAAAAGAATGCTGTTAGAATTTCAGCATACTTGCAACCATAACTTTACAACATTCACAAATGCTATTTTTGGAGCTGAGAAATTCTGTTTCTAATTGTATTGTAAAGACTTTAAATATACTTAAAGGTTTTTAAATACTGTTCATAGGCAGGTACCTTATATGCATATATGTATCACATATAGGAATAAATTTTGCCTGAATGTGCCCTTTGTTTATTAAAACTATAAATCTGAGAACGCTGAAGACACTGTTTCAATAAAGGTGGCATTAAAATCACACGTATTGTGTAATATGGTCATTTATTTTTTTACTTTTATTTTTAATCTTCATTTTAGGATTTCTCAAAATGTTTTATTTGTATTCCCCAGGGAGTCAGTACAATCTCATGTATGTTTATATGCTATTACATATATATGTAAAATGCATATATGTGAATGTATATTTGAAAAAAGCTTTATGAAGCAAAATCTACCTTTAACAAGAATCATGTGTCATGACTTTCTAAGCTATTTTATTGCTTTCTTTTTATAAAATAGCGATCATGGGGTCAGGGATTTAGCTCAGTGGTGCTGCGCCTGCCTCACAATTGCAAGGTCCTTAGTTTGACCCCTGGAACTGGAGAAAAAATATATATATATGTCAATCATGAGGTCTGGTCATGTAGCTCAGAGGTAGAACACTTGCCTGGCATGTGTAAGACCCTGGGTTCAACCCCGAGTACCCTCAAATAAATATGTAAATATGACTGTGACTCATTTTATTAATTTCCCTGCCCACTAATGGGTCATGACCTGGTGTTTGAGAAACATCGTTATGGTTTAGATCTAAAATGTCCCCCCAAGAAAGGAAAAATTATGAGAAAAGAAAAAAAAATGGAAATGAAGTATGTAAATAGGGAAGGGTGGAGGGGGTGAAGGGCGCACAAGTAATGGGGAAAAAAATAAGAACAAAGATTCATCATGTACAGGTACAAGCACCCAATGATAAATGTAAACGTATTGTATACCTAAAATGTACCAATAAAAGAATTTTTAAAATAAATAAATAAATAAATAAATAAAAGTAAAATGTCCCCCCAAGCCAGGTGTGGTGGCAACACCTGTAACCCGAGCACTCATACTTGGGAAGCTGAGGCAGGAGGATCGCCACAATGAGTTCAAGGCCTCCCTGGGCTGCATAGTGAGTTCAAGGCCAGCCTGAACTACATAGCAAGACCCTGTCTCAAAAAAATCAACCCCCCCCAAATAATAATAAATTAAATAAATAAATAAAATGTCCACCCAAATTTTAACGCGTATGGAAGATGATCGGATCATTGTGCGCTATGCTCATTAGTGGATGAATTCAGTAGCTGAAGGAGCTGTTAGGAGGTGGGGCCTGGTTGGAAGTGGGTCACAGGGGTCGTGACCTGGAAAGGTGTAGTCTTGCCCCAATCCCCTCCCTTCTCTCTCTGGTTCCTGAGCGCCACTGGTCAAACATTTTTCCTCCACTGTGTCCCTCTGCTATCCCATTTCTGTCTTGGAGCCAGCCAAGCATGGATTGAAAGTGCCAGACAAAATAAATAGATCTTTCCTTCTTTCAGTTGTAGGTGTCAGGTATTTTGTTCCAGTGATTGGTAAAGTGACTAAGATACCCTCTAAATAACTTTATAGTTTATAAAACAAAATAAGCTGTTATAGCGCAGGAATATGGGTATGAATCTGAAGTGATTCTAGGAAATGAAAGAATGCTAATCAAAAGACTGTCTTTGACTTCAGTTAGTTACAATCATTCTTACGTTATTTTAATACTAACTTTTTAAAAAAGAGAACAGTCATGTAACCCCTTTCTTTTTAAAATGATATTTATCACGTTTTTCAAACTTAAAAATTAAGCTATCTCCTTCCTTTAGGCTTTCCACATCTTACCCCCAATTTTTTGTCATAGAAAAAATGATGATATTGAATAGAATAGAGAATCAAGAGTAAAGATTAGGTTTGAGAAAGAGCTTATTTTAGAATTGTATATTAAGAACTCATGTATAATGAGAACAAATGCAGAGTTGGGCTCTGGGTGCTCAGCAGTTCCTTAAAACTGATGTGGATATTTTACTGTTAAAGATAGGATCAAAATTTAATTATCAATAAGGTAATTATTTAAAGAAACTTTGTAGTGACTTCACTTGTGAAACTAAAGACCCAGTCTATAATGTAAATACTGATTCCCCAGTTAGAGGCTGTCACTCACCAACAATGACGGGCTGCTCAGAGCTATTAAACTGAAGACACTGAGAAGACTATTTTTAAAAATAGACCATGTATGGGGCCAGGGATTTAGCTCAGTGGTTCCACCGCCTGCCTTACAAGCGCAAGGACCTGAGTTCGATCCCCGGTACCAAAAAAAAAAAAAAAGAAAAAAAAAATAGACCATGTATTCTTTTTTCATATCTGGCTTATAAGCTTTGACTTTTTTCTATCGAATTGAATGAAAATGGGCCTCTATGTGTACTTTTTCTTGATGCTACATGGAGAGGTACCTATTTTAAAACCTCACATATGACAACATGGATTCCCTGGACAGCAAGACAGACTCTCCTAGTATGAGTCATACTTTGAGGATCTCCTTGCTGAACTGGAGCCTTTCTGAGAGGAAGATGAGGTGAAAGCATTGTGCAAACCTCTCCTTCACTCCCAGTGGAGAACACTGCACACAACTCCCAGCATACCCTTCTGCCCCATTCCCACTTGGCTTTCTCCACATCTCCTCTTCTAATGTGTCCACCACACTTCATCCTAAATGCCCGTTGACTTCTGTCTCCCTCGGTAGCCTCTAAGTGGCACGGGACAGCCAGGTGTTTATCTGTATCTGCTAAATTCCTGACCCAGCACAGTGTACTGGGCTCATTTTCTGGGTCCATCACAATGTGTCAAGGGAAAGAATAGATAAGTGAAACAATATTAAATTAATCCTTCACTTTGACTTGTAGCCCCATTCACGAGTCAGCCTTCTCTACATCCAGCACAGAGGGAAGCCCTCCCGCCACCGAAGCTGGTGGCCTCCAGCCAATGTTTGAGTCCAGCAACAGCTCTCTGAGGGGAGCCCTGGGAGTTTCAAGGTGGAGAGAATCTGCTTTGGCTTCTGGAAAAGCCAGAAGCAGCAACTCTGGTGGCATCCAGGGTCTGAGAGAAAAATTCAGGCCTCGTATTTGGGCATACCTTCCTTCAAATCTTTTACAGTAAGTATTTCACCACTAAAATAAGGCAAATGAGATAACAACTTTGCCACCAAATTGCTGTAGACAACATTGTCTATTTATGAGCTTTCCATAAAAATTTGATCAATAAAGGCTGAAGCCAAGAGGACCCAGTCCCCACATGCTAATTGCCCTCAGGGATTAGGAAGGAATACCTTCACCTGGTGGACTCCAATGATATTTATTGTCCTAAGTTTTGCTTGAACCACATGAAACTCATTTTAGTAGGTCAAAATGGTCAAATGTCAGCAGTTTCACATAGTTCAATATATTACAGGTTTAGATGTGCCACCTCATCACTAAAAACAAGTCAAGTCTGAATCCTGCTGATGATATGAAAGTCTGAATGGTAAATCAGGCACTTAACAGCCTTTGGGGAGAGTTAAGGACCAAAGTGGACGTGGAGGATGCACAATTTCCCTGGGTCAGTTCTTCTAAAGTGTATTCTAAGGCATTCCAACTCCACAAGTTACTTTATGAGGATAAAAAGAATAGGGCTGGTTTGGGAAATACTGCAAACACTATCCCTTTCCTCGAGTTTCAAGATGCATACTAAAATATTACAATGGCATATCAAAGAATTTGAATGATTCTATAATAAACTCATTTTATGATGTTTAATCTAGGACAACCCAAATATATTTGACTAGTGATACATTATATTTAGTATGTGCTATGATTAAAAAATATGGTGACTGTTTGAAAGGTTTTAAAAAAATTTATTACAGTAAAAGACATATTGGCATTAATTCCTCTTAAAATACCCCACCTTGCTTTGAACTCACCTCTCCCATTGTTTGTTCCACTTTCTAAAACAGTATTGAAAGTCTCCTTTCATGTCTTTAGTAGCACTGTCACAGCTGCCTCAGTGTCCTGAATTCATTCAAAACATTTACCTTTCATAGTCATTTTGACTTTTGGGAGGAGCCAGAAGTCACACAGTGCCAGATATGGTGGATGAGGACACACTGTAGTGTTTTCACAAGCCTGCCTTTCTGTTGCATGGTACTTAGTGGCAGTATTCACCATATTTTTTTTAATCACACCTGCTAAAAACACACAAAAAGACTTCCAGAATTTCTTCAGAAAGTGGCAATAAAAATGAGAGAAATGTGTTCAAAGCAAGGGGGAATATCTAGCCCATTGTTGATGGATTTTAGTAAATAATAAATATTTGTGGGGATTTGGGGAATAATAATACCTATTATTTATTGTGCATCTACTCTGTGCTTTCCACACTGCATTGTGCCTTAAGCTTTTAACATTTCTCAAGTATTATCCTCCTCAGTAGCTTCTGATCTCCTGCTCAGCGCTACAATGAAAGGCTGAGAAAAAAAAATAAAAAACTAAAAAGGCAGAACTAAGAGACAAAGAAACTGGGGAGCCAGGACAACTGATGCTGGTGCAAGCAGCAGAGATGCTGGTCTATCCAAGCCACTCATTTTTATTAGTAAACAACTGGGGTAAATGCAAGCTATATTCAAGAGTGGGACCATGTGAGCAGATGCCCACTTGTGCAGTTTCTGTGGAAATTAATGGAGGCAAGGCTCTTAAAGGACAAGACAAAGCATTCTCGAATTAGGAACAGAATAGACAAAATATATGGTTGTAATTAGGACATTGTCCTTGTAGTTAAGATGGTTTTAATTGTGAGCACGGAATTTGGGTGCAAGTTACTCCGACCTCGGCACGTAGGCTTCAGCTGCACTCACGTCTATAAACAAGCCAATTGTGGGGTTAACTCTTCACAGTGGCCTGCACTGCTTACGGCCTGCTTTGGGCATAACCAATATTGTAGCCCCCTGCAAAGTATATTACATTTCTTAAAATGACCCTAAGACTTGAGTGTTTTTGTCCCCATTTTACAGATAATCCTCAAGCATGTCAAATCTGTGGGCCAAACTCCATAGCTGGGATTAAATGACATCAATTCCTATATCCTCCACCATGTTAGAGCTGACACTTAGTGCTTACTATGAACCAGGTACCAAATTTTAACTCATTTAACTCATGATAATAGACACTATCACTATCCTTATCGTTCAATTGTGGAAACAAGCCGAAGAAAGTAATCTAGCTAAAGTCATAGAGCTAGAAAGAAGCAGGGCTGCAATTCAGACTAAGACTGAATGGTGAGTGTTTCTACAGTCAAGAAAGCAATTTAGCCAGGTTAAAGTCAGGACTTTCCAAACTTACTTGACTGGGGAAGCATTAATTGTAGCTAATGCCTACAATTACAGTTAACTGTTTTGGCAAACACAGATTGGAAATCACAGGACCAACTTTCTCACTCTGATCCATCTAGTTTCTTCCAACCCCGAGTCCAGGCCCTTTACTCTCTCAAATCTTAGAAATCTTGCGAACCCTGCTAAGAAAACCCTGTTTTCTGCCTGTGTCCTGGCTGTAGAGGGTAGGTGTCCAAAACTGCCCACTTGCACTCTTGATTATCTCTGAAAGCCTTATGATGGAACCAAATCAATGTAACATGTTTGCAAATGTTAATGTAAAATAAATTATTATAGAACATAAAGTGATTTGCCTCTCATATCCACATAGAGAAAAATAATCTCTTGTGCTTTGAATGTCTAAAAATACTAAAATCCCGAACAGTCTCTAGTACTACGAAGCTATGAATTACAGAGTGAATAACAAATGCTATGAAGGTCTTGTAAAAGAATTCAGTTCAAATAGGTCACTTTGATTTCACTACTGTTGGGGTAGGTGAAACCTAACATTTAACGATTGTTTCTTGTGGCCCAAGCATTCTGCCATGTGCTTTACATAGACTCTTATTTCATAACAAATTTGTGAGGTGATGCTGTTGGTATTCCCATCAGAAGCAAAAAGGAAGGCACTAAGAGTTTAAGTAACTTGCCCAAGACCACACAGTTATATAGCACATGGTGGAGCCAAACTAGACAGGGGGAGAACTCAGCTTTTAAGTGTCCCCAGCTACTTTAGATGCTAAGTCTGTGGTTCACAGAGCAAAGTCGACTATGAGCCCCTAGGTTCTAACAAAGTGATCATTTGCTTTTGAAAACCCTACATTATAAGGTACATGACATCCACAAATGGTTGTCCTTGGGGAACCTTCAAAATCCATCAACTGGAAATAAGATTCCAGAGGGGAAACCCTAAAACCTTTAATTGCTCCAAGATGATATGTTGGTTTGGTAGATCTGGCTAATCTTAAAAGGCATTTTTTGGAAGGTATAACTGGCATTAAAGAAACATGATTCGAGTTCTTATCCTTATAAAATCATAGTTGTCTTTTCTAGGATTGCTGAAAACTGTTTTGAAATCTCTGGCTAAGCTAGAGAAAACCAATACTATACACATTTAGATACATTCTGCACTTTTCTTCCCTTCACCAAAGAACTTCACAGAGTTTTTAGTATTTTTAGCAAATCAAATCACCAACAATTATTCTCCAAATGGACTTTTGAGGGAAAAGTCACTTTATATTCTAAAATAATATATATTACATAAACCTTTACAAATATGACACAATGATTTGGTTATAGGACTTGAAGAGAGACTCAAGGTAGCATTAAGAAATTGCAAAACCTGAACTGGAAATTCAGATAGTTTATTATTTTCTTAGAAAAAATACTACAGATGGATTTTTGAGGAGGTAAAAGAGATGAAAACAAAAGGTAAAAATAACAATTAATGAGAAATAGACGCAATCTTGAGAATTCTCCCTGAAGAAAAACCTTAATTAAGAAAAAACATTGAAGGGCTGGGGATTTAGCTCAGTAGTTTCACCTCCTGCTGCACAAGCACAAGGACCCGAGTTCGATCCCCGGTTCCAAAAAAAAAAAAAGAAAAAACATTGAGTTAATAATCCTAGGAGGCAGTACAACATGAGGTGAAGAACAAAGACTCAGAATCCCACAGCACAGGTTCACTCACTTAGGTATGTGACCTTGAGCAAAATACCTATTCTGCCTGTACATGGCTCCTTGCTATTTGAATGAGGTAACTAATAGGACTTACTTCATAAGGTTTTCTGCTGTGATAATTAAATAAGGCAATATATAAGAAGGCCTTAGGAAAATGTCTGGTAAATGCTTGTAATGGTTTGGATCCTAAATGTTCCCCAAAGGCCTATAGGCTAAAAGTTTTGTCACCAGCCGGGATTGCTATTGGTAGGGCACAGCGCCTCTAATGGGTGGCTGCTAGTGGAAGGAGTTAGGCTGCTGGAGGCATGCCCTCCAAGGAGATATGGGATTCCAGACTCTCACTCTCTCTCTTTCCCTGCCCTCCATTTCTCTCTCTCTCTATTTCTCCCTGCTCCTTTGTCCTTCTCCTTTTCCTTCTTCTTCCTCACTGCATGAGATAAACTGTTTTCCTCTATATATGCTTCCACCACCATCAGTGCCATAGGCCCACAGCAACCAGGACAAGTGACCACAGACTGAAACCTCTAGAACTATGAGCCAAAATAAACCATTCCTCCTTATAAGTAGATTTTCTCATGTATTTTGTCACAGTGAAGAAAAGCTAACACAGTGCTCAATAGCTGTTCGCTGTTAAAAGCACAAAATGTCATTATATATACAGCATACCTGGATAGGCATGGAGAAGGTAAATTACACCAAGGTAAATTAAGAAACTAAGTTAAAACAAAATGAGAATGACATAGATCCACTGCTAAGATATAAGTGATAAAGTTGACATTCATAGACACTTAGTAAATACTGAATGAACGAATCAAACAATTGATTACAGAAAGAAAAGTTCACTCTCAGAAAAGTTAAATTTGTTATCTTCTGTGTGCTCCTTAACCGCCTCTAATACATCTGTAACAGAGAAATTATCCACCATAACTCAGAATAGGCTTTCTATGCCTTGTGTAGCGTTTCAGTTCAGAGCAACAAATTTTTAAGTTTTTTCCAAAACTAAATCATATCAAAATCATGGCAGGAGAATACAATGTTTAAAGATAAAGGTATAATTAATACAGCCTTTATTTCCACTTAAATAGTGGAAATGTATGAGTGTTGTGTGAAAAAACTATGTATATATAGCAAAAAGCTATCTGTAAAAGAAAAGGGGATGTGTTGGGTGAGGGAGTGGGGAACAGGATCCAGGGATGTCAGTTATTTCCCTGACACTAGGAGAGGTAACATTGTCCTATGTTCCTTCAGTTCAGTTATGTACCTTCAGAAATTACTTTCGGATTCTTTCCAATTCTGGCCCATGAGCAAATCACAAACACATTTGACAACAATATGTTCCTCTTGCGTAAATGTCTCTTCTAGGCCACATACATAATTAAAATCTTGTTGACTCAGGAATAACGGCTCAGAACTGAATGTCCAAACTCTGTAACTTGCTTCCTTTTCTAACCAGACAGCACAGCTGCCAAGAGCTTCTGGGCCCTCTGCCTCTTTTCTCTGCATATAATTATAATGCATTACATATAGATAGCATATATTTGATTTGCCAAAGCCTGCCAGAAAAAGTTCCTATGACTACTTATTTGAACCTTGTTGTATATCCATGTGACCAAAAACATAACGTACCAAAGTAAAAGTCAAAAAAAGAGGTGGAGTGGGAGTGGATGTACTTAGTGATTCCTTTTTTCCATGTAAATGTCATGGAAGTTTTGAGGGGAAGCAATATAGGTATTGCTTTGCAGAGCAAAACTCACTCAAGATGAAAGATGATTTCAAAAATTGGTAATGCCATTACATAACATAAATCTTTGACTTCCAACATTTGAAATGAGGAAATAGATTTTAAAAGATCTTCAAAATATATATGAGGCATAAAATAAAGCACTTTGGATTTCCTTCACCTTTGCCCAGCAGCAGATTTAAACCAGACATGAAAATCTATCCTATTTTGAAGACCTCTAGAGAGTGAGGTTGTGCAATGTTGCTCAGGAAGTTGTGCCAATATTCCTCCCAGTCATAAAACTTACATTCTAACCTAAATCCCTCATACTCTAGCTTCAGCCCATTTCCTTCCCTCTGCCTAAGTGGGGTTGAAGAACAGTCACTCGTGTACCAAACCAATATTCTCAGTGCGGTGTACTTTTTTTTTTTTCAGCAATGGAAATTAAACATATAGCCTGCAGTTGTGTGGATCACTTCTATTCCTTCAAAAATTTTAGATGTGACATTGGCTCTTTTTCAATTTTCTGAAACTTCTCCATTCTTCCAGAAATTTCCAAAGACAGCTGTCCATCTTTTGATGCTATCATTCAATTACTTTAGTAGACATCTGTGTGAGCCACAACATTGCAAATTTTAGTATGTCTAGTTAATTATTTCTAACTAGATAGATCCCTGTTGTGCTCAACTTTCTAACTTATCTCAGAACAACAGTGAACATCAAACTTTGGCATACATTAGAAAATTAGCAAGGCTTCTCAAAAACAAGATGTCCAAGTCTTGACCCAGATTTAATAAATTGTCATCTTTAGGGCCCTGTTGTTCTGTTTTTAAAGTCTTCATTTAATTTGGTTAATGGGTACATTTAAAAAAGTTATCAAAAACCATTCTTAAAAATGGAAACAAAAACTAGTACACAGAAAAGTCTATTCTTTGTCTCTTTGGTAAAGCCAATTCTGCTTTTACACCTAAAAGTGACATATTAATAGAGTCAGGCATTTAGTTCTGTACTGAATGTAGACATCATAATATCCATTATCAGGAAAATCCAAACCAAACAATTTATTACTCCTACTTATTCTCTCACAGTAGAAATAAATGCATTGCCAATAGGAGATTGATATGTAATACATTATCACATAACAATGCAACTATGACAAATACTAGACTACCACTGTCTGAAAGTATATAATGCATTCAATGTAAATTGAGTCATAACTGTCTCAAGATTTAAGCTAATTTTCATGAATGTGAGCTCATGCAAAGGAATGGCAAGGAGAAGACAGAATTAGTTACTATATAAAGCAACATGAAAATAGAAACATCAACATAGAGGGAAGTGCTAAGGAGGAGCTGGAAGGTTCTATGTGAGAGGCAGCGACATCTTTTCCTGGAAATTTTAAGGTAAATCAGGGTAGGTTAGTACTCAGATCCTAAACTATAGGATATCATTATTATTATTATTTTATTCATTATTATTACTAGTGTTGGATGTCCTAAAAAAGGAACACCCCGGAGCCTGCCTCAATGATTTGGCCATGTGGGCTTGGTTTTATTTCTTTCTCTGACATTCTGAAGCATCCGTCAAAATTACTGTGAGGGGCTGCCTCAGATAGTCTGTAAGTACACAAGCACGTGTGTGTGTGTGTGTGTGTGTGTGAGACACTGAAAAATATCAAAGCAACCACAGAAATGCAGATCAAAATCAAAGGCTTTGAAATTGCTGAGAAAGGAAAGAAGTGAAAGCAGCAAAAGATGGCAGCCAAATGCCGAGAGAGTCAAGGACAACCTAAAGTGAGCAAAAAAAGAGGTACCTATTGTACTGATTTGCAGTGATTCCCTGTAGGATCAATTAAATACTTAGGACTCTGACCCAGCTTTTTCTTCTCTTTAGATTCATCATCATGGCCTTTTTCTAGTTCTCCAAACTTTCGAATCCTTTTTCTAGTTCCATTGTTTCCTTTTCAGTGAATTATCTTCTCTCTCTCTCTCTCTCCCCCTCTGTCTCTCTCTCTCTTTTGGGGCCGGGGGGGGGGTACCAGGAATCAATCTCAGGACCTTGAGCCTGCGAGGCAGGCAGTGGCACCACTGAGCTAAATCTCTGGCCCCTTCAGTGAATTATCTACATGTTTTTCTCCTGAGTTTCTATCCTTTGTTCTCTTTTCCTTCTCCTCTCCCATTCCTTTCCTTTAAAAATCTTATCTTCAATTTCACATACATGACTATCATCCTGAAGTTACTTGAGCCCTATCTGTCTCCCAGAATGAAGTTAGAGAATTCTAAATGCTTTCTAGACATCTACATTTCAATATGTTCAAGATCGTATATCAGATTTGCTTTCACTCTAGCTTCTTCTTCCATAACTTCCTCTTCTTTTAATGGTACAATGTCTTAACCACACCTACTTCTGTTTTTGTGGCACTCTATCAGTTGACAAGCCCTGTCAATAGTATCTTTGTCTCTCTTTTATGAAATTCTTCGGTAGTTCTGCACTGCTTATCAAACTTAGTCCAATTCTATATTTATAAAAACAATGTTTATCAAGCAGACTATGTGACCAGTGCTGTACATATAAGATTACATTTATTTCTCCAAAAGCGTATAAAGTAGGTATTATAATAAGTCCTTGGGTTTGAAATAGATTTATAATTATTAAATATTAAAATATTTTCATCAACTATGAATATACCATTGATTTAAAAACCTCTTTTAGGTGATATAGAAATATTAAATTAAATGTACATTTTGATTGTAAAATTTTTCTTGATATCAAAAAATTAGACTGAGGAAAAAGAATATGAATCTTAAAAACAAGGAAATAGAATATCATTCCTATATTAAAATAATTCATTGATCTTTCCAAAATATGGTGAACCTTTAAGTTTTAAAAAATTTATTACAGCAAAGAATACATTGAAATTAATCTCCCTTAACATAGTGCCCCTCACTTCAAACACATACACCCCATTATGCCCCATTGTTCTTGCTACTTTCTGAAGTAGTTCTAAAAGTCCTCTTTCTTTAGTTATGCTGTTGTTGCTGCCTCAATCTCCTGAATTAATTCAAAGCATTTACCTTGCATGGTCATTTTGACTTTGAGGAAGAGCCAGAAGTCCCAGGGTGCCAGATCCAGTGAATAAGGTAGATGAGGACACGTAGTCATGTTTTCATGAGCCTGCCTCATTCATGCATGGCATGCTGCAGCCACATTCACCATATTTTTGATCACATCTCAAATACACAGTCATGAAAGAGGACTTTCAGAACTGCTTCAGAAAATGGCAAGAATGTTGGAATAACTGTGTTCAAAGCAAGTAAGAGTGTTTTGAGGGCGGTTAATGGCAATGTGTCTTTTACTGTAATAATTTTTTAAAAAGTTAAACATGCACTGTTTATTTTGATCACATCTAATATATTCCCTTTTCCTTTGATCTATTTCCCTCTCTCCCTCTTCATGCTCCTTACATTTACTCATTCCTGTGCCTTGGCTTTGACTTCTCCTGTACCAGGACTGTGAGTCCCTCCTTTCTTCATTTGCCCAAAGATAGGCAGGCTGCAAAGCCTAGTTCAAATACCTCCTCCATCATTAACAGTTTCCTGATTCCCAAATTAAAATGATCTCATAGTTCTCTAAACTGCCATACATTTTGTTTCCCAAATGAACCACTCTTTGTATCTTGTGCTAGGGCCTGTGTGCTCTTTCTCTCCACTACAGGACGAGTTTCTTTGAGATTTAGACTGTGACTCATACATCTCAGCACAGTTTCATCCAGCACTTTTCTTTCTTTCCCCACCCCAGAGCCTAGCAACTTCTTGTACAGAATGAGTTCCCGAAAAATATTTATGGGCTCTATGAGTGGCTCAGTAGTAGAGTGTGTGCCTAGCCTGTGAGAGGCCCTGGTTCAGTCCCCAGGACTTACAAAAAAGGAAATTAGATGACTAATTAGAACATGTCTAGTAATTTTTCTCTATTATTTATTCTGACCAAATGAATATTGATGGTCCCCAAGAATTTTACCATAATTCAAGAATGAGATGTTATACTTGTAGAGAAGTTCATACTGTTACAATCAAGTCACAACTGGTGGATGTACACAGCAGCATCTACAAATTTTAATAACCTTATTTTTACAAAATCAAATCTTTTTTTTAAAGGATGTTCTTTAGCACTTAGGCAAAATCCACCTTCCTTCTAAAAATATAAAATAAAATAAAAAATGTCCCGTGTGCTGAATAGAAACTGTTTTATCATTTCCCTCATTACTGCCTAGAAGGGAAAGAGTTGTAAAACCCTAACTATGTCTTAGCTCCAACCCTAATACTTCATAGCAAAGTGTTATATTTTTAAAAAAGTATCTCACTGACATTTGTTTGTATTATTTTTGTCTAAGACATTAGTAAGTGATGGTGTGTAGGTTTTTGCTTATTCATGTGTTTCTGTTTATATGTTATATTATATTAGGATGTCCTACCGTGAAAATCCTTCATTAAGGAGGTAAAGTTTATAAAATATTTTAAACATATTGATATAAGCTAAGTACTTGTGTCCTCTCAGAAATAATTTGTTGAAACCTAATCCCCAGTGTGATGGTTTTGGCAGGTAGGATCTGTGAGAAATGATTATACTACAACAACAGAGCTTTCATAAATGAGGTTATTAAAGGAATCCCAGAGGGCTTTTGCCTCCTCAGCCGTGTGAAGACACAGAGAGAAGAGCACCATCTATGAGTCAAGAGGCAGGCCCTTGCCAAATACCAAATGCTCTATTACCTTGATATTCTACTTTTCACAACCTTCAGAACTGTGAAAAATAAGCGTCCTTAAACCCACCCACTTTATGGTGTTTTTGTTATAGTAGCTTGAATGGTCTAAGACACACATTTTTTTCAATTAGTCCTCCAAACAACCCCTGATGTATATATTAATATACACATTTTGCAATGAATAAACTCAGGCTCAGAATTTTCAGAATCCCTTCACACAAGGTCATATAGCTAATAAGTGGCAGAGGTTGGATTTTAATCCAGATCACTTTACTCCAGGGCCTGTACATTGCCCATAATACTACAGAACTCACATGAAACACTGTGCTTAGTATGAGACCACATAACAAACTGCTGTCATGTCATGACCTTTGCAAAGACACCAAGAGTAAATATTCCTGCAGGGTTGCAAGCTTGGACATGCATAGAATCCATGCTTTAAAAATCTAGTTCCTCCTATTTCACATTACCTATTATACATTTAGTCCTTATTTACACTTTCAGTTTCTCACACCAGAGAAATTATTCGGTATTTACACATGTGTGTCCTGTTTATTTCACTCAAGAGTATTGCCTCAATGTGCATCCACTTAGCTATATATGTCTCTAATGTCTCATTTTTTATGGCTGAGTAGTACTCCATTTTATTAAAAAACCACATTTTCTTTATCCAGTCTCCAGTTGATGGGCATTTG
>NW_004624742.1:11922201-11937584 GCF_000247695.1 Heterocephalus glaber | reverse complement strand
TGCATCATGTAAAGGTACAATTCCCAATGAGAAATGTAATTGTGTTGTATACCTACAATGTACCAATAAAAGAATTTAATACAAAAAAAAAAATCTAGTTCCTCAACCACTTACTGCTAAGATACTGAAGAGTTCTCTACCCTCTCAAATTTCTTCTCTACCTTCCCTATTTCTAGTTATCTAACTAAGAATTCCTGTCACAAGAGAACAAGCAATTTATCACCTCACATCTCAATTTCTAAAAACCTCTCACACCATAAATCCTGATAAATAGTAATAAAATGCAAGGGCTCCTGTGCAGGACACCAGCTTGAAACTGCAATGAGCAGGCTTTAGATATTATTGATTGGGCTTATAATTTGGTTATTGATTAAAACTATGAGTCACTCCAAGGTCTAAGTGTAAATTGCTAATTGACCTTTCTGCTGGTATTCAGATAGACCTCCCTATGCCAATGGTCACATCACAATTGAGGTCTCAGTGATTGATGACGTTGTGATGTCTCTATAGCAAAGAAACACTGCAGCTGAGGAATTATGACTCTGTGCAACCATTCTCAAGATCAAACATTAACTAGATAATGCAGGTGGCTTGTTAGCTAGGACCTGCAAGGTAGCACAGATGCCTTGTTAACTGTGACCTGTCCTTCACAAGTATACATAGTCACTCCCCTTTTACCAAGCCTGGCTCATGAAGTGCATTAGTTCTCCTATCCCCTACATCTGCCTTCACATCACCTTGGTATGTTGTATAATCATAAATACTGATTAATCCAGTGCCTGTGGTCTTAGCCAGGACAGAGCTAAGATCAGGTGGTCTTTTAGCCAGAAGAGAGCTAAAGACCAATTCCCAGCCCCACAGAAGTAATAAACTATCATTTGTTCTTTATTCTTTATTTTTTGCTGCTTTATATTATTCTTTCTTCCCCTGCTATCCCCTTATCAGGCAACCAGGCATCCCCTGGTGACTGGTCAAGCTATCAACCCCACATTCCTAGGCTAGCTAAATAGTTTTCCAATCTTCTTTTTAAGGAAAACGGCCCTCTGTTTGTTCATATTCTCAACCAATGTATTGATTTATGAAAAGCCACCCACAAATTGGGAGAAAGTGATGCATATATCCCCAGCCATCTTCCATTCCCTGTCACCATACTATTGTTATTTGGTCAATAATTGTTAAATATGAAAAGGGAAAATACGAGTTTGCAAACTATATCAAGGAAAGCTTTGAAACAAACTAAGTGCAATCTTCATTACTCTGATGTTCAATTTGTTTGTTCAGCTTGAATGAGTGAAAATAGAGACAAAACAATCAGGTACCTAATGAGGTCCCGAAAATATGAGGAAATCTGTAAGAATAAAATAATAGGCTTAGCTGTTGTAAATACAGTTCTAGTACCAAAGAGCTAGACATGCTATAAAATCCAATAGTACATTTAGTTTTAACACTGATTTTACCAAAAAATTTCTATAAATTTACATTTAATCTTCACAATAATTTTGAAAGATGAGTATCATTATCTCAATTCTATGAATAAGGATACTGAGGCCCAGGAGGTTAAGTAACTCATCTAAGAGCACACAACCAAAAATTAGTGTAATTGGGATCTAAACTATCTTCCTTCAGTCCTATCTTTCTTCAGTGTTTTTAATGATTCAGTGGTGCCAAGATGTAGATGAAGCCCAATATTAAATATCACATAATTATCCTTGCTTATTTTGTTCATAAGGAACTAAGAGGTGTAATAAAAGACAAAGAAAGAAAGAAATCCAAACCTACCATTGGTTTCTGTTTCCTCCCTCCTCTCTGGAATTACTCTCAAACACTTAGTCACAACTATGTATAGATATGTTCATTGGGAATTCAAAAGAAAGTTCAATATTCTATTGTTTAAAAGAAAACAATTAGAACATATATAGAATATTCTGGGATCTACCTGGGCAATCTGCTTCTCCCAGACCAGTGTGAAGTAGCTGTATTCACTGTGTATACAGGAAATGAGCAACTGTTTCTGAATCCATCTTCCATCAATTCCTTGACTTTGGACTACTGACCAATGCCCAAAAGCTGATCGCCTCAACAAAACACAGCCACACAGGATGCAATCCTTGTATCTAGTAATTTCAGATTGATGTGGGCAGGTTGAAGAAATCCTAAAGAAAGAAGAAATTAAGTGCCTACATTGGTCATGGTGAAACTGGATATTGACGGGTACAACCCTTCTATCTGGGCAGTCTAGCACTATCTTTATACAAAAATACTTCCTTCAGTAATTATCTTCATGCTTTGACAGGCTCTATCCATATACAACTTTAAAAGTGGGGCTAAAAATGGAAAAACAAATTCTGGTTCTATTAATAAGAAGAGTATGTCTTATAAATGTCCTGCAAGTACAATTGAACTAAAGATGGAAAGCAGTGGGCAAGTCAAAAGCAAAGGACTTTTGCCTCAGCTTGGTGATTATCATTAGGCGTCAGCCAGTACTACATGTATCCAGTGGTAAAGGAAGAGAAGTAAACAGCACAAACAAAATGTTAAAAATATGCAACAAACACTATCTCTAAAACCAAAATGTACTTGTGGATTTTATAGCATGTCTAGTTCTTTGGTACTAGAACTACATTTACAACAGGTAAGTTTATTATCTTATTCTTGGAGATTTGCTCATATTTTTAGGAATGCATGATGTACTGATGAACACAGTGTACCTGGTTGTTTTGTCTCTATCTTCACTCATTTAAACTAAACAAACAAATTGAATGTCAGAGTGATGAAGACTGCAGAACAAGAAGAGAAAATGAACACAATGTTAGATCCAGGAGCTGGGGCCAGCAGCCAGATGTCTGAGGTTAGCATAGCTGCAAGCTAGCACCCAGCAGAGGTGCAAGCACATGTACACAGCGTTGCTGGACAAGCAGCAGCTTTCAGGGTTTCTGCCTTCTTTCAGATGTTGTGAGGAATAAATAAACAAGATACATAAATTGCATTTAACTTCATATTTTAAAGAATAGCCAAATAAACAACTTCTAGAGCACAGTGTTCTACTCTTCTCTGGAATCTCTTGAGCTTGGAAAAACATCTGCCAGTGGGTGCCCAGTTCAATTTGCAATCAGTTTTTCTCTGCACTCAGCCAGAAGCCCTGTTGGGTGTGGTTCTATCCAGCCAGCCCTACCTGTCTGAATCAGATTCCCTTCCCTCCATACTAAATAAAGTTGAGAGGAAATTTCTAGCCACCCACTCATCAGGGACTACAAGACCCACTCTCACCCTGCAGGCCTCAGGGTGGAACATGAATCCTTTTAACTACCTGGGCACAGTAGCCGATTATCAGGAAACTGCCTGTGGCCTCCACACATTGCCACATTATTTACACAGCTGATGGAAGTTTGCCCGTTGAGGAATTTGGCTCTAGAGGAGTCCCCTTCAAATTCCCGAAAGGCCTATTCACCCTGTCACACCCGCACAGATGCCTGTGGGGACAGCAACAGTAGGGTTCATTTTCTAACTTTCTCTGTACACAACTAGAATTCTACATGTTTATTTTAAAGAGTAGGGAGTCAGAGGAGAACTGGGGGGAGCTACAAAACCTAATATTATGGGAGAGATTTTCAAGAAATATTTTAAGTAAAATCAACAACCCCCTTCCCCTGCTACTCAGACATTCCTCTGCTCCATCCAGCAGCCCAAACTCTGCCCTCCATCCTTGCAGGCTTGAAGCAGAGCCAGGACAGGACTCCCAACAGAACATGGCCCTTTCCAAAGCAGAGGGGGAGATTCTCCATCAGCCAAACATCAAAGCAGAGAGGAGAGAAGCAGGAAAGGAAAGGCCTTAACATTTTTCTCCTCCAATAATTTAGAGCCCTCTCTTAGCAGAGGAAAAGAAAATATCATGACAGTAAGTTAGAGCTGAGGCGATAAAATGGAAGGAGTAACTTCCTGAAGCCACTCATGCTCTGTTTAAAGATAAGGATCACTTTTTATTCTTTCAGTTGTTAAATGTGTTAGAAATGGCGGTAAAGTATTTGTTTCCCTAATTCTTACAGTCCAATCCTGGCAGGGCTGGGGACTGTTTTTCCTTGTGAATGACCTCTTTCACTAGGAAAATTGGTCAGGAAACAACTCCCCATTTGAGAAAGAGGCATATATGAGATGTAAATTTATATCCAAAATGTTCCCTTTCTTAATTTCCTTTCCCTGCTCCTAGTTTTCTCCCAGTCTAAATAATTAATCATCTTACATTGCTCAAAAAAATCCTATTTAAGCACATTCAATCTAAAGGAGGAGGAGGAGGAGGAGGAGTTGGGGAGGAGGAGGACAAAGAGGAAAGAAAGAGGAGGGGAAAAGAAGGAACAGATTTTTCTACATTTCTCCCATTCTTTCCTTTTGGGGAGACAAAAGTACAGTTTCAAATTTGAGGGCTTAGGATTTGGGGCCAAAACGCTCTGAGTTTGACTGATTTTGCAAAATGACTATGTGACTTTGGACAAATAACTTTCATATTTCAACGTCTTTATTTGCATCAATTTCCTCACTTATAAAATGGGAACAAGAATGGTCCCAAACCTTTTGTTGTGAAGATTAACATTTTGTACTTTGAATGGTGCTTAAAACATCGTAAAGACAGTAAAAGTTTATGATTATTATTTGCTACCGTTTGAATGTGTCCCGCCCCCAAGCATGTTCTAGAAACTTACCGCCATTGTAACAGTATTGAAAAGTGGGACCTTTAAGAGCTAACTGGGCCATGAGAGCTCCTATTTTGATTTAATAAAATACAATTTCCCTGAAAGCACATGGATTTTGTTGTGACTTTTGTTCACTGTGTATTTTTTCAATCAATTTAAACTGTAGCTAATGGTATTGACCATTTGGAGATTATTTTTTACCTCTCATTACACTCAGAAGGTAGGTATAATCATCATCCTCATTGTATTCATTAGATTTAGAGAGTTCAAAGAACTATGTTAGTCTGCTTTCCATTGCTGTAACAAATAACTAAGATAAACAACTCAAACAGAGGAAAGATTTACTTTGACTCATGATTTTAGAGTTTTCAGTCCATGGTCACTTGGCTCCACTGTTTATGGGTTTAAGATGAGTCAGAACATCATGGCAAGTAGAGCATGGTGGAAAGAAACTGCTTATCTCATGGGAGCAACAGACAGAGAGGAAGGGGCCAGGCACAAAATATACCTTTCAAGGATGTGTCCATAATGCTCTACTTCCTCAAAGTAGGCTCCATCCCCTCAAGATTTCACCACCTCCCAATACCCCCTTAAGGTGTGAATCCACAAATGGGTTAATTAATTCATAAGATTCACACCCCAAATGTTCAATCACCTCTGAAAAGCCACACCTCAAAACACTACTGCACCAAGGATCAATCTTTCAACACATGACTTTTTAGGGCACATTTAAGATCCAAACCACCACAGTAACTCATCCTTTGGTTTTTCTGAAAGTAAATAATGGAGCTGAAATTAACTTCAAAGCTTATATTATTTTTATCCAATGTAAGGCCACTTTCTAATTGACAAGTGTAAAACATTTTACTTATTTTCATCCATGTATGCATATATGCAGGGGGTGTTTGTCAATGAAATTTTGAGTTTATAAAAGATTCTGTGCTTCACATGAGTGATGCCCTGGTTTATATCTATAACACACACACACACACACACACACACACACACCTCATATCTGTAAGAGTCAGTAACAACACAAACTATAGGTTAGAACTGACTTCAGAATAATGAGCTTTGTGATTTGAGGCAAACAACATGTTCAGAACCAACTTAGTCAACTGGTTGATCTCTAGGGATAGCTTCAAGCCGGAAATTCTATAATTCTACAATTTAGGTTGGCATTTTCCAAAATGGATTCTGCAGAATTCTGGTCTCAAGAGATGCTCTGTAGAAAAAAATTTTTTACATGGTTAAATATGATTTAGGAGATTCATAATTACACATTGTTATGGTTTATATCTGGATGTTTCCCCAAAGCCTCATGTGCTCATAGGTGGGGCTTTGGGGACATGATTGGATCATGTGGCATGATGCTCATCAGTGGATTAGTCCCCTGATGAGTTTATAGTTACATGTGATTTTGGAATTGAAGCCTGATTGGAGGAGGTGAATCATGGGAACATGGCCTGGAAGGTCTACTTCCTTCCCTCCTCCCTTGATCCCTCTCTCTGCTTCTTGTCTGCTATGCCATAAGCATGCCTCTTCTGCCATGCCCCTCTGTGATGCCCCTCTGCCATGTGCCAACCTGCCTTGAAGCCAGCTGACTATGCACTGAAACCTCTACAAACTGTGAGCCAAAATAAACCTTTCCTCTTCTAAATTGTGGATGTCCGGTACTGTGTTTCACCAACAAGAAAGTAACTAAGACACACACAAAATTGAACAGGTTCTCTCCTTGCAAGATTTCTCAGCAATAAAACCTTTTTCACTTTGTATAGCCCAGGGTAACCTAAAAATATTTGAACACCTAACATGTGTGAGGCCTTGGATTCAATTGCCAGTAACCCTCCACACACAGTTCGACATTAAATCCCTTTGAACATAAGCCTTTCGTGTAACTACCTGCTTAGGTTATAACTCAGCTTGGGCTGTTAAATAATTTCTGTATAATGCAGTAGGCTATGAAAGGTGACCTTTTATATTTCTTCCAAAAACTGTCATTCTGTGATTGTATTGGCTTTTTAGTGAAAAGGTATATATTATCTAAGAATTATACAGACTGTTAATTTTTTTGTCTCTCTTCAAGCATGGAATAAAATTTTTATAACAGTGACAGAACTAAACCACTGCAAAGGTTATGTTCCTTCAATTTTCAAAACCCATTCTAGGACAATAGTTCTCGAACTTTCCCATTGTTAAAATGAAGATTGGCAAGCCCCATCCCAGAGTTTCTCCTTCACTAAAACAGGATCGAGGCTTGAGGATTCACTGAGAATTCACACAAAGTCATTCTCATGTGATGCTAATTCTGCTGGCCAGAGACTGTACTGCTCATTTAGACCTCTTGATCATGACACAGAACCTGGAAGACACCTTATTGCTCTCTGCTTCCATCATCAGAGACTGTTACCTTTTCTCTTGCTTTCTGTAAGCCTGACTTTTGGAATATTTAGCCAAATATCTGTGGCACTTTCTTTGTGCTTTAAATTTTTTACTTAAAATTTCAAAAACTTCAAGAATCAGAGATAAGAAAAGGAACCAGAAGAATAGAGAGTTCTGATAAGGCTTTAATTTAAAAAAAGGGCTGGGGATTTAGCTCAGTGGTTTCGCCTCCTGCTGCGCAAGCGCAAGGACCAAAGTTTGATCCCCGATATCAAAAAAAATTAAAAAAACTCATCTTGAAAATATTTGCGATTCATCTATTTACAAGTTAATCCCTTATTTCTCATTCAATTGTGTTGATTAAATTTCAGTAAAATGATTTTATTACTCTCTCCTTGGAGAGACTAGCAGAATAAGTAATAGCTTGTAAATGTAGAGACAGTTTACATCTCTGACACTTGGGCTGGGACTTCTTTCGCTGGAGCTCACAGCTTTTCCATACCTTTAATTTCTACAGCAGAATATGCTATGATGCCAGAGGATCTATAGCATCACTGAGTCTCTTTAAAATAATAGAGACTGTGAATATAGCTACAGAGTCACAAACTCTTGGCAGGCCTGGTATAATAGATATGTTGCCGGGAAATCCCAAGTCACATTACTGTCAATTGACTCCTATTTACATATTCTAATTTTAGATTTGCCCAACGGACAAGACTTTCCAACTCTTTAGTTTGAAATTTCTGCTACTTTTGCCCCTCCCAGTCATACTGACCTGTCGAGGAAGTGAGGAGAGAAGTTAATCTTTACTAAGCATCTTCTTAGAGCTGTATCATTTCATCAATACCAAATCTATGATAAGGGTTTGACCTAAAAAAGTGGAAGCTCAGAGATTTCAGTCACATGAACTAGTGACAACATTAGGACACAATCAGCCATGACCACTCCAAAGGCCACTTTTTTTCACCTCAACTACCTATCAGTTATCATGCTACTGTCCTAGTGACCCTTAAATGGGACTTCAGAGCTCCCCCTTTAAAGAGAAAATGTGAGGAAGAATTCCTTGGTGTTGTGATGACTGATTCATAATTTATAAATTTTAGAAATTATCATTTTCATGCATGGATATGTTACCCTAGAGGTGGAAGCATCTGAAACTGAAATTAGTGAGAAGCAGCATGGATGCTAATGAGTAAAGTTAAATCAAGACTTTTTAGTCAGAAGGATTCAAAATGTTTCACCTTTATGCTGTCATTTAATAAGGCTAGTGAACATCCAAAGCAAGTAATAAAATGATAGAATTTAGAGATTCTCCACAAGTACATTCACACTAAGTAGAGACTTAGGAAGGCACATGGAGTATCCATCTGCTCTCACCACAGTGAAAGCAGAAACGACTTGCTAGCACTGACATGGTTATATAAGGCAGTTCAAGGCAGGGTTCTTGGTAAAAAGGAAAACATCTCATCTCCCCAGGCTCTGAAACCCTATGCAAACAACGTTCTCCCAAGGAAGCTGAGCTCTGCCCACGGAGCATTCTTGAGGGCTTAGTATATGTATAAGCTGAGCTCTCCGCTATTATACACACAATGTCAGGAAGGATTTTATGAATGTGTGACCTTAGGTTTTAAAAGGGGACCACAGAAGTTGACAATGACCTAAACTACTCATGAATGTCTGCCTTTCAGGGAAGAGTATGTTACTGATGAATCCAGGAGACTACATGGGGCTGCTCTGCACTCTGAAACCAAGCAAAGAATTGCCAGTTTTAATAGTTGCTGGGGTGTGAGAGACACGGCAATTGGGCTGCTCATGATTCCTCTGGGAAACAATTTGTTAGAAATAAACAAAGTTAGTGAATAGAGCTCTACTACTCTGGGATCTGCTGGTTTTCACTGGCTGATTTCCCAGTTTACTTCGGTAGCTTTATGTCAACAGAAACCCAGCTTTTTTTCTGAACAGACTTAAATATCACTGTTCTCCAGAGAATAGTACCAATTCTGGCTAATTCAGAGTGTCACAATTCCTAGGTCAGAAACACAGACCAATATGAGTTCAATGAAATTCCTACTTTCCTTTTTTCATGCAAGAGTTACTGATCACCTACAATGTGCCAGTTTCTGTGAGTGACACTAGTGATACAAAGATGATAAGAGATGCTCTTAACCCTCAAGGGGCTCAGTCTAATATGCAAAATAAACATAAAAGACACACAACACTACAATGGGATGGGCGTTAACAGGAAAAGACAGAGCATTGTTGGAGATCAGAAGGCAGCAGCCTACTGTATCATGGTTACCAGAGGGGACATTTCAGTTGGGTGTGAATGGATGGCTAGGGTGTCAGAGATGATTCTATGTGGTGTGATGGAGGCCACCTTGCTCAGGAAATGGTGAGAAGCTCTGTGTGGTGACAGCAAAGACAGTATGAGGGCATTCTGGGAGACACAGCAGAAAAATGAGGCCTTAGCGAGAGCAAGGGTTTGAAGGGGATTTGGGAAATTAAAGGTTTTCAGGGCCACTGGGCCATTAGATTTTCAGAGACAAGAGTATGGGGATGGAGGCATGAAATCCCAAGGGATAACCAGTCCTATCCAGTATCCAAACGATAAACGTCTGGACAAGTTTTGCTAAAGAAATGTCTAAGCTTAGTGATGAATGGTACCAGTTTAAAACATCATTTCTGGAGAAAAAGTCACAGCTACTGCTTCTGTCATAGATCAGAAAGGAAAGAAAGTCCTTACCTTTCCATTCAACAGGATACATTGCTTCCTTACTGTCTTCGTCCATTTTCTGTTACTATAATAAAATACTTGAGACTTGGTAACTTATAAAGAATAGAAATTTATTTGGTTCGTGGTTCTTGAAGCTGAGCAGTTCGAGAACATGATGCTGGCACCAGCTCACCATTGAGCAGAGGGCCTCTTGGTACATGATAACATGGTAGAGGGCTATATATGGCAAGATAGAGCAAATACGCTGCCTTTGGTCTACTCCTAGACTCACAAAGCCACAAATACTCTCACCCTCATGTATCCACTCTCACCATCTTATCCAATCCTAATTATCTCCCAAAGGCTCCACCTCCAAACACTAATATATGATTTTAAGGGTTAAGTTTCCAACATTTAAATTCTGAGGAACACATTTAAACCTAAGCCCCTCATATACCAGTTGTTCTTTATTTCTAAATTCTCACCTTTCCACACATCTTCCCTGCAGAGTCATCTTTTAAAACGCAACTTAGAGCTCTGGCTTCTCAGTGGTTATGGAATCTAAAGCCCAAATATCTTAGCAGTCTTAGCTCTTCTTCATACAACATACCTTTCTACCTTTCTTTGCTTTTGCTCATGTAGCAATGAACTGCCTATCTCCTTTACTCTCAATCTGTCAGAATTTTCCTTGTCCATCGCAACACAGCGTAATGGTAACCTCCTCAATGTTTTCTTATATTATTACTGTCATAATTACTCCTTCCTCTCTGGCCCATATCATCCTCCTGCTTCAACTAGGCCCTACGAACTCTGCCTTATCTTTTAGGTGGTCTATGGGAAGTTTCTTTGGAATGGACATCTTAAGTATATGGAAGGAAAAGAAAGAAGGGAAAGGGCTTGGTTTTTTAGTACACATAGTAACTGTACCTCAGACGAGAATCAGGTATTCAGAGGCAGTTGAGCCTTATTTTGAGGAAATAAGTGAGACAGGGTTAAAGACCAAAGTGAAAGGTTATCTTTTCCAAAGATAACCTCAATATTTTCCTAACTTTTCCACATGTGCCTACTGTCAGGAAATGGAGCCTAGTTTCCCTTCCTTTGAATCTGGGACAGCCTTATGACTGCTTGTAGCCAATAGAATGCTGCAGAGGTGGTGTTTGCATGACTGCTGAGACTAGACCAGGAAAGGCCATGCAACTTTTTTTCTCTTGGAATGCTCCCTCTGGAGGAGTCAGCCACCATGTAAGATATCCAACCACCCAGAAACTGAGACTGTGGTGCTGAGACCATGTATAGGTAATTCAGGAGAGAGGTCCAGCCAAGTTCACACTTCTAGCCATTCCCACCAATGTGCAAGATGCGTGGGTAAAATAATCTTGGGCCCTCTCATCCAGCTTGGCTGTCAGCTGAGTGCCACTGAGTGATCACAGCCACCTCCTGTAGAATCACTCAGAGGGGGCTTGCCCAAATTCTTGGCCCACAGAATCCATAAGATATGTTTCAGTGGAGCCTGCTTTGAGTTACTATATTTCAGGATAGTTTGTTTCACAGTAATAAATATTGGAAATGCCAGGGAACAAATCCCTGGCCCTACCTTCATGCCTAAAGCTAAGTACTCTTCTGTAAAGTTCTAATCACTGGCCAATTCAAGGTGAAAACTTCTGCCATCTCCCAAAAATACATAGGGTGGTTAGTGAGAACCAGGAAGCAACCTGAGTCCTAACATGAGGTCATAAGTGATTGGAAGCCCAGTACTTATCAGCAAAGGACAGCAAAAGTTATCCTGACCAAAAGAAAGTGCCCAGTAACTGGCCTAAAAGTGCTTAGTGCACTTTGTAGAAGCATGAATCAGAGGTCAGAAGCGTGAACAGACTCTTCATACCTGGCAAAGTGTAGAGACTAGAGATTTCATAAATGTTTGTGACAGGAATTGACTGAATCCAAGACCAGAGAGACTGGCAGTTCTGTTTACTGTACCACCAACGGTGGGCCATTAATGAGCCTGTAGTTGGGTATGTGATACAGATCCTGACTCTGCCTCCTTCTGAGACATTTTAGTCAGAGTGATCAAAGGTTGGAGAGTTGAAAACAGCCAGCTGGGCTCTCTAGAGAGGCTTTCTAAGGATTCAGCTGGGAATCATATGTCTTACGAGGTAACTCAGGCCTCTGTGCGTGCTGTAGATATCTTGACTTGAAGGTATATAGTATTTGTTGCTCTTGTAGTGTTTACATTTCTCTTTCTACCATTCTGTGAAACTCATTATCTCAGTATTAGCAGCCACAGTCCCCCAAACAGATTTCAATCATTATTCTGAGCCCTAGATAAAATATTACTCTTTTCTGACTTCACAATAGCCTTTTTCCTAAGGGCTATGTTTAAGATCTTATACTAATTTAAATCTACTGATGCCTGAAGGAGAGGCAGAATCAAGATCAATGTACAGACCCTCATAGTTTTCCTGAAAAGGAAATTATGAGATTTTCACTCTCCCAAGCAGTTTTCTTCTGGGAGGAGAGATCAGTATCATGTCCTGTATTTTCAGAAGAACTTTAATATTCTTATCCAAGGACCATATTTGGTGCCATAATTCTGCCTGAGAATGTGCTTTAAGTTAGATTTTTATAGGAGTAGAGACTTTGTTGTGACTTTCAAAGGACTTGAGATTTTCTTTAGCCAAATATCTTACTTTTATTAAACTGACAACAAATTGCATAATTTTTAGGATTATAATTGTGCCTATTTCCCTCCTAAAAATATTGAAATCCTTCAGTCTCCAGAAGCCCTAACTTTATCTCTGCTTTTAGAATAGAGTCAGTGATTTGTTAACCATGGTGCAAAAAAAAAAAAATGTTAAAACAAAGGACATTTCACTCACTGATTCAGGCAAAGAAAGACTCGAATCAAAACAAATGGAGACATTATCTCTAGAGGCAGACAGAATCAATTGCTTTTGGGTCAGTCTTGGCTTGGGGAGCCTAATGAAGACTGATCACTCGGGACGAGCTGCCATTAGTGGACCGTCACTTGCCATTCATCACTGCAGTGTCTTAAAGTGTCTCACTCAAGACTCCTTTGCTTTCCCATGCATTTCCCAGTACCTTTGGCTAAAGACATACATGTTGATTAGTTATTAAGAGACATGTAAGTTAATTACCATGTATATTGTTATTGAAGTATTTAAGAGGGACTGATAAATCTCTTGAATGACATATTATGCTCAATTATGCAATCATTTGAAGCTATATTATACAAACCAAGCAGTTTTTCTGTGGTTTATCTGTATTTTCATACTTTAAGTTCCTTGAGGGCAGGATCTAGGTATGATTCATGTTTGAAAGCTTCTTGGAGCCTGGCACAGTGTCTTGCACACTGGAGTGACACAGTAAATAGTTTTTGAATGAATAAAAAAGAAGTCTCCTTGAATAAGAAAGAATGGATTCAGCTTGAAGGTATGGACTGATTCTTTGACAACTATGTCATTGTTTAAGAAACACTTGTATAGCACTGCATAATTGGCAAGCACTTCCACAGATTTTTTGTCTCTCAGCCAACTCAGTCAATAAGTTTGTTTTACTACTGAGGAAATTGACCTTTAGAGAAATTATGGGATTCTTCCCAGATTTTCTGATTTGGTGTAGGAGAAGGGCTGGACAGTATATCTAAAATACCAGCTTCTTCAACTGCAGCCAGATAGGCCTATACCTCATCTCCATAGAACTCACACAGTAGCTAATGTAAACTGACAAGGTTGACCCAGTTTCTTGGACATGCACAAAAATCCAATGTCTGTCTTCCCAAACACTTGCACTTAATCGTGAGGTGGAACTTAGAGAGACAATGAAGAGTTGACTGGAACTTGTAAAACCTAAAGATCTGGTCTAAAAAGAGCTGAAATAAAGGATTCTTGATCAAAACTTTTCTTGTGATATTAGCAATACAAGTAAGGTAAAATTTTCTATAATGTTACTTACCTTCACATATTTTTAAGCGTTCTGTAGATACACTTTTCATCAAAATTATTTAGGGCAAGCAGCACCCAGAACTGAAAAGAATGTGCTAACCACCCTCTCACCCCCCTACATTTCTGCAACAGGGCTGTGAGTGGCAGATAGGACAGAAGGTATGAACAGGCAGGGGACTCCTGGGAACCACAGCCAAAAAAGGTTCCTCATCACCACTGGCTCTTTGATCTCTTGCTCTCTATTTTTAGAACTCTTCTGTCCAACATTCTCTACCCTGTTGCCATGACCTTTCATGACACACTTCTCTTGGTAGTTATTTTGGGATCATATTCCTTTCCCAAAGTATTAGTACAGCTAGAATTAATGTATGAGGTAGATCAGCACAAGTCCTTGCTTGAAAAAGTACCCAAAGCATATGTTTCCACATGAGGGTGAGTGAGCTGAGGTACAAAGGACAGACACATCATCTATATTTTTAGTCATCAAAGCATTCTAGAAGGATTGCTTAATTAATTAGATATCACAGCCTCCCAAGAGAGCATTATCTAGTTGCAGAATCTGGGCATGTGGCATTAGATAATGTGTCCAGAACAGCTAATACTGTATGTGTATGTATGTGTGTGTGTTGCTTTGTTTAAAAGATAAAGAGGAGATATAATCATAAAGGAAACAATAAGATTCATTATTTTATTATTTCAGGTTTTCTTTTCAGACTTTCCCTCTCTCTAAATCTACAAACCATACATACTAAGAATCAGTGCCTACAATGAGGAAAGGTCTGAGAGATCAAGCATGCCTCAACTTGTCAGTATTCTTTAGAAAAGTATTTCCACATAGAATTTTAAAAAGTAGAACAAAATCTTCCGTAATAGAAATAAGACCAACATCTAGATCCAGGGCAGGGGCAGATCTCTTTTCAGTTAAGAGATAGGAACTATCTTTTTGTGTTTGTTGCTGTATCTCCTGTGTCAAATACAGTGTTATCCAAGTAGTTATGTTGCTTAGACAATTTGATATCACAATAACAACTAATCTTTATTGAGCACGTGGCTATGGGACAAGCATTGTTCTGTGAATTCTGCACGAATTAAATCTGTATGCTCACAATGACATGAGATATGTGTTTATCAGGGTGCTGAAGGGTAAAGAGAATTAATGTCTTGTCTGAGGTCAACTTTTCTCAAATGAGAGAGCCAGAATGCAACATCAGGTACTTTTGAATCAGAATTTTTGCCCAGAGAGTAAAGAAATGGGTTTTCTGTCTATGCTACATTCACAAGAAATTTAAAGCAAAGAACTGAACTTAGTTTATGGGCTGAATTTTGTCCCCCCGAAAATTCATATATTGAAGTCCTAACCCCTAGTGCCTTAGAATATGACTGAATTTGGAATAGGGTCTTTCAAAAGCTAATTAGTGGCTCCTAGGGCAGAGAAGGTGTGCCAGTCCCGGCACCCAGAGGGAGGCTCCCGTGGTGCCATTCCACACTCCTAGGGCAGAGAAGGTGAGTCAGGCGGGCACTAGAAGCACACCCCTCCCCCGTGGAAATGAGAAGACATGTAAACAAGCCTCAAAAACAGACTCCCACATCACCTACAGCAACCCCAAAGGGAAACAAGATGGAACAATCTGATACTCAACC
>NW_004624742.1:11908002-11919221 GCF_000247695.1 Heterocephalus glaber | reverse complement strand
AAAAATAAGAACCAAGATACTCATGTAATGGTACAAGATCCCAATGATGAATGTAACTGTATTTTATACCTAAAATGTACCAATAAAGTTAATGGGAAAAATAAAAAATAAAAATAAAAAGCTAATTAGCTAATTAGATTGAGGTCATCAAGTTGGGCTCTAATCATGATAAAGGAAAGAGGAAATCTGGACACAGATGATAAAGAGAGAGATAGAGATGGAGGAGACTCAGTAAATACCAATTCTGCTGATACTTTGATCTCAGACTTCTGGTCTCCAGGATTGTAAGAAAATAAATTTCAACTGCTTAAGCCACCCAATTAGTGGTATGCTGTTATGACTCCCTATCAAACTAATACATTCAGTTTTAAAATGTAAAACAGGTGCAAAAGAAAATACATGCAGTCCAAATTATTCAAAACAGTTATTCAAAACAAATAAAATCAATCCAAGATAGATAATTGTTTCTGTTCCATGGATTTAAATTGAGCAAGTTCCCAACTAGGTGGGTTGTGCTGTTGGGACACTCCTTTCAAAGGCCCAAACAGCTCTGTTCTTAGAAGATTACTGATGACTACAGAGACAGAAAAATGTGCCTCTAGCCTCTAGCTATAGTCTGTAGTGGGTATATGGTCTCTATGTTTTCAGACTTTCTTGCCCCGAGTATCTCTGTTCTGAGTAAAGCTCTTTATTATCAACACATTCACTTAACAGGTGCCTCATATTTTACCATGAAAGTTTTAAAAGTTATACTAAAAGTAGCATAAAAGTTATACTAAAAGGAAATGAGACTTTAAAATCTCCTATAATCCCATTATCTAAGATAAATGGTACCTATTAACATATGAAAATGAGATCTTGATTTACACAGAAACTTTTAACTGTGCTTTTTAAAAATAACATTATTTTGAGAGCTTTTCCTTGTCATTAGTCTTCAAAAGTTTGATTCTTAATGGCTAGACAATTCCTTTTAAGGATACACCATAATTTGTTAAACCAAGGATACTGTGAAGCAGGCTCTCCTTCTCTTTCTCCTCCTGCTTCTCCTCCTCCTCTTACTCTTCCACATTTTTTCTTTGCAGTCCTAGGAAGTCAAACCCAGACCTTATGCAAGCTAGGCAGTTGCACTAACACTTGGCAACATCACCACCCCAAACAGGCACTATTCAAAATTGCTGGTGGAAGTATAAAATGCAATGATCCTCTGGAAAGTAGTTTGGCATTATGTACCAATATTTTTTTTTAAACTTTTTTTTTTGTACCAAGGATTGAACTCTGGACCTTGCACTTGCGAGGCAGGCAGCAGCATCACTGAGCCAAATCCTCAGCCATATGTACCAATATTAATAAAAAGAACCCATACTCACTGATCAGTAAGGGAAGATATAAGAAAAGTATTTGTGTATAAATATCACCTTCTCAGTGCAGTCATCCCTGACCATCTTCTTTTAAACTGCATTCTTGGCTTTTGATTGTGACCAGTAAAACAGAGACCTCAGTGACATTTGAAACCATTCAGGAAAGTCGAGTCACATCTTAGTTATAGGGCTAAACTATCTTTTAAATGAGGTTATTCTAGCCTTGCCCTAGAAAAGTTTAAAAACAGGCATTGAATAGATCCAAATGACTTGTGTGTTCCTTAACTACTTGAAAAAATAAAGCTCAACACTATTTTACAAACAAGAAACTTAACAACACAACATTCATATCACTCGGCCTCTAATATAAAATTACCTGGAATGCCAAGAAGCAAGAAAGTGTAATCCAGAGTAAAGAGAAAAGTCAGGCAATAGAAACAGACCTAGCAATGACAGAGACAATGAAAGTAGGAGATAACATTGAAGTAGCTACCATAGCTATATAAAAGAATGTAAAGCATTGCAGATGACATGATACTCTATGTAGAAGATCCCAAGAACTCCACCAAAAGGCTTCTAGACTTAATAATCAAATTCAGTAGAGTATCTGGATACAAGGTCAACACACAAGAATCAATAGCCTTCCTGTATACAAACAAAAGACTCACTCAGAGAGGAACTGGAGAAACAACTACTTTTACAATAGCATCCAAAAAAATGAAATACCTAGGAATCAACCTAATGAAAGAAATCAAAGACCTCTGCTCTGAAAACTACAGTACTTTGAAAAAAAAGATTGAAGTGGTTATCACAAAATGGAAAGACATTACTTGCTCCTGGGTAGGAAGAACCAATATAGTAAAAATGATCATACTTCCAAAACTGCTATACAGATTCAATCCAATCCCAATTGAAATTCCAACAGAATACTTCACAGACTTTGACAAAACAATCCAAAAATTCATTTGGAAGAAGAAGAAACCTAGACTAGCAAAATCAATTCTCAGCAACAAAGAAAAGGTAGGGGGTTTCACAATCTGCAACTTGAAATTATACTACAAAGCTACTGTGATAAAAACAGCATGATACTGGCAAAGAAACAGACCTGAGAACCAGTGGAACAGATTAGAAGATGCAGAAACAACTCCAGACATACTCAGCCACCTCATCTTCGACAAAGGAGCCAAACACCCTCACTAGAGGAAAGATAGCCTTTTTTATAAATGGTGCTGGAAAAACTGGGTTTCAACTTGTCAAAGATTAAAACTAGACCTATATCTCTCACTATGCACTAAACTAAAATTAAAATGCATTGAAGATCTAAATATTAGAATAGAAACCCCGAACCGGCTGGAACAGAGGTTAGGTAGAACTCTTGAAGAGTTTTATTGGTGTAGGAAAAGATTTTATGAACAAAACCTCAGTTGCCCGTGAACTAGCACAAATAATCAACAAGTGGGATCTCTTCTTATTAAAAAGCTTCTGCACAGCAAGAGAAACCACCAGCAGTGTGAAGAGACAACCCACAATGTGGGAAAAAAATTTCACCTGCTGTTCCTCAGACAAAGGTCCACTATCTAGAATCTATAAAGAACTTAAAAAGATCAGACCTCCCAAATTTAAAGACCCAATCTGAAATGAACAGACATTTCTCAGACAAAGAAGTAGAAATAGCAAATAAACATTTGAAAAAATGTTCAACATCACTGGTCATTCGAGGGATGCAAATGAAAACAAAGCTGAGATGCCACCTCACCCCAGAAAGAATGGCTGCTATCATGAAATCAACCAATAACAAATGCTGGCAGGGCTGTGACAAAAGAGAAACCTTGCTCCACTGCTGGTGGGAGTGTAGACTGGTGCAAGCACTGTGGAAATCAGTATGGAGATACCTCAAAGAACTAGGATTGGAAGTCCCACTTGACCCAGCTATTCCCCTGCTGGGTATCTTCCCCAAAGAATTAAAAGAATCATACCACAGTGATATATGTGCACCCATGTTCATAGCAGCATAATTTGTAATAGCTAAAACTTGGAAGCAGCCCAATTGCCCATCAAATGGAGACTGGATAAAGAAGATGTGGGTTGTTTTTTTTAATAAAATGGAGTACTACTCAGCCATAAAGAATGAGAAACTAGAGACATTTATACTAAATGGATGCACATTGAGGCGATACTGTTAAGAGAAATAAATAGGACACACATGTGTAAGTACCGAATTGTTTCTCTAGTATGAGAAACTGAAAGTGTAAATAAGGATCAAAATGTATAATAGATAATGTGAAATAGGAGGAAAAGGTCCAAAGAGGAAGGGTAAGTGGGAAGGGCAGGGGGAAGGAAAGAAGGGAAAGGAATAAATGTGAGAAACGGAAAAAATGGAAACAAAGTCTTTATGAATAGGGAGAGGTGGAGGGGTTAAAGGAAGGACAGGGGAATGGGGAAAAAATAAGAATCAAGATATATCATGTAAATGTACAAATCTCCAATAATGAATGTCATCATATTGTATACCTAAAATGTACCAATAAAATTAATGAACAAAAAAGGAATTTAAAGCAAAATAAAAATATAATGAGAAGTAGAACTAAGGACAAAGAATATAATATTTGAAATAAATTTTTTACTATAAGAGTTTAAAAGCAGACAGGATACTGCAGGAAAAAATGTCAATGACTTTGAGAGCACAGAAAATTAAAGTATAATCGAAAATGAAGCACACAGAGAGAACACCAAAAAGAAAAAAAATCAACCCTTTTTTTCCTTGTGGAATAATAGCAAGTAATCTAATAAGTGAAGCCCCAGAGGGAGAGAAGTAAAGGAATAGAAAAACATATGAGGAAATTATAGTGAGAATTTTTCCAAATTTGATGAAAACTATAGATTTACAGATATAAGAATTGCAGGGGCCAGATATTTAGCTCAGCAGCACCCTGGCTGCCTTGCAAGCTCAAGGACCTGAGTTCAATCCCTGGTACCCCCCCCCAAAAGAATCTCAATGAATTATAAACATGATAAAAGCATGACATGATTTTCAAATTGCTAGAAAACCAGTGATGATGAGAAAATTTCAAAAGCAGACAGAGAAAGATTCATTACTGGAAGAATAAGAGTAAGAATAGCCAAGATGACAGCAGACTTCTTTTCAGAGACATGAAGGCCAAAAAACAAGGGAACAACATTTTTAAAGTGATAAAGAAAAAGGAGAGGGAAAAAAGGTTAACCTAAAAGTCCAAACCAGTAAAAATATTCTTCAAATCAGAAAAGAAAGCCTACAGGTGGGCAGCCAAGTGGACAGTGTGTGCAGCTGTGGATGGTGCAACTCACTGGGCTGTGGGGTTTCCCTAAGCAGAAGAAACAGCACCAACCACAGCCCACCAGTGAGCCCCTTACATCCCTGCAGCCTCATGGCTCTACCTGGCCCTAACTACTATATGTCTGTTGTTGCTTCTTTTTTCAGATACTGTGGCAGTTTCAAAAGAAAATCAGTTGCCAACACCAATGCTGAGCCCATGATCCTAGAATATTGTGTGATGGTATCAAACTATAAGAAGCAGAAGAACTCAGTGCCAAACTTGCAGGCCAAATTGATGATAGATGTCATTGGAAAAAACAAGAGTGCACAGTGGTTCATAAGTACCTCTGAAGAGCAAGGCTAACCACCTACCTTGAGGCCTAGAATAGTACACAGGATTACTTGGACATCAAGGCCTCTGGGAGGTCTTGAGAAAGAGGAGAAATATGTCATCATGCAGCCCTACACTAGCCAAAGCAGGACAAGATTGGCTTTGAGAAGGGCGTCACTGTGGAGGTTGCCCAGAAACATTTGGAGGGCTGATGGCACATCAGATTTCTGGGCAAAGAGGGATGGACACCAGCATCCTACCTAAAGAAGTCCAAAGATGACGTGTCAACTTGGAAGAAGAATCTAGAAGGCCCAGTGGAGCTCACTGGAGACATCATGGACATCAACAACCTGTTGGACAAGAAGGGACAAGGAGACTCTGCCTTTTCAGGAGGACTGCAAAGTTTTCATTACCAAGATCAGCTCACTCACTCTCCATAGCATCTTCGGTGGTAGGTTCTGGACTCCTTAAGGGACCATCTCCAAGCTGGCACAAGGCTCTACAGCTATAGCTCGGATTGCCCCTCAGAAGGACCAGATCAGCCATCCAAACCTAAGGATAAGAACTGCATCACAGAAAGAATCCAGTCTGGGGTTTCAATTGCCAAAGCCACCACAGCCCCTGTTGAGGAGGAGTGCTACACCATTGTTGAATTCCAGTCTTTCATTTTTTTATGGGATCAGCTTTCAAGGTGGAACTAAGACAGAGGTAACTGATAAGAACTCAGATGGCAGGTGGTACATGCAGATCAATGAGAAGGAAGGCTAGGCCCCATGGCATGCATTACTAAGTGCAGTAAGCTCAACTTGACCTTGCTGCACGAGGACACATACCCAGCCCAGGGTTCTAATCTCCAACTGGCAGAGGCTGCCCAGCCCCATAGCCCTCACCTGTCTCCTCCTTTCAGCAGCCTACTTCAAAGTGAGGGAGTCTTCAGAGGACATGGCCCTGGAAGAGACCGTCCGTGAGAATGAATGCTTTAGGCTATATGTCATTGGCCAGAGGCTTCTCTAGGGACAGTCCTCCCCCAGGGGCATCTTTGATGTTCCTTTCCGGGACAAACTCTGCCAAATTAGAGCCAGGGCTTAGACTCAACACTGCTGTCCACCCAGCGCAACAGCATATACATCACATGGAATCCAAGCTCATCAAGAAGTCCCAGTCTATCCATTTATTAAAGCAGAGAAGAACTTCCAGACAGAACTGGAGAACTACTCCTCATCCTCCTTTTCTTCATCTATCACCATCAACACTACCTGCATCACCAACACCATTTCCTTCTCCCTGTTCAAGAATAGGGCAACTGGAAGCCCTGCTGTGTGTTGAACACAGACATCCACAATACTCCCAAGGTCAGTCCCAAGAAAGATGCTGACATGAAGGCTGGGGTGACATCCTGTACTTCAAGCCAGCCAATGGTCTGACACAAACTGTTCTTAAATCTAGCAGAGTCAAGAGAAAATGGACATCAGCACTTTGTTGCACGGAGAACCATGAACCAGCTGGGGGTGGGAGGTATGGAGAGGATTAATGGTTCTAGAAATGAGAGTCCAAGCTGCCCTCCCTTCTCCCTCCAAGAGGCCCAAGAAGAGTCTATGAGAGGGTGAGTCAACATCATTATCCTCCTGGCTATCACTCTTGTGCCTTCCCAAGAGGGAATGGTAAGGCCAGGGTTTCTTTTTCTTTTCTTTTTTTTTGTATATCCTTTTATTGGTACGTTTTAGGTGTACAATATAATGACATTCATCATTGGAAATTTGCACCTTTACGTCATCTGTCTTGGTTCTTACTTTTCCCCCTTCCCCTGCCCTTCCTTCAACCCCTCCATCCCTCCCTATTTACAAATACTTTGTTTCCATTTTTTCATTTTCTCGTATTAATTCCATTACCTTCTTTCCTTTCCCCTACCCCTCTCATTTCCTCCTCCCCTAGGCCAGGGTTTCTTGTATAGGATGTGTGGCACCTACCTGAAGGTCCAGAACTTGGAGATCAGCTTCCCCACTGGTGCAGAGGTGCAAGTGCTGGAGAAGCTGGAAAACGATGGTGTGTGAGGTTTGGGGAGCTGGAGGGCTCAGCCCCTGCCCACTAACTGCTGCCTAATAAGAACAAGCAGCCTGATCTCTCTGATGAAGAGGTGGACACAGAAAAGAGCAGGCAGACCAAGGGCAAGTCAGACTGCCTAGAAAAGATCAAGAAGCCAGTGCAAGCACTGAATACTATCAAACAGAGCAAGGGGGCAATGCTGCCCTTGGGGCCTCAGGAAAACCTCAAACACCACATGGATGAAGATAAGGAACAGTGTATAACAGGTGGCAGTTAGGCCCCAGTCAGTATTTGTGTCCTCACCACTCAAGGTCCACCACCTATCCTGCATACTATGGAGGAATAAGTCACTCACTGGCACCAATAACCTCCACAGCATCTGCTGGAGCTAACTCCTCTTTCAGCCCTGGGCACTCAGTGGCCACTGATGCCAAGGCTCCTGACACGGGCAGAGCAGGCCTCCAGCCAGGGTTTAGACTCCCCACTGCTGTCCAGCCAATGCAACAACATTTGCATGTATCACATGGGATCCAAGCCCATCAAGAAGTCCCAGTTCATCCGCTTATTAATAGCCTCAAGGACATATCTCTATCACAATCTATGAAGGGGAAGAGGAAATAGAGGTCTTCTAGGAGAGGTGTCCATAAAGGTGCTCGAAACAAACCCTAATGGCTGGTGGTACTGCCAGATCCTAAATGAGGCCCAGGCTGAGTGTCTTCCAGCTACTATGAGGAAAAGAAGTAATGGGGAATGTAGGTCCTCCAGCCAGTGTGCTGCTGTAGCCACTACTGGATGAGCAGTGACATACAGACAAAATGAGGAAGGACAAAGTGGGAGACAGCACTGAACACTGCTGAATGTGCTACCTCAGTAATCCCCAACCCCCTTTCTGGCTGATCTCCAGTTGGAAGGGAAGGTATGATAAGGGCCCACATTGAGTAAGGAAGGGAACAGTAGCAGACCCAAAGATGGGAAAGCTGGGACTCAATGTGTGCACCTTGGTGACTTTGCTGATGGACTATGTGCCATTAGGGGAAGGCCATGTGGGAAACCTCAATCATGCCTTTGCTGCAAATCCGGAAAAGATCTGGCCATCAGAAACCTCCATTTTCTTGCCCCTGCTTGGTCATTTTAGTGCCTGGCATCTTGCCATTGGAGGTAACCCTCATAGTGCTGTAATTTGTATTTGTGAATTGTGCTGGTCTCTCAGGGTTTGCCACCACCTGCCATGGGGGGAGGTGCATGAAAACATCACTGACGTTGGAGTTTACTTTAGAGGTTGTTTGGCAGCCTACTGGTGTCAGCTTCACAGGAAAAAAGGGAAGGGCTTTTCTGTTGAACTCTGGGGAAGGGTGTTTTGTTTTGGTTTTGGTTTTGCATTATTTCCTTTCCATAAGCCAAGTAGTTTCACTTTGTTTCCACTGATGGGACAGTGCCTGACCAAAATCCAGATGTAGGATCTGTGGAAAAGCAACCAAGGCCCTGACTATCCCAACTGAGCCCCTGGGTCATACTGGAGCAGAAACCACTAGCCACCTTCAGTGGCCTGCTGGCAATGCCACAGGCGCCCAAGAAGATGGAAAAGTCTGTGCCAAGCAGCAGAAGGGAGAGCTCAAGAATGAAGTTCCCTGCAGATCCTCTAACAAATTTGGGCTGTATTTTTCAGCTGCCGACATTTTGGAGGGCACCCTCCAGAAAGAAGCCTAGTCAGCTTTCCCAAGGACTCACTCTCTGTGGAAGTGGATTTCAAGATGTGGCTTAGATGCAGATAGATCAGGCTTCATAGCCACCCACTGACCTACCAGAATCTCTAGACTAGGGCTATTATTTTCTACAGAGGAGGAAAGAACATCTTTCAGTTCCACTCCACCCCCAAGCAATTCAGCCAGTGAAACTGAGTATCTGAGTACCTTCAAGATACACACACACGTCCCTACTCTGGCCTTCTTGGGTCCCAGAGGCCTTGCCTAGGATCTACAAATATCTTGTTTCTTGCCACACACGGATACCTGGCAGCTAATAGTAAACTGCTCACCTTTTTTGTCAAAAGTCCTGGTGAGTTTTGTTTTGTTCATGACTCTGTTTAAAATTGAAATTAGTACAGTAATTTTCTCCTGCTACACAATATTAAATACAGCAAGATGTTGAGTTAATCCACTAGATTGAAGTACTCAAAAAAAGAAACTATGAAAGCAAAATGAAAAATATATTAGACAAACAAAAGTAGGCAGAATTTATAATCAGAAGACATAAGCTTTAAGAGGTATTCAAAGAAGTTCCTTCACTAAACAGAAAAAAAAAGAATAGAACTAGAATAACTTTCGAATTGGAACTATGCGGAAAATAATTAGAAGAATAAGGCTTAGCTCCCTTGGAGAATGAATTATCAATTCTGATTTACTGATTATTGTTTATATTTGTCAACCAACTATCAAAAAGTATGTGCTATCCAAGGAATGTTTTTGGTTTACCTCTAAGTAGTATTAGTTTATAAACTTTGGTATTTTAATCTGTTAATTGTGAATTTTTAACAGATAATAATGAGCATCTTGAACACAAAATTAACAGGGACTATATCATTGTGATTTTATACAAACTCTAGTGCCTGACTGCCCATGCTCCAGTTTCAGCTCCACTTATCAGACATATGACCTTTGGGGTATTACTTAATATGTCTGTGTTTTATTTTCCTGTGATGTAAGGATAATTTCAACTGCCTCACAGAGTTGGAATCAAATAAATTAGTACATTGAAAGTACTTAGAAAAGCACCAGAAAGATAGTAAGTACTGTAAAAGTGTTAAATATTAGGGTAGAACCTGCCTCCACAGACATAAGGGAAGCCCCCAGAGCCAGGAGGTCCAGAAAGAAATGGTGGACTGGGCCAGTGGCATTGGCCCCAGGAGGAGCCCACAGCTATTGTGAATGCAAAAGCACTGTGGAGTTTTGCTCCAAGATGACTCCTTCCACACAGTAGGCAACAGCAAGAGGGAATCTAGAGCAACACCTGCCATATTGGCAGAGAGTGCTTAATTATGTATCTTTTGGGGAAGGGGTTGATTAAGACAGAGGCTCAGAACAACTAAATAATAACTATTTCAGGGCTCCCAGTGTAACCTTCCTATAGTGACTGGGTGAGAGCCACAGAAAACAGTTGCAGAAAGGGTGCAGGTTAGATATAGAAACCCTGAGAAGGTTAAGCTCGGGCTGGAAAGGATACAGGCCCCATATTCCCATGGTGAGAAGCCAGACCTACTTGTGTTGTGCTCAGAAATGGCCGGGTCTGAAAGTGCTGGCGTTAAGTACAATAGGATGCTTGAACCCTTGCCCTGCTGCCTACATCCAGCGTAGATCTGAGACCTTGTTGCCTTCCCCATCTATCAATATGAACAGGGACATGCCTCAGCTTGGGTGGTTTCCATAGACGGGTTAGCAGACAGAGGGGCCTCTGAAACAGATGAGAACCTTACAAACTTACAGGCCATAAAGTTAGGCAGAGAAAACCCTGACTTGCTGGATTCCAAAATTGAGGATCCTGGAAAGAAACCTTTCATTCAAAATTTCAGACAAATTTTTTTTTTTGGACTCATTTCTCTCTCTCTCCCTCCTTCTTCACAAGTTTATTGGGGTTTTGGGAATTTTTCTTTTTCCTTTATTTTTCTTCTTTTTCTTCTTTCTTCTTTCCTTTCTAAAATTTCTCCACATTTTTAATCCTTTGTATTTTTTTTCTTTTTTTCTTTTATCTTCTTTTTATAAAAATTTTCTGCTACCTTTATTTAATTCCACTAATATCTTCTAGTCCTTAATAGAATCCTTTGTTTCATTTTTTTCTCCTCCTCAATTTTTAACTTTTCAAATTTTTCTTCTTTTGTTCTCCCATTCCCAAACCCTTACATCTTTACTGGTATAAGCATAAGCTTTGTTAATCTTTAGACAGTTAACTCTATGTTGTTATTGAATTCTTTCTTATTGTTATTGGAGATAAAGTTGTCACATTTAATATTTGTTTACTGTATTTTTTAATAACTGCTTTAAAATTTATTTTACAATTCCAAGTTTAATTATATAAAGCAGTTCATTCTTTTTTTAAATTTTTTTCCGCCATTAACTTTATTGGTGCATTTTAGGTATAAAATACAGTTACATTCATCATTGGGATCTTGTACCATTACATGAGTATCTTGGTTCTTATTTTT
>NW_004624742.1:11872244-11905137 GCF_000247695.1 Heterocephalus glaber | reverse complement strand
TTTCATTTTTCCCAGATCCTCTTTTGTTGCCAGTTCAGAGAGTCCAGGTGGTTGAGTATCAGATTGTTCCATCTTGTTTCCCTTTGGGGTTGCTGTAGGTGATGTGGAAGTCTGTTTTTGAGGCTTGTTTTTGTGTTTTCTCATTTCCACGGGGGTGGGGGGTGTGTGGTGCTTCTGGCGCCCATGTGGCTCAACTTCTCTGCCCTAGGAGCTTGGGATGGAGGCAGGGAGCTTCCTTCTGGGTGCTGGGACCGGCTCTACTGTATTTTGATATTTGGTTTGTCTTAGTGATTATCCTATAATTGTAGACCTATTTTCTATGGTTATGGGTGACACATTATTGGTTCTTATGGTATGTCAATATCAAGGTGTCTTGGATGACATTATTGCTGCTGATTTACTTGCTATTGGCAGGGTGGTGCAGTTGTTGCTATTAATGGGTTTTCTCTATAAGCCAATACTGTGGTTCATTCCTGAAGAACTGAGTGTTGGGCCAATTACACTGCATCCTCCTCTCCCAAATTAAGGGAGGTGGTCAGATCTTGGGACAGAAGCAAAAGACTATAGTTAGCCACTTGAGAGTACATTGCTGAAAAGCAGACACTAACTAAAGAGATCTCCATACTGCAACAAAGTCTTTCCACTGTAAGTACCTGCAAAAATCAGCACAAAACAAATTTTTAAAAAGAACCGAAACATGAGAAGACAAGGCAAAAAATGCCTCCCAAAACTTCCAACTTCCCCAAAACTGATCCATGAAGCATAGAGGGGGAGGAAAGCAAAAGCCACACAGCCAAATTATTTGAAAAGATAACAGAGTAGATTAAAAAACAGATCAATAAGATGCTCAACAAGCTCAAGGAAGACATAATTAAACAAACAATGGGTATAATAAAATGATCAGGTGGTTTACAGAAGACACTAATAAAAAGCTAGCTGAGCTAAACAAAATGATATGAAACATGAGTTACCAGTTTGGCAAATAAAGAGTCCCTGAAAAAGGACAAAAAACCCCCCAGAAATTCAGGACATTAAAAATTTTCTTGAAAGTATGGGCAGTAGAATCAGCCAATATGAGGACCGAGTGTGAGAACTAGAAGGCATGGCTTCTGTCAGAGACCAGTTATTCAGAGATTGTGGTGGATTGACTAATGGTCAACTTGGAATGCCCCACTGAACTGAGTCAGCATGGTCCTGGGTGTGGAAGACCCACCTGAGGATTGTTGCCAATGGCATAAAAAGAGAACTGGAGGGGAAGATTGTATGCTGTTGATTTTCCTGGGGAGGCTTTCCTCAGATGGTTTTCCTGATGTGAACTTGGCTGTTCTCCTTGGAGGAGCTTGGGTCCTCACTGTCCCTGGGAATGGCTGCTGTTCTCATCAGGTGGCTCTGGTCTTTGCCTTGAACATCACTTCCTGGCTCCAGTGCACATCCCTCAGCCTAGATCCTTCACTCCTGCCAGCTCAGGCTTTCTGGCTTCTACCACTGGCCTTTGGGCCTTCCCGGTGGAGATCCTTGATATGGACTTGTATGAGACCTTGCCTTGGCCTCTAGGCCTCTCACTGGACTTGTGCAGGGCATTGCCATGGTATCCAGGCCCTTGGATGGATTCTTCGGGTCTCTAGCGTATGGATAGATCTTCTGTGTATTTGATATTTTGGTGAATATTATGAAATAATCCCATAAATTATGTGTCCCATATTAAATCCATTCCCTTGCAAACCCTGATTACAACAGAGATGTCTTAGAAACAAAAAAGGAAGATAGGCATGGCTGTAATCCCAGAACTCAGGAGGCTGTGGCAGAAGAATCACCACAATTTCAAGGCCAGCCTGAACTACGTAGTGAGACCCTTCCCTCAATAAAACGAAACTAAACAAAACAAAAAATAGAGAGATGATGAAAAATGGATTCAACAGCTGCTAGATGACACAAAAAAGACTAATCTAATATTAACTAGAATTAGTGAAAAATCATAAGACAGAACAAATGGCATTAAAAATAGTAGCAGAAATAGTAGCAGAAAACTTTCCAAATATAGGTAAAGAATTAAACACACATATAAGTGAGGCATATAGCCACAATCAGAAAAGAACCTCTCCACCTGACACATCATAGTCAAAATTCCAGAAATCCAACACAGGGACAGAATTTTAAAAGCTGTTAAAGAAAAGCAACAAGTCACTTATAAAAGTAAATCCATTAGAATTACACCAGATTCCTTAACACAAACCTTAAAGGCCAGGGGAGGTTGGACTGAAGTGTTTCAAGCCCTAAAAGAAAACAACTTCCAAACCAGACATATATATCCCGCAAAATTATCTTTCAAAACTGATAGCTAAATAACATATTTCCATTTCAAAGAGCACCTCAAAAAATTTATAACACATGACCACAAAATCAACACTCAAAAAAAATTCTCAAGGATATCCTAGGAAGAGATAATGAAAGTAACAATGCCAAAAACTCTAATAGAATGAATACACCAGGCAAGGTGAGCAGTTAGGCAGAAAGGGGAAGAAAAAAAAAAGGAAATCAGCCACAGGAAAATAATGCAGTGATAGGAATGAGTTAATACCCTTTGGTAATAACTCTTAGTGGAATGGTCTCAATTCTCCAGTCAAAAGGCAGAGACTGTCACAATGGATCAAAAAAATTGGAATAATATGCTGTATACAAGAAGCATAATTGATCCAAAAAGAAATTCACAGATTAGAAACCAAAGGATGGAAGACTATATTCCATTCAACAGGAACACAGATAAAAGCAGGAGTAGCTATCTGAATTTCAGACAAAGTAACTTCCAGCCAAAACTGATCAGAAAAGGCAAAGAAGGTCACTATAAATTAATTAAGGGAACAAGAAGAGATAACAAGTATAAACATACATGCACCAAACACCAACATGCCCAACTTCATAAAACAAACACTACTGGACATAAAAGATCAGATAAACATCAACACAATTATAGTGGAGAACTTCAATATTCCACTGTCACAAATGAATAGATCCTCAAAAATAAAAGACCCAAATCAATAAATGGGTAACTGAAATGAATAGACACTTCACAGAAGAAGAAATACAAATATCCAGTAAATATATGAGAACATATTCAATATCTCTGACCATTAGAGAAATACAAATTAAAACAACACTGAGATTCCATATTACTCCAGAAAGAATGGCTATCATCAAGAAGTCAAAGAATAGCAAACATTGCTAAGGCTGAGGGGAAAAAGGAAACTTTATGCATTGTGGGAATGTAAGCTATTACAACCATTATGGAAATCAGTATGGAGAGTCCTCAAAAAATTAAAACTAGATACTCCAGTCAACCCAGCTGTCCCTTGTTTTAGGTATTGTCCCTAAAGAGTTAAAGACATCATATTACAGTGATACATGCATTCCCATGTTTATAGCAGCACAATTTACAATAGCTAAATCTTGGAAGCAGCCTCTGTGTCTATCAAAACATGAATGGATAGGGAAAATGTGGTATTTATATACAATGGAGTACTACTCTGCCATAAAGTAGGATAAACTGCAGTCATCTGTAAGAAAATGAATGCACCTTGAGACCATAATATTCAGTGAAATAAATCAGACACACAAGCTCAAATGTTGCATGGTTTCTCTTTTATGAGAAATCCAAAATATCGATAAAGAGCAGAATAAGAGATAAGTAGTAGGAAATGGAGAGTAGATCTTTTGCAAATGGAAGGGAAGCAAGAGATGGAGGCAGGGAGAGAGGTGAAGGGGATTTTTAAAAAGAATTAAGATGCTTTATGCACATATTCAACTCCGCATGAGGAGCGGGATCATTATGTACTACAAACATGTACTAAAAACAGACATAAAATTGAACAAAAAATAAAATTAGTATAGTAAAATTTTGATTTGCAAGAATAATTCATTCTGCTCATAATCAAAGCACTTATGTATCAAAGCAGCAACAGAGAGAGACTGAACATGTGACATTTGATGTGATGTAGGACTCATATTGCAAGGCACTGCTCATTTATCAAGTTAAAATTTCTTAGAAATGTTTGCTTATCTTGCAGAACACTTGCAGACCAAATTACTTGCAATCCCAGGTTTGATTGTGTAATGTGGAAATAGTGCTGAGATTTAAAGAGATAATAAATATAGAAGATGTTGTAAAGAATGCTACTGGAGAACTAGGAGAGCTAGTTTAAATTTTCTATCACTAACTGGTTGTTTGGCTATAGACATAGCCACTATTTTTGAGGCCTTATTCATTCATCTGTTCTTTCCTTCTTCACTTCCTCCTGTCATCTTTTGTAGAGATACTTCTTGAGAATCTAGTATATTATGTTAAGTACCAGGATATTTGTTCTCTCAAGGTTCTTGCTAGGAAGAAAGTCACATTTAAAATTAGGGCCGGGGATTTAGTTCAGTGGTTCCACCACCTGCCATGCAAGCACAAGCTCCCGAGTTTGATCCCCAGTACCAAAAAACAAAACAAAACAAAATTAAATTAAAGTCATAATTAAAATAGTACAAAATATTAAATATAACAATGGAGACCTCAGAATTGCCTTCCACTACAGAAAGCCTGTTCATCAAGAGGCATTATTAATCACTTTCTATTACTCAAAAGAAAGTCAATTTGGATTGTAGACTTTTATCACCTCTGTTTTCATTTTGACCATACTTCTAACATTGATGATATCAGTTAAGTAACTGAACTTAATTGGACATTGGGTAAACAGGTGAGCCCTTTGTGGCCTTTCTTTAAAAAGGAATTGTAAATGGAACCAAGTGCCAGACTCTTCGACACTGTTGCTTCTAATCCTTCCAAATAATAAAGTTATAATTGACTACATATTTCTATCTCTAGGCAAGAAAATACTTTAAAATAGCACCACAGCAATTGATTGCTACAATTTCCAATTTGAATCTCTCATAATTCCCTAAAGATTCTTCAGGTCTGTGTTGAAACAAAAGTCCAAAAAATGCATAATGGCTTTATTTTTAAATACCAAAAATGAGATATTTTGAAACAATAATCTCACTGTATTAATAAATCATAAGGATAGGTATGAAGTTTATTTAGAAATTAATGACTTACAATATTTGAAGATATTTAAAATTGATTCATAATCCAGGGTATTTTAACAGTTTATCACAAAGACCAATCATCTTTTCTCTATTTAAGATATTATTTAATTAAGAAAAAAATAAAACTTTCCATTATGGATTTGCATTGAATTGTATCCCCCACATGTGTGTCTCCACATGTAGCCAAGTTGAAATGAAGTAATATTGGATTTGGAGTGGGTCCTAACACAAAGACTGATACTCTTACAAGAGAAGGAAATTTGAACATAGAAATATAGATACATGGAGTAGAAGGCTGTAGAAAGAAGGATAAATTAGAGTGATGCACCGACAAGCCAAGGAGTGCTGAGAACTGCCAGCAACCACCAGAAGTGACAAGAGGTAAGGATGGATTCTTTCCTAGAACCCTTAAAGGGCCTGCTGATAACTGGATTTCAGAATTCTAGCCTCCAGAACTACAAGAATAAATTTCTGTTGTAAGCTGCCTAGTTTGTGGTACTTTGTTACAGCAGCCCCAAGGAACTAATAGTTTCTTCACCAAAATTACAATATTTCTACTTTCAACCAAAATAGAGGAACAGTGGCTAGATATACCTCTGCCTGAAACAAAATATCTTTTGCCTGGATGAAAGATCTAAAACAACATTTTGCAGTCATAGGACATCAAACAGCCCAGGATAATAGTTGGCTAGAATGGATAATTTTTAAAAAAATCCTACAATTATCCCCCCCACCTTCTGCTTGAATAGGATATGCAAGCTGCAGCACAAGCAGAAGGAACCTAGTCTGCCAACAGTCTCCCTGAGTTGGACAGATTGTGCTTAGGTGAGCCCATAGTGTGTAGGGACAATAGGATAGAGTACTGGGCAAAAAAAGGTGCTCGGAGAGAGAGCTCCACAAATCTTCCATTTCCACTACAGAAAGCACTACATATCAATGGGCATTATTAAACACTTTTTGTTACCTAAACGAAGGTTGACTTAGATTGTAGACTTTTATCACCTCTGTTCTCATTTTGACCATCTTCTGACTTTCGTTACCCCTCATTTCTTCCTCTAAATACTGATTGGTGAGGAAGCTATCCAAGGCTGGAGAAAGAATTTTTTTTCTTATTTTTTTTTTATTCATAAAGTTTACTGGTACATTTTAGGGTTACAATATGATGACATTCATCATTAGGAATTTGTACCTTTACATGATATATCTGGGTTCTTATTTTTTTCCCCATTTGGAGAAAAAATTTTCAAAAGGAGCAGAGGGAACAATTCTCAGAACACACTGGGAATATTTTGTGTTCCCAGCAGCAGGATGTAAAACTTCATAAATTACAGAACATCATATGGAGCACTCAAAAGTGTTTTTGCTGTAGTTGTAGGGGAAAATTAGCCCTGGACTGGTGCTGCCCTGGCTTCTAACAAAACTTAAAAGCAAGACTTGAAAGGATTAAACTATTTCCAAATAACTGTGTTCCAGAACAAAATCCAGGGATATTTTTAGAAGTGTAAATACATCTAGTCTAATAAGGTAAAATTCACAATATCTGACATCCAGCCAAAAATAATTAGGCATGCAAGTAAGGAGAAAAATGATCTAAAATGGCAAGATATGTTAATAAATAGAAATAAATTAATAAATGCTATACATGATAGAATTTACACACAGGAACATATATTCCACATTTACAGTAAAGCCTTAGAAAGATTAAGCATGCTAAATAGCAATATAAAAGATATTTTTTAAAGACCCAAATCAAGCTTCTAGGGCTGAAATTACAATGTCCGAGGTGAAAAATACAATAAGTGTGATTAACAGGAGATTATATACCTAGCGTGAAATAAAAAGCTGATGAACTTGAATAGGCAGCATTAAAATTGTCCAGAATAAAACACACAGGGAAAAGAAAAGAATATAAATAAAATAAACAGCTTTTCATCAAGCTGGTTGAAACTTCAAGTGACCTCCTGCACTTGGAATTAGAGTCTACAATAGTGCAACGAAGGATGTAGTGAGACAAAAAATTATTTGAAAATATAATGGTTGGAAACATTTTCCAAATTCTGCAGAAAATTTAAAATGTACAAATTCAAGAAAATGAAACACAAGAAACACAAAGAAAACTACATGAATGCACATCACAAATTGCTTTAAACTGGTGATAAAGAAAACATTCTTATAAGCAGCCACAAAAAAGATACATCATATAGAAAAGAATACATTTTCAAATGTCAGCATACTTCCATTCACAAACTACGCAAACCAGAAGCAGTGAACAACATCTTTAAAGTAATAGAGAAGAGAAAATTAACCCCCAGTAAACAGAAAAAGGAAATAAATAAAGATGGCATTCCATGAACAATGGTGGAATCAAATTGAACAATACTTCGAAAGGCTACCAAATGTAATGGAACCATAGAGTGTAGTTCTCTTATCTGGTATTCTTTCCCTTCTTTTCCATTTCTATTGTGACAAAACTGGGCTCTCCTTTGAAACTATGCAACAGAAACTTTGAGTTTCGTAATACACCATTTCAAGTAAGGCCAAGACTATAATTCATAAGTTATTAGCTATCATTAGAATATCAGAAGATACAAGCTTACTATATGCTATAAACAATAGGAAGCCTGGGTTGCTTACCAAGGAAAGTGGAAAGACCATTTGGATAAAAATATCCAGCCTCTTATGAATGAGAGGTTGTTGGAGAATCCTCAGGTCTATTTGGCACTATGTCTAAAGCACAGTGAAATACAGGCAGAGAAAAACATAGCTTGCTCTTCCAAGCTTTGCAAAGGAAGCATTGATAGTTCAAGAGCAGCAGATTTAATGTGATGAGAAGACTTCATCTCTAGTGTGGACACATGAACAGGAGGGCTCCTGAGGCAGCTCCTGTTCCACGTACCTTTATAAAGCCACCTGCTGAACAGTATTTATACATACACAGTACAGTCTTTAGCCCAGCTCTAGCCACTTCAGTGATAAACACCCCAGCTCTCTTCAGAGACCACATCTTCAAATCAAAGACCACATCTATACACATGGTGCAATTATTTCATAAATGTGCTTTAAAAGGCAAGAGTAGACCCTGTAGAAATCTAAAACGTTATATATAACACCCATGAGAGAGCCTGGAGATTCAATAAAAATGAAACAAGACTTCAAATCCTAGTTGAAACCAAAGAATAGAGGCTTATTGTCTCTTTTCCAAGTTAAATTTGATTTTTAAAACACTTTTAAATGCATTTGTTTCTATCTTTCAGTGAGAGTTTGGGTGGATCCAGGTTTTATCTGAACCAATGTGCCTATCTTTTTCCCACAATGTGGAAGAAAACAGACAGATGATGACTCACAACTCAGCACACTTCTTGGTTTCTATGAACTGACACCAAATTGCTTTCCAAAACAGAGGCGTTTACAAAGGACCCAAACCTGTATGCTTCTGGCCTGAGGATGTAGATCATGATATAAGGATTCCAGCATGGTACTTCATTAACTCGGTTTGCTTCCAGATGGCACTGACTAGTAACTGGAGAAGAAACTGCAGGTGGAGATTGTCTCAATTAGCACTTTATGTCCCTTCAGAAGTCTTCCCTGAGTTTGTTGTCACCACTTATCTTCCTCCCTTAGCTCCCTAGCCCCAGCTTTCAAGTTTACACCCTATATTAGTCACTTTCCCATCACTGGAACAAGATTTTGGACATTCACAACTTAAAGAAGGAGAGGTTTAATTTGGCCCTCAGCTTTGGTGTATCAGTCAATGGTTGGCTGGCTCCAAGGCAGAAAAGCCATGGTGGAATGGTCTGCAGGAAGGAAAGCTGCTCACCTCATGGGAGCCAGAAAGAGGAGAGAGAAAGGAAGAGCTAGGGACGAGAATACACTTTTTCAGATCATGACCCCACTGACCCACCTCCAGCCAGGCCCCATCTCCAATTGCATGAGACTTCTAGGGGGCATTTTAGATCTGAAGCATAACATGGGCCTTGAAAACAGTGTTTGTAGGATGGTCCTACCATGAAACTTGGCCCTTTCTGGTTACTCCTCCTGCACTGGCACTCAAAAACTTCTTTCCTGTTCAAAAAAGCAGGGCAAAGACCTAGAAAATGCAGAAAGCATAGAAAAAAGAAAGGTAGATGAAGCCTGGATTAGTTGTGGTAACAAGAAAGGACAATGAATCCATGGCAATGTTAAAGTTTACTACTGCTCTTCCCAGCTCGGCCTGATTTCCACAAGCTTGCCCTTGCTCAGTGAGTTCTTCCATCCTCACCCACTGCACATGATCCTCATGCTCACTGCTGACTTTCTCTGTTTACCCCTGAACATGCCAGTCCCCTCTCAAAGTCTTTGTGGGAGCCACACATTGAAACATGGGTCCCAAGCTAACCTTAATCACATTTACAGAATACATCTCAGTTTCCAAAGAGCTGGCCCGTAACACAATTTTATTAAATCCTATCAAAATTCCATAAACTAAGGTGATAGGCCATGCCTTTAATACCAATACTGTGGTAGGCTGAGGAAGGAAGATCGCAAGTTCTAACTGAGCCTGGGCAACTTAGCACTTAGTAAGACCCTGTTGAAAAGAAGTGTGTGTGTCTGGGAGACACTGGGAATGTAGCTCAGTGTAAAGGGACTGGGTTCAAACCCTAGTACAAAGCGGGGAAGGCTGGGGATTCAGGTCAGTATAAAGACTCTGGTTTCAAGCCCCAATACCAAAAAAATTCTGTGAGATATTATTATTCCGATTTCACTGCTAAAGAGATTGGAGGCCCAGTGAGATTAAATTGTTAACCTGAAGCAGCACCATTGCCAGAGTTACCAGCAGCACCTCTTCCCACATGGCCTGTACCTCTTTTCCCAAGTGTTTGATATTTTTTATTTTTGTTTTTGAGCTCTCCCTCACTTGCATACTCCATATCACCCATCCTTTACCCTCAACACACACACACACACACACACACACACACCACACCACTCTCTTAAGACAGCCACCTGACTTCCTTCTCAAAACAACTTTCTAGGTTATACCATACTACTCTGGCTTTGCCTTAGTCTGCCATGGCACTTTCTATCCATCTTTCAAACACAAAATCCCCAAATCATGCTTCTTTTGCTATTTCTGTCATGGAGACTGTCATCTGTCTTGGAAAACAGAGAACACCTCTACCTAAATCACCCTACATGGTGCCTAGTAAGGCAGTAAGTGTAAGTACAGGCTTAATATCACTGTTGTTCTCTGATTATAATGATGGGGCCAATGATGTCAACATGATCTCATTCACTTGAATTTGCATCTCCTTTTGAAACCTCAAAGACTTCCACATCAATGGGTCTGAGAGTGCTAAGGAAAGTTTAAAGGGTTGCCTCCATAAAGACAAGCTGATAGTAAAAAATAGAAAAGAGCACTCATAAGAAATTCAAGAAGTCAGGACAGTGTTGCAGAAATGTGGAAAAGACACAGGTCTTGGCGTCAGACAAATGCTTGTGTGATCTTGGGCAAGTTGCTTAATTTCTTGAAACCTCTAATTCCCAAGTTTTTAAAGATGTCGAAAAATTCATCTCAGGATTCTCTAGAACATCATGTAAGGTAACCTAGAAAGCATTTGGCTCATGGAAGTTGCCCCGAAAATGTCATTTTCCTTTTCTTTCCTTCCAGAAAGGATCCAGAATCATCGAATTTACAGCAGCACCCTAAAGATTGGTCTCAGTCACCTTCCATGAAAATACACATGTTCTCTGCAATTACCAGCTTCAAAGAAAACATATATGTTAGGGAACAACGGACCTACTTCTGTCGTTTACCAAAATATACAAACCAAACGAGACTCACATATTTAAAGGGTGGCCTCCAAGGAAGACATGCATCCCTTATCTGCTCTCCCAAAGCTGCTCTTTGAGCATCAACCCAACACACTGTATTGTGTGTTCAGGCATCTGCATCTCCCCTTGGTTGGGGGAGCCCCCATGGCAAAGCCCAAATATTATTCCTCTTAGCTTTGCAACCTAACTTGAAGGCTGCCCCAGTTATCAGGTTTATTACATTGAACTGAACCATTCATCTTTGGGTTTGCAATGTCCTAGTGTATATCCTACACTTCATTAGTCCCCCAACAGCATTTCCTGTAGCCTCAGAAATTTCAAGCATTGAAGGAGGGAAGGAGGGGGGAGTAGAAAAGAATTAGGATGTGTTAGGTACATGTGCCAAATCCCCATGACAAATGTAATCATTATGTAATACAAACATGTACTAATAAAATTTTTTTTTAATTAAAAAAAAAGAAATTCCAAGCATTGAGCCCACATATTCATTTTGTTCTTTGGGAATCAACTGTTTCAAAATAGCTTCTTTTCTTTTTTCCTTTTCAAAGCTAAAACCTAATCAAACAGGAAAGGGTAAAAGATTTCAGAGAAACAGAAATACCTGGGATGAGTCCCTAGTTGCTCTAAGGGGCTCCCCCATGCCCACACCCAAGCCTCAGGGACACCTTGTGCAAGGCTCCCAGGTGTCCCTGGCCGTGCTGGAGGGCTCTGTGCTTAGTAACAGTGTTGTGAGGTGACCGCAGGTCTTGGGAGGTGGCAGCTCTGCCTCAGGTAACAAAATCAATGGTGATGACTCAGTAACAATGGAGGTATCTCTCAATCTCTGAGACGTTCCTCCTCTGTTCTGACACATCTCTTTTTTCTCTCCATTTTTTTTTTTTTTTAAGAGGAAATAGGTACAGGCTCAGGCAAGGGCCCAAAGGAGGGAACCCTTTTTCATTATTTAACTCACTCATTACCAATCTCTCATTGAGAAACTGGGGTCTGCAATTACTGAAAACACAAGCTGAAGGCACACCTAGAAAAATATCTAAGTGAAAGATTCATAATCAGTTGTTAGGGGGAAGTCAAGCAGCTGCAGACCAAGTTTTTAAACCTAAAGGCAGGTTTCAAAGAGAACAAATAGCAAGCAAACTGTCCCTGAAAAGAATGGCCTTGGGGACACTCTCCTGAAGCTTAACAGCTCAGGGCCCTTATACCAATTACTAACTTCTAGTGAAGCCTTAGTTTTCTTGTCTTTTAAATGAAAATAAAAATACCATACATGGTTGCTCATAAGCATCAGCTGAGATCTCATATACTGACAGCCCCTGGTAGGCAAAGCCCAGACCCCATAGAATGCCCCAAGTATCCCTATGGCTCCTCAATGCCATGTCCAAGCATCGGTCAGCACGTATCCTCGAGCACAGTACTTTGTTTTTACCTAGTTGACCCTTTTGGGTACTTGAGGGCATCGCCCCTGAGCTGGGGCAAACTTACTACTTTATAGATGAAGAAACCAAGGCTAACACCTCACATGGCTCACCACTGGCTGCAGGCAGAGTGGTAATGCCATAACAGGCAAGACTGTTTGAGTGCTTGCTTGGTCACTGGTGACCCAGTACACACCAGAATACTGGGCTCAGCGGATCTTTTTAATCACTTCATCAGTATCCCATATATCAAAGAATTCCACTGATTTTATAAGCAGAATTCATCTCATCTAGAGAATAGATGATATTCTTTAGAGTCAAGCTAGCTCATTCTATGCTAATTGTAGTAAAAGTTAAGATACTGATGGTACTTAGCAGTAGGAATAATTATAAATTATTAAGAACTTACTATGTGCCAAGCATCATGCTGAGCATTAAACATGTCTTATGTTTTATTTCTGTTAATCAGCCCAACTGCCAGTATCCTCCCTTATGCTTAATCTCCACTACCTGAAAAAAGCTGGCACAAATAAATGGCTTCATTTTTGTAGCATTTATCTGTATGTTCATTTACTGTGCCAAAGATCAAAACCTTTCTAAATTCTGAATGTGGTATGCGTGGTTTTAAGTGGGCAATTAAGAGACAGGTATCTCCAGAAATAAAATGCAAGAGGTGGAGATTAATTCTTGATTTCATGAATCTGGAGCCAACTCATTTGATAGTAACTTGTAATTACTATATTTCATGTTGCTCAATCATCTCTGAGAAGACAGATTGCAGGGTGGGGTGGGAGAGGTGCCTTCCAGTCCTTTCCAGTGCAACGTTTCTATGTTATCACAAGACAAGAAGTTCTGTAAGGTAAGTGATTTAGACAGATATGCCTGGCTTCCGGTGGAGGGATGCCAGGTAAAGGAAATAAACAGATACAGTTCCCATTGGATACGGATGCCCTAAAAAAAGTGTTTCCTATAGTGCTGCCAAGGCAATGCGAGCTGCTTCCAACATTAATTCAGGTGGAGAGGAAAGAGAGACTGAGTAGTTTTTGGGAACTGGATAAAGCAGAAAATAAGAAAACACCACATTTTCCAATTTGGTTAATAGGACACGCACACTCCAACAACCAAGAGTTAAGCGGAAACTCTGATTCCTGTAGAAAGTTTTGTCCATCTGACAACTAAATGGGGACCACGGCGCTCTTCCTGGTAAGTTCACAGGTGGCTGGAAGTTACAGGATGCTGCACCGGAAAGCTTCTTAGAGACATGCAGTCTGGACATGCCAGATGGCACTCTGAAAACATTTGCTTCTTTGGTTTCCTAGGGTTAGTCTAGGTAGTCTTTAACATTGTAATTCATTATTAATGTAAAAATTTGAAAATTTCACATTAAAATCCAGATTTCTGGTATCACTTTAAAAAATGAGAAAACTTTCTCACATTTTCACCTAGCAACTACTCAGTCCCCCATAGATGGTCCCCACTGTCACGATGGTTCTCAATGCTTGAGGCCAATATCAACTGGTACTAATCCTCAGGCATATCATTTGGTTACTTGACTGAATCTTGCAAGCACTGAGCTGGAACAATCCCATCATGTTATAGTTAAAGAAGCCACAGCAGTAATTTCACATGGTTCACTACTGCCTGTAGGCAAAGTCCCAATGCCATAATAGGCAAAGCCATGTGCACACAGTCCCAGCTGATCTCTCTTGTCAATTGTCTAAAAAATCATATAGTCTAGCCAGATGTGGTGGTGCACTTCTGTATTCCCAGTACTCAAGAAGCTGAGGCAGGAGGATTGCCAAAACTTTGAGGCCAGCCTGGGATAGATAGTGAGATAGTGAATTCAAGGCCAACCTCAAATGCAAAGTGAGACCCTGTCTGAAAAAATGAAACAAAGCAAAACAAAGGAATCATATGGCCTAGCCACAGTAGACTGTTGTCACGCATAGCTAAGGCTCTGTTCCCCCTGTGCCAAATGTGCTTCTCTGTTATCAAACTCTTGCTCATCCTCTTATACTCAATTTAGTAGTGACACCCTAGCTGCTCAGGCAATGAAGCCTGTTCACAGTAGCAAAAACTCACTCTGACAGACCTTAGAGTCTGCCAGGGGAAGTTCAGTGTTGAAGTTCCCTTTTTTATGTCCCCAGTGCCATGACACACCTTCTAAGGCTCAGAAGATAAAGAATGTATTTTCCAACACATAAGTAACTGTACTCATAAATACAGTCGGGAGAAAAACTAAGTTAAAAGCATACCTGGTCCTTGAGAAACACTTACATTGATGGGACATCAAATAAACAATATTGAAATTTTAACTTAGTAACACATGTTCCCACCAGGCCAAGCTTTACTTCAGAAATAGGGATGGCCTCAGCAATGTGGTTTATGTGGCTTATGTCAGAAGAACCCCAAGCATCCTAAATATCTTCTGCACCAGTCTGCCAAGGTGTCTACAAGTCCTCTTTGTAAACTTACTTGTACTAAGACCTTTTTCTGTTAAAGTGCAATACCTGTTCCCCCTCCACCTTGAGAACCAGTACAATAGGCAATTCTCAGGGGTTAGCAGCTTCAGTTAACTTACCAAGTCTTTTTCTAACAAGCATTTCTCCTAGACTGTCTGAGTAAGTTGTGATACTGTTAAACAAAAGGAAAGTTCCAGAAGAGGGAGAGGACAAGCCTGAATGTCAAAGATGGAGAGCAGGCAATGCAGCCCAGGAGTTAAGTGAAAGACCTGGGTCCAAATCCAGTTCTGCTACTGCTAGGTGAGTGACTCCTGGCTTGTCACTTAGCTTCTGCTCCTCCATTTCTTCATAGAGATAGCAAATGATAATGTTGGCAAGAGGACCTGCCTCAATGGGGCAGTGGAGAATTAAGAGTATAAATAGGCATTCCAAACTATGCCCCACACAAAGTGAGCCGTATAAAAGTGTTTGTTCTGGCACTATTAGGAGGGGATGACCTGAGATTTAGTGCAGAAAGGGACTGGTTGGTGCCTCCCTCCCTAACTTACTGATGAAGCATATAAGGAGGTCCCGAGGGGCTGGGCAGCTGACGCAGAAGAGCTGCAGGGAACTTGCTGAGAAGAGAGGAAGGAAGGTTTGTGGGAGAAGAGAAACAGTGAGCTCCAGTGTGTCCCTCTGAAGATAACGGAACCCGGTCCTTGAAGGCTTGCCCCCAGAGGATGTCCCATGTCCCCGCTGGGTTGCGCTCTGTGGCTGCGCAAACGTCGCCCTTCCCGGGCCTGGGCGTACCCACGAAGCCTGGCGGGGCGCTGCAACTCGCTGCCCCGCTGGGAGGAAGAGTCAACGGCAGGGCGGAAGGGAAAAGTGACACAATCGGGCCGCGGGGCCCTGCGGGCCGGCCACCCACGCAGCACGGGGCCGTCTCGGGCCCCTCACGGGATGCGGGTTGGGGTCGCGCGGCTGCAGTTCCTAGGACACCCGGGGTCCCTCGCGTACGTCGGGAGGCCTGGGCCGGGGCAGTCTGGGGCACTTTTCAGGAACGCCCCAGGGCCGCCGCCGCCCCCCAAAGCTGGATGACGGAGTCTTGAAAGACTTTCACCAAATATGGGCCGGGGCTGGAAACGTCCTGTGCCGCGCGCCGCCGGAAACCTCGAGTCCTGGCAGCTGCGGGGACCGTGGGCGCGCGGGCCCGGCGGCCGGCAGGGGGCAGCGGAGGCCGGAGGTCCCGGAGCCTGGAGCCTGCGCCCGGCCTCCCTTCGCGCGACCCCTGTCACTGTCTCCGCAGGGATCCTTGGGCCTTACCTGCGCCTCTGCCACTCGGTTCCTGCCACCACCACCACAATCGCGGTTTCCTTTGACTGTCCTGGCGATCCAGCCGGGGTGGAGGTGCGGGACACGCCACTTTAAAGCTGGCCTGCTGCAGACGCCATAAACTTCTGTTTATTAAGGTGGCTATAAAAAATGCAGTTGTGAGACTGGGTGTGCAGGCGAGTATCTGATTATGGACACACACACACACACACACACACACACACGCGCGCGCACACACACGGGTATTAGAGGCACTCCTGTTGCTCCGGGCAGTGGTTCTCAAGGTGTGATCTCCAGATCAGCAACATTGCCACCACCTAGGGGGACTTGTTAAAGTGTCACCAGGGGGAAACTCTGAGGTTGGGCCATCAGTCTCTCAGCTGGACCCTCCGGTTGCTTCTGATACACGCTAAAGTTTGAGAACCACTGGACTAGGGCCAGGAAACTGGGCCACCAGGTTTTGGGTTATGATTATTCTCAGGTGCTGCCAGACAGTGCACCCTTCTTTGGGTGACCCAAAATTCACCCGCGGCTGCGAGGGAACGACTTCCCATGGCTCAGTCCAAAGCCAGGAGCTGCAGGAGACAAGCAGTGCCTTCTCCGTGGCTTGCAGCCCAAGGAAACAAGGCCGTTATTCCCTCCTGAGACGCCCTGTGGAGAGGAGTGGGAGGAGGAAGACAGCGGAATCAGCCCCCCCCCCCCAAGCAACACTTACCCATAACATTTGCACTTTTCCTCTCCTATCTGTCAACGTGAACTGATCTGCAGCTCTCAGCAGAGGAGGCGAGATGGCGACCCCGACGCCTGGGCTTTCTGGACCATCCTTGGGTAGGACGCGAGGAGCCGCTGTTCCTCTTGCCTGAGGTCGTTTACTAGCCGGAGCACCAGGACATCTTACGTAGAAAGGCTGTGCACACAGGTTAACCAGCCTTTCCCGCTTCCTAACTCCTGGCCCCTTAGCTGCGGTCCCCCCCCCCCACTTCACACCCCCTGCTTTAAAAGGGCAGCTGGTGAGGTTCTCTGAGTTTCTCTTCTGGGGCAAACTTATTTTCAAGATTCCCCAGTTGAAGTCCAGAAACAAAACCCATGCACCCTTGTTAGAAAACTTTGATCTGATTTTTCAAGGAATCTCCAGAATGGCGTGTGTGTGTGTGTGTGTGTGTGTGTGTGTGTGTGTGTGAACGAGGAACAGCAGACTGGATCTCTTTGCCACCTCCCCAGCCCATAAAGGAACAAGGTATATGAGGGGCAGTTGGATCATCCGCTGTAATTTTATTTTAAATTATGATAGATTGCATGAAAAGCAAGGAATTCCAAAGAATTTCCTGCTCTGGGAACAGAAGTTAAGTCTATATTTAACAACATTTGAAGCTGTCAAGAATGCTTTGTGGTTGGATAACAGAGGCAGAAAAATGTTAAAAACGCAGGCTACTGCTATACCCAAATATGGAAATATTGTTACGTCTGGTGTCTGATTCACCATCTGGAAATACTTACAACCATGAAGTCAAATAGAAAAGACGCCACAACAGAAGCCAGGAACCCTCCTCTCCATTCTCTTTCTCCAACACCTCCTCCCATCCTATATTGCGCCTACTCCTTCGCCTCTCCCTGTCTAAGAAAGAAACAATGAAATGCTAAGGCAGGGAAAAAAGATCTCTGATTAATAATTGATGAATTGGCTTGCAGTGGGAGGTAGGTCTCAGACTTTTCTCCCTTTATTTGCCTAACACCTGACAATCCATTGTCTCCAAAAGTCCCCACCTCCAGAGAGCCTTACAGATCCTACTCCCTCTAGCAAATACCTCTTGGGGTTATGAAAGGGCACTTTTGAATGAATGAACTTAACTCTTCCCTGCAACTGTTCTCACTGGAGTGTGTTGTCATCCCACTAGCTTCTCATTGAGCTCAACAGAATCTTCAAGGGAAAGCCAACACTGAAGGCCTTTTTAAGCAAGCCTGCCTAAACTGTGAAGACTGAACAGCCCTAAATATATTTTTAAAGTCATTATCCAAGAGAATATGCAAAAAAGGAAGCCTGACATAATTTTTTAATTTAACTTACACAAGCTAGTTTTTGAAACTTTCGGGGAAAGTCCATCAATCACACTAACGGTGTTGGTGATGCTCACATAATTTGCTTTGTGAGGACGCTTGTGTGTGCCTTGTGGGTAGAAAAAGATCTTAAAATCTGTTAACATTTTTATTACACTGTTACAGCCTAAATCCCCTTTTTACTTGGAGAGAAAGGCATTGCAATTCACTTGAAATGGAAGGCTTCCAAGTGATCCCAAGAAAACAGTTAAAAGACCCTGCAACATTTTCAACTTTAAGGAGTCTGCTTTTTACCAGAGATTGCTCGGGCACAGTGGTACTGCTGGAATCTGTTTTGGCCTGGCAATATTAGCAGGTGATGATTTCGGGCCAAATCACTCCACGGTGGTCCCCCCAGCTCCTGGCTGGCTGTTCTGTTCCCATTGCCGCCTGCCCACCCCGCGAGGGAGGCAGGGAGGGCTTACCCAGACTCCCGTATCCGTGAGGAAGTTTAAATCAGCCTCCCGGAGAACTCCCAGAGTTCGTTTCCTCTTGGACTTCCAGCCCAGGCAGTGGGCTGGAACTAAAGTGGGAACCTCCAAAAACAAACACGTACAACATACCAAAAAGAGGAAAGGGGGAGGGGAGGGGAAAGACCTCTGCCTGGGAATTTGCCAGACGATGAGGGAAGCTGAACCTCCCCCTTTTCTCATTCATAAACGCCACTGTGGGTATTAATTTGCAATACACTTAACTTGGCTAATAAACATCATGCTGAAGGTCTGGGACTTGATCCGATCAAGCCTGTTTGAAGTCCACAAATAGATTCCTGGCTCCAAGACTCCCTCTCCCCGTGGACTCTCAATAGATAACCTGACTCTCACCTTGGCCGTAAACAAGCACACATCTATCTCTTTGCTTTTCCGGGCGAGGGCCTCCGTGGCTGCCCGTCAACTGGGCATCACCCAACGAAACGACTTTTATTCCTTCCTTTCAGGTCCTCCCACTATCCCAGTCCAGGCAAAGTTCTGAACCGCCCCCCCCCCCAGCCCTCAACCCGCACAGCTAGGGCCCTTCCATCACAAACATCACGCCCAAAAGATTCCTCCCCAGTGGAAGTCGTTATTTAAAGTGGAAAAAACGGGCTGTTTTCTTGATGGGTCCTGGACAACCCCCCCCCCCCCAAGGTGCAATGGAGCCAGGGGAGGTGCTTGGCAGCAGCCCGCGCCAACCAACATTCCTGAGATGTTTGAGAATTCTGGAACGCGCAGACAGAACCGACGTCACTGCAACACGCGGCGCCGCCGCTGGCCGGTATAAAAGGCGGGCTCCGAGCGCCTGGGCAGACCGCGAGCGAGAGTGCCCCCGATCAGCGCCCGCGCCCTCTGCTCCTCTCCGCCGGGACCGCGAGAGAAGGACCCCTCCGGAGCCACGCGCCGCCTCGGCCCTCGCCCTCCTGCCCGCCGGGACCCCGCCGCCCCGGGCCCTTCTGCCGCGCTCGCCCCGGCTCCTCCTGCGCGCCACAATGCCCTCCCGCACCGCTCGGGCGCTCGCCGTCGCCGTCACCCTTCTCCACTTGGTCAGGCTGGTGAGTTGGACTCTCTGGTGCCACCACTTCCCAGCCTGCTGTCCCCATCCCTTTCCCGCGTCGCAGGAAAAACTAGTCTAAAAAGTTTGGGGGTGTTTGGAGGTAGCTGTATCTTTAAGCCTCCTGAAGACGTGTCAGGGGCCTCTTAGTAGGCGCAGCGGCCGGGCAGTTGGAGCTGGTTGGCTGGGGATCCGAGGCTCCTAATCCACAGAGTCAGACCCGCGTCCCTTCCCGGGGCAGCCTGGGCGCCTCTCCTGCGCACCGCTCCGCGTCTCACGCGCCTCCTCTCCCGCTTCCAGGCGCTCTCCACCTGCCCCGCCGCCTGCCACTGCCCCCTGGAGGCGCCCAAGTGCGCCCCTGGAGTCGGGCTGGTCCGAGACGGCTGCGGGTGCTGCAAGGTCTGCGCCAAGCAGCTTAACGAGGACTGCAGCAAAACGCAGCCCTGTGACCACACCAAGGGGCTGGAATGCAATTTCGGCGCCAGCTCCACCGCTCCGAAGGGGATCTGCAGAGGTAAGATGCTTGTGGTTTGGTCCCTTTAAAAAAACAATAGTCCCCATAGTCCAGAAGTTTAGTAACTTTGAGACCATGTATGGTGTTGCTTTGTTGTTGGTAGCTTGGCAGAAAGGCACATGATTTCAGCAGTCTGGAATGCAATTCAGTGTGTCTGGGCCCAACGAAAAGCGCATACGGAAAAGTGATTCCTGACTAACTTATTGTTCTGGTCTGCACTCTCCGGGGAATTGTAGGGAACTTTACCATAAATTGAATTTAACAGCAGAAAATATGTATGCATTTCAGGTCGTGGTTGGGAATCTTAAATTAATCTCTCCCTTTCTCTTTTTGGTGATCTTCGCAGCTCAGTCAGAGGGCAGACCTTGTGAATATAACTCCAGAATCTATCAGAACGGGGAGAGCTTCCAGCCCAACTGTAAACATCAGTGCACATGTATTGATGGCGCCGTGGGCTGCATTCCTCTATGTCCCCAAGAACTCTCCCTTCCCAACTTGGGCTGTCCCAACCCCCGGCTGGTCAAAGTCACCGGGCAGTGCTGCGAGGAATGGGTCTGTGACGAGGATGGTGCCAAGGACTCCGTGGACGACCAGGACGGCCTCCTTGGCAAGGGCCTGGGATTCGATGCTTCCGAGGTGGAATTAACGAGAAACAATGAATTGATTGCCGTCGGAAAAGGCGGCTCGCCCAAACGGCTCCCCGGTAAGTGGAGACTCAACAGTCAAGTTGCTGTGCTGAAATACATTCCTAGTCTGAAACTTCATGCAAATGAATGTGTCTGTGTCAGCCTGCCTTCTGAGAAGTCTTGCGTTTTGTTTATCTCTCTAGTCTTTGGCATGGACCCGCGAATCCTTTACAACCCTCTGCATGGCCAGAAGTGTATCGTTCAAACAACTTCGTGGTCCCAGTGCTCAAAGACCTGTGGTACTGGTATCTCCACACGCGTTACCAATGACAACCCTGAATGCCGCCTGGTGAAAGAAACCCGGATTTGTGAAGTGCGGCCTTGTGGACAGCCGGTGTACAGCAGCCTGAAAGTAAGTTCTCTCAGGGACTTATAGGCTATTCCCTGGCAGCTGGGTGGGATGTGACCCTCTCTTTCAAGAAAGTTATCATCCCTGATTTGCCTTTTCTCCTCTGTCTTACAGAAGGGCAAGAAATGCAGCAAGACCAAGAAATCCCCCGAACCCGTGAGGTTTACCTATGCTGGATGTTCAAGTGTGAAGAAATACAGACCCAAGTACTGCGGCTCCTGTGTGGACGGCCGGTGCTGCACGCCCCAGCAGACCAGAACTGTCAAGATGCGCTTCCGTTGCGAAGATGGGGAGACGTTTTCCAAGAACGTCATGATGATCCAGTCCTGCAGATGCAACTATAACTGCCCACATGCCAACGAAGCGGCCTTTCCCTTCTACAGGCTATTCAATGACATTCACAAATTTAGGGACTAAATGTTACCTGGGTTTCCCATGCAAGGCTGGACAAAGGAGAGAGCGGCCTTTGAGAATCACGGAGCGATGGGTGGGGGCAGTATGGGTGAAGGGACTCAGTGTAGAAGGGATGCCCTGCTCATACTTGAGTAGCATTAAGGTGTTTCTAAACTGCCGAGGGGGTAGTGTGGACGGACACTAATGCAGCCGCGTTTGGAGAATACTTTGCTTCATAGTACTGGAGCACATGTTACTGCTTCATTTTGGAGCTTGTGGTGTGGATGACGTTCTGTTTTCTGTTTGTAAATTATTTGCTAAGCGTATTTTTCTCTAGGCTTTTTTCCTTTTGGTTCTACAGTTGTAATAGAAATAATGAGATTAGTTGGACAGTGAAAGCCTTCATTTGTCCTTTGACAAAAGTGAATGGGAGAGCCTTCTATCCCTTCCTGGGGGGAACGACACTCTATGAGTGTCTGTTAGAGGCAGCTACCTGCACTCTAAACTGCAAACAGAAATCAGGTGTTTTAAGACTGAATGTTTTTATTTATCAAAATGTAGCTTTTGGGGAGGGAGGGGAAATGTAATACTGGAATAATTTGTAAATGATTTTAATTTTATATTCAGTGAAAAGAATTTATTTATGGAATTAATCATTTAATAAAGAAATATTTACCTAACAGCGGAGTGTGTGCTCTTCAGTATCTTTAGCAACATCCAAAATTATTGGGAACAGGCTAGCTTGCATGTTCAATTATTCACATAGAATTTATTGAATGCTTACTGTGTGTCTGGAATGATTTTAAGTGGTTTATTGGGATATGGGAGTGAACCAACTTATGAAATGAAATAGGACAATGACTTTCATTACAAATCTTTGGGAGAAAAATATCTGCCTAAAAGTAATATTTGAAAAATGTATACTGAACATAGACATTGTGGAACATAGAAGAAGGAATCGAAGCAGAATTTATGAATTTTTACAAAAGCTTTATTTTTATAAGAAGTTTCACTCTAAGGGTCTCCATCACTGTATGAGATTAGCAAGACAGAGTACAGGTTAGAGGGCAGCATTGTAATTATCAAGTTCTTGTGATGTCACTGCAATAGAGGCAAGAGAAACCCTTCAATGAAAACAGTCCATAACCAGGGCTGCCCTCATCTAAATCCACAGGCAAGATTGAGTATGGTTGAAGACTTTTTTGTAACTATATTTTTCCAATATCATTTCTGCAAATGAGGATAGCTACTTAAAAATTCACCCTTAACTGGTAACGGGAAAAAATCCTACAATCTATAGGAATCAGTTTGTTTTCAGTAAATGAGTTTGAAGCACTGTTTTCTGTTAATCCTAATAAGATGGTGATCAGATAAACATGCTCCTAAATGCAAAGGAATGCAAAGAATTTCAAGTACTTTTCCAATGGCATGAGGACCAAGCTACCCCAGCCCCCTTTCCTTTTTATAATATACATTATATTCATCGGGAGGGAGCAGTTAGATAGACTTGGCTATCCAGAAGGTCAAAGGCTAGAGGCAAAGTATTCCTAAAAGAAAAGGACCTGAATCATGGGTCTAGCAGAAGTGCAGAAGGTGGCATCACTGTGAAGATGTTGGTAGCCTGTGTCAGAAAAATCTGCATCTTAAGAAAGTGCTGACAATAAGAGGAGTTTTCTTTTCACCCTCAGTTTTGGCCCCTGTTCAAATCCATAGTGAAATATTTCAGTCTGCCCTTGGTTAAGAGAGAACTTGAAGTTTTAGGCATAAGAGCAAGTGCTTTATGAAGCAGGGAGGAGGGCAGGTCCTGGGATTCTGAAAGAGATGGTTTCAAAATAGATGAATTAATATTGATGCTTTAATGAGGACCTACCAAAGAGCACTGGATGAGTGTCTGATTTAGAGCCTTATGAAGTGCCTAAAGACTAATGTAAATGTGCTAGGAAAATCTATGGTGAAAAGACTCATGTTGACAGTGTTTTGCCTGAAATATTACAACTTGTACCTTCTGAATAGTCAATTTTTCTTGCGTGAGACATTCAAATTTTAAGGTATTTGGGATTTAAACACCACCTGGCCCAGTCTTGGATGCAGTTAAATTTGTCAGTGCAATATAACTTGTGAAACATAATAAAGGTGTGAGGTTTTTGTGGTGCAATCTTGTAGCACAGACATCGAAATCCATGTGCAAGATTTACACGTTCCCAAGCACCAGTCCCCAGGCAATGCCTTCCAACACTAGAGCCAACGAATTGCTTTTTAACAGAAATCAAGAAGAAATATTTTATAGATCTTCTAATTGTGTGGGGAGGTAATATTTTTTGAATAAGCTCAAAAGTGAAAAAAAGGCTAGTATGGGAAAACACTGGATCTTTGGGTCATTGATCTCATTCCCGTAAATACAATAAAGGTGATGTACAAGTGCCAGTTCTATAGATAGTAAAAGTGCTCAATTTATATAAATAAAAGATGAATAGAAGCAAGTTGTGCTCATTTTATTTGGTTAGAGAAAATATTAAGAAATTAATCTGGGCATGGTGGTGCGTTCCTGGGGTCAGGCAGGAGGAGGGCAGAAGGATCAGTGAGTTCAAGGCCAGGCTGGACTACACAGTGAGACATTTGTCTCAAAGAATCAAAACAAGAAGAAAGGGAAAGGGAGAGAAAGAAAATACTAAGGAATTAAAATATTAAAAGTACTCGAGAATGAAATTACAATACCATAGTTAGAAAATATGTTTACCTATATCTAGACTGAAGCTCTGCCCCCTTCAATTGCTGAGAACACAAAAACAAAAATCATGCATCTGCATACGTAAAATAGAAGTCACATGTATAAACATCCACTGTGTTATACATGTAACCTGACTGCCACCACCACCAGCACACAGAATAAAGACTTCTTCTCGCTTTCCAATTCAAAAGATCCTGGAGATCTTGAGGTTTGGGGGAGGGGGATTTAAGAACTGAGAGTTATAGAGTGAGTTCAGAATCTTAGGTATTCCATGAATTTTAAGAAATATTTTATGAGACATTTAGCAGCATAGTAAGTAGATGGTCTTGCAGGGCTGATGTTTCACATGAGCATTTTATATTATCCAATTCACAGACAGAGGCAACTGAATCAAAATTAGCAAAGCATATTTTAGAGTTGTTTTTCCAGTAGTGAGAGCAGACTGCCAGCCTTCTGGCACTATTTGAAAGTTGGCTGAGCAAGAGTAAGAGTCCAATATGATCATGGTACAGAACAAAACTGTGTTCTGGGCAGAATGGCAGGTGATGCAGTCAAAGGAATCCCATGCTGGAAGTGGGAGAGTCTTTTATTATGAAGAAATTGTTTTATTTTGAATAAGAGTAGGGATGCAAATAATAGGGATACACTACTACAGCATACCATGATGTCTAAAATATTCTTTTTTTCCCATTAAGTTTATTGGTACATTTTAGGTATAAAATACAGTTACATTCATCATTGGGATCTTGTACCATTACATGAGTATCTTGGTTCTTTTCTTTTCCCCATTCCCCTGCCCTCCCTTCACCCCCTCCACCCTTCCCTATTTGCAAAGACTTTGTTTCCAGTTTTTTCCTTTTCTCATGTTTTTTCTTTTCCTTTCTTTCCTTTCCTCTACCCCTCCCACTTCCTCTACTCCTTTAGACCTTTTCTCCCTATTACACAGTATCAGTTATACATTTTTAAAATTACAATGAGATGATGTCTTTTAACACCAACTCTGCCATTGATTCACTGGGTGACTCTGGGCAGGTTTTTGGATCATTCTCTCATTTTAAAATGGGAAAATAGCTTTCAGCATTTTGTCACTCCCACACCCCACCAAAACCCTTTTTCACATACTCTTTTTGGGGCACTGGGTTTCATACCTTAAAAACTGTCTCTTCAAGTAAATGAATGTGAGTAAAAATGGCCCAGATCTTTCTGTTGTCAAGCACACTCATTGCTATGAAAGCCTTTGGAAATGTGATATCGCTAGCCTCTCTTTAACCCCCAAAGAACCCTCAGTGGCTGGACATCGTAGTCTACAGGCCCATACTTTGGCTTTTATACAGCTCTAATATCCAGGCCTCATCAACCTCCTTCCCTAACAGCTGGCACTTTAAAACAAAGCAGATTTTGGTAGCATGCCAATCATGTATGCGTCTTATGAACAGATCATATGTACTTGTGATTTTTAACACTCACCCATGTAATCTTATAAAGTACAATTCAACTAATAAGTACTCAGATATGTTTGTTAGTACTTTATAGTTCCCATATATTTTTCCAATATATGCTTCTGAATCCATCCTTTTCCTCAGTGCAAACATTCAAATCTAAGAGGCCATCACCACTGACCCAAATTACTGAAATGGTCTCCTCATTTGCGACATTCTGTAATTTCCAAAGGTGGCTGTAAAAGAATTTTCCACCCCACCTGCACTTCTGTAATGTGGCTCTGACGCTCTACCCCATCAATAGGTGGGGTCAATCTTTCCAACCTCTTGAATCTAGGTGAGCTTTTTGACTACTTTGACCAAATGAATATGGAGAAGTGATACCATGTGGTAGAGCACTGGACAGGAGCTCCTATTTCCTTTCTCTTAGAAATGAACTTCCATGTAAGAAGTACACCCCCTCTGAGATGAGCAGACTATGAGAAGCCCAAGCAACATGGACAGTTCTGGACAATGAGTTGTCATTTGGAGAAAGAAAGGGTCAAGAAGCACTTGGTCATCACATCTGTGCGTGAAGAAACCATCTTGGAAATGAGAATCAGAGATGAGCTGTTCAGCTGAGTCCTTCCCATAGTTCCTGACCCACAAAGGAGTGAGCAGCAAACTCATATGGCAACTTTAAGATAGTAGGTTTTGGCGTTTTTGGGGAAACATCATTGGTTTCCATTTGTGCCCTCCCATTCTACTTATAAGAGCCAGAGAGACTCTTTAAAAATGTAAAACAGACTATGTTCATCCCTGAGGCTGGGGATGTAGCTCAGTGGTAGAGTGCTTGTTGAGTATGCACAAGACCCTGGTTTCTAACCCCAGCACATAAAAACAAAAGAATATATTAATCCTTGGTTCAAAGGCATCAATGACTTGTCATTGCTCTTGGAGTAAGATTCAGCTTCTTTCTTTGCACACACGTCCATGGCCCTGCCTATTTGTCACCACTCACTCACTCACTATACTTGCACTTGATTTTACCTCTTCTTTGAAAAAAATCAAGCTGCTCCTCAGGCCTTTGCACTGATTGTTCCTCTACTTCAAATGTCTGTCTCCCTGACCTGTATCCTAGACACAGTGCAATAGTTGAAGAAGAAGCATGGTTCCTAACTTTACATTAAGGAAGGCATACATGTAAGCAAAAATGAGTTCATATCAAGTTCAGCTACAAGCAACAGAAAATCCAAATAACAATGGTTTCAGTGATCTAGAAGTTGATTTCTTCTTCATTTAAAAATCCAGGGGGCTGGGGATTTAACTCAGTGGTTCCACCTCCTGCCTTGCAAGTGCAAGGTCCCGAGTTCGATCCCTGGTACCAAAAAACAAGCAAACAAACAAACAAAAAGAAAATTAAAATCCAGGTAGTCAGTGCAGGGTTAACATGGCTCCCAAGGTTTCAAACACTAAAGCCTCTGCTATTTTGTCACCTCACCAGGTACGGCCTCAGTGCTCTAGTTTCCCTCATCATGGTACTCTGTTTCACCTTGCTGCAAGAAGGCTAGGGAAAGCAGTTCTTATTCCAGGTGGCTGTACACTCAGAAAAACCCAGGGCTTCTGCTATTATAAAGGGAATGACAGATAGAAGGAAATAAGTAGTATTCTATACATAGCCCAAACCAGGATGTAACAAGTATAACAAGGAATAGAAGTAGGTGGAGGAGAGTTGCTAACTGCTTGGGGCTGGGACCAACAAACGAAAGCTTACTGGAGGAGTTGTTACCTCAGATACATTTTTAAAGATAAGTGGGTTGGAAACCATTTGAAAAGGCTTTGTGTTCAAGTTGAAAATTTCTGAGTCATGATACCTTCCCCATTTTGGCCTGAGAGCTCCTCTTTGGAGCTGTAGGAAGCCTTCTGCAATTGTGCTTGGACATGGCAGAACTCAGTCTGCAACCCCAAGCCAAGGGGTGTTCCTTCCTGTGGCCCTTCAGGCAAACCTCCACTGTGGCAATGACTCCATCACATTTGTTTCCCTACCATATTTTAAACTCCTCAAGAATGTTGTCAGTGAGTGAGTACCAACTAAGAATGGATTGAAAGGAATTTGAGAAATATCCTACAGCAACTCTAGGGCTATACCAGAGAAGACAGGACAAGTTTGTTCCACAGAGCCCCAGGGCAGAGTTCCCGAGTTGGTAGCTCAGGTGAAATTTGTCCAATAGGCATGTTTTGCCAACCTAGAGAAGGTTATAAAACCTGGATTGGTTGCCAATATTTAAAAACTGAGAAGTTAAAAAAAAGTTCAAATATTTGATCTCTGTCGAAAACCTCATACATATGGGCAATGGTGGACCATAGTTTCTACACGGCAATTTCAAGCTGGCAGGGTTCTCTGTCAGAGTGAGTATTGAATTCAGCATAGAGAACGTGTGTGTGTGTGTGTGTGTGTGTGTGTGTGTGTTATTGTTGTCATTGTTGTTGGGGGAGTTGAAGGTCAGCAAGAGATGCTCTTCAAAAATCCAGGTTCTTTCTGAGAAAGACACAACCTGTACTGTTATAGTTGTCATACCACCCTTTTTACTATGAAAGTGCTTTGAAAGTCAGGCATGGTGGCACACACCTGTAATTCTAGCACTCTGGTAGGCTGAGGGAGGAGGATTGCAACTTTGAGCCCAGGTTGGGACAGTTAGAGATTTAGCAAGATCCTGTCTCACAAAACGGGGAGGAGACTAGGGATGTAGCTCCTGGGTTCAATCCCCAATATTAGTGGAAAAAAAGTGCTTAAAAATAATTTGAGACAGTGTAATGCTGCTATAAATCCAGGAAAGACTAGAGACAACTTCATATCACCTTGCCCTGCTGCTGAAAATGTGCTCCATCCCCCAGCTTCCTTCCACAGTTCTGGTCTGTGTATTTTTGTGGAGAAGTGTATCTATTCCATTTATAATACCATGTCACATTTTCCAACTGACACCGGATAAGTTAATCAACAATACACACTGCATCCTGAACCTGCACTGAATTTAACCACCTATTTTTATAGTAACCAAAAGGAGTTCCTGCAAGAACTTCTTCAGATAGCCAGGGGATTGGCTCCAGAATTTCTTTTAATAACTCAGAGTCCTTTCTTCAAATAGATAATATTTATTTTTCAGAGGCATTCAATGAACACCAAAGAGATGGAGGGCTTACCTAGTAGTTGCAGTTGGTTAACCAGCAGAAGAATGGAAGGTAGGTCTCAGAGGATTTATCCTCTGAACTTATCCCTGACAGATATTTGGGAAACAGGAAGACACTTGAGTTACAGAGAGGTCTGGGAATCAGACAGGTTCTTGGTGTCAACATGGCTCCTTGGAAGACTTCCACCAATGGATTTCCTAGAGGGGAGTCAACATTATCAGTGTCCCATTCCAAGGATGACACTTTTCTCAGCAAACAGAATGATTCAACATGGTAAAAACCTGGATCTTCAGTTAAGGCAATTTGCTAGTTGAAATAATGAAGTTCATCCATGGTAGGAGTTTAAATTCTGGGCTCAGAAATAAATTTGGGGAGGTCCCTTCTATTTCTAAAAATAGTTTGTTCTTGGAAAGAAGCCCACGTCTTTAATTGACCTCTTGTATTTATGATGGTACTTGGACATTTAAAATGCTTTTTATGTTAGAGTTTTTTTGGCATTTGCCTTTAAAAAAGGAAGGTATACTGACAGAAATTTAATATTATAAGAAATACAGAATGTAAAAAATGAAGGTCTGTAGTAAACCCCTTCTCTCTCCATCCCATCTCTCCCTCTATATTCTCTTTCTCCCACTTCTTCCTCTCCTCTCTCTCTCTCTCTCTCTCTCTCTCACACACACACACGCACAGCGAGCCACTGTTAAGTGTATATTCTTATTGATTTTGGGGTACAAATAAATAATAGATAAAACATTAGACTATTTGTAGAGATTTACATTTCTTTTACCTTTGAAATCACTTTGTTCTGATTCATGTAGTTCTTTGTAATAGTTTCATGGACTTTCCTTCTTCTACTGATGTGCCAAAATTTTTTAACTACTTGGTTTATCAAGCCCTACTAGATGCCCACCGCAAGGCTATCCGCCATTCCTTTGAGTTCTTACTAGCAGGGCCTCAATCTTGTTTGGGTGTTCTCCCTCTCACATGTTTAGGAAAGACAATCCTGTCAGCACCCTCAGCCCTAGGATTACATCAGGACTGGCTTACATCGCCATGATTGTCTCATTTTTTGGTCAGTGACCAGTTCTGAATCTTAATCAGTGATACTGAAGGAGAAATGCTGGGTGGAACAGAAAGCTCCTGAGAAAGGGTACCCTTAATAATAAAAACAGACCAGGAGAGGAAATGCTTTCTCTCTGTGTTGGACTTCACCCTCACCTTGACCCTAGGAAGAGATATCACTGACACACTGAGGAGATGGAGCAGAAAGGGGGAAGCCCTCTGGGTCCCCCAGGAGACCTTGGCTGCGCAATCACTGATTCTGGAGCCCAGCTGACATCCATCTCTCTTTTCAGGAGTGATAAATACTCTCCCCCGCATTGTTTAAGCTATTTTGGTTGTTACTTGCAGCTTAAACCATCCTACCTGATACACTTGGCTCTTTTTTGATGCCAAGGTACTTAATAAATAATAGTGATGTTCATGTCTTAAGGAGAAGAAAGTATTTTTAGATGTGAATGAATGAATGAACCATAAAACAAATCTTTGGCAGGAATAGAATTCTTTCATTAATTTACCTAACGTGTACTGTGTAGATAACAGATGACAGAGCACAGGGCAGCTAGATATGGTTGATATGCAAAGAAATAAAATATATTCCCTGGTCTGAATGATGCCACATATTGCAAAGCTAGCCATGTGTACAAGTAATTTTGGTGCATAGTAACAGCATCAGGGTACCTAGCAAGCAGAGAAAGAAGCACAGAGGACAAAACATCTGAACTGGGCCTTGAAGGATAAATAGGAGTTTGTTATTTGGCACTACCTCCCAAACTGGAAAACACCATAGTATCTGAAGCCTGGGGGTACTCTCAAAGTCAGCACATTTGTAGCATCAGGAAAGACCTGAGTAATGACAGGAATTTTGCATTTTTATAGTTAATGAGAGGAAAAGTAGCCCTCAGCAGGGACTTGGGGGGATGTGTGTCCTAACAATGGGAATAAGCCTGTCCCTTCCATAGGAGTTACCTTTGGAAATCCCCCACAGTAATGAGAACTGCCAACCTGCAAAGGGTGAGTTGGTATTGGAACCACCAATAATAAGCTGGGAATGGTTTCATGAGTCAGTGTCTCACACCAGCCGGAGATAGGAGCAGTCTGCTACCCCCTACATAACACTTCAAAATGACAGGTTGGTCTCAGGCTGACAGGACCCAGCCCAGGCCACTGGTGGGTCACCTGAGGCAGCCCCAAGTGACTGCTTGAACACAGCAGCAGGCAAAAAGCCCAGAAAGAAGAGACCTGGTTACTGCCACCTGACAATTTTGTGTTTGTGCCACGAGTCAGATTCCTGCAGGAGGCCAGTCCCTTAGTGGCTTCCGGTTCCTCCCAGAGTATAGTTTCTGCTTACTGCTGGCTGCACACAGTTTTCTTCTCTGGGATTCTAAAGGCTGCAGTAACGTGATATGTACACAAAAGGTCTCAGGGGCTGGCCCCTCTTGGATCATCTATTCTTCCTGATGCAAAGGAACTATCATAATCGCACCTGCCATCCAAGTGAATGTCAAGAGAAGGCTCAACTACACAACGACCATCTTCACATTCTGTATGGGCAAGAATGATAAAGTAACTCATAGTCTTTGTGTATATACTAATAACTGAATTAGAGGATTTGGACTATATTAGTATGTCAATACACTTGACCCGAAACACTCCAGGTATCTTACATGCTCTTAAGGATGTATTTCATGACAACGAGTCAGTGCCCCTTGTTCAGCTGCTGCTCTGGCGGGACCCAGGCTGGACCTTGGGCCCTGGCCTGGGGGCCACAGCTGGCACCACTGCCACCTCACCTCCTCCCTGCCCCCGTTCCACCCTGCGTTTCCCCGTGGCGTTTCCACAGCCTCTCTCGGGACCATGGCCGGGGTCCCTCCCTGCCGCCCCACCTCACGCAGATGCCGAAGGTGAAGACGCTGCAATGCGCCCTGGCGCTGGAGATCCGCTCAGCAACTTGTCCAGGAGTGGTGCTAAAAGACAAGGAGGACATCTCTCTTAGCATCGGTGTGTTTGGCCAGTACAAAAAGACATAATGTGTCCCAGCCACTTTTCCACTGGTCTTCAATGCCAGAATGGTGTTTGGAAAGGTGATTCCAGAAGCAGTAGACCCTGGAGATGTGGTTGCACAACTTGAGTATAATACAGCCATGTTTGAGTTGATACAGCTAGTTCCACCAGTGAGTGAAACATTGTCTACATATGAGGAAAACACACGAGATTTCATGTTTCCTGGTCCAAATCAAATTTCTGGACACCATGATTCAAAATGACAGGTTACCATGAGGAGGATTTCTGGCTTACGAGGAATTGCTCCAAAGCTGGAATTTTCTACAACTTCAGTGATTACTGAATGTCTGATAAGTTCAAGGAAGTGCCGTACTCAGGATAAATTTATCTACCATTCTGCTCCAGTTGAAAAATCACATGGCAGACTACAAAACAGAACATCAAGATCACAAAAGAAAAAAAACCAAGTCACCTGAGAGAAGTAAATATTGCATAAATGCAAAAAACTATGAACAGCCTACAATTTCTTCAAAATCACATTCACCATCTCCCTACACAAAAAGACGCATGTGTGAACTATCTGAAGACACCAGGCAGCGGCTGGCCCAGTTAAATCTAGGACCCTATGAATTCAAAAAATAAACAGGTAAACCACCATTTGTAATTAGACATGTATGTATTTTCTTAAACATTTGGACTTAAACTGATCAAATAGAGGTCTGTGCACACCCTACTGAGGTCCCCAGTCACATGGAATATGCCGAATCAGCCCGCTGCAGACAGGCAGCCACCTGGTTCCACACTACAAAGACGCAGAGGACACCAGACCACCAGACCAAGGTACTGAGTCCCGCTGC
>NW_004624742.1:11811026-11867004 GCF_000247695.1 Heterocephalus glaber | reverse complement strand
AAAATGATGAGAAATGGAAAAAATGGAAATAAAGTCTTTGTAAATAGGGAAGGGTGGAGGGCGTGAAGGGAGGACTAGGAATGGGGAAAAAATAAGAACCAAGATGCATCATGTAAAGGTACAATTCCCAGTGAGAAATGTAATTGTGTTGTATACCTACAATGTACTAATAAAAGAATTTAATAAAAAAATAAATAAAGAAAAAAATAAAATAAACTGATCAAATCTATTCTGCCACTAAAATATTATTCTGAAATATTGTTTTATTTCTGGCTTACATTATTAATTTTCTTACCTGAACAGTTTGCCAGTAATTAGAAATGGGAAATTTACTTAAAAGAACTTTCTCTTTGCATTCTTTAAACCTGACAGAGATCAAGTTCCATTATGAAAGCCATGTTAACTCTTCAGTGTCCCATTTTTTCCTTCTTATACAGTGGACAGCATAATAACTTTACACTTGTATGGTAATTGATATTAACACTAAAATGCCAGAGTAGGATTTTAGAACTAAATATTTATGAAATATTTATGAAAAGGAAGACTTCCACTTACTCTGGCCTTTTCAAATATTATAATGGAAAGTAAATTTCTTTTGAAATTATATTTCTGGGGAAAGCGTTGTATGAAGAATCTTTCAAGGAAATCACTATTGGATGGCTACACATTGGAAGGCCTTTGGAAGTGAAAATAGTTGACTTCAGGGTAGCATAATTCTAGTTTTTCTGTACAGAAAACTGCTTTTGATATGGTTGAAGTTTAAAGCCTTGTATCCCTATGATACTCAAATAGAATTTGGCTAAAGTTTAAAGGTCTGTAATCAAAATATTTTTAAAAGGACTATCAGAATCTATAGGTTTTTAAGGTTTTGAAGTTTTACCTTAAAAGAACTTTTCACCAAAAGCTTTTAAAATAATGAAAATATTTAATATATAATACATTAATATATATAATTCTAAACTTCAAGATGTAAGTGCCTATAGAAGCAAGATATTTTTGATATGTATAAAATTATTTGGCTATAATGGTCTATTTTTTCCTAAATTCTAAAATGAATAATCCAACATGTTAATATGTCCCTTTGGTGTGGAACTGTAAACTTTTTGAACATTATTTCAAAGTTTAGATTTTTCTTTGTGTTGTAAAGAAATTAATTGAAATTGTTTCAAAAGATATTAAACGTAATTTAAACATTTTCTTCTATCTTCAAAAAAAGGATGTATTTCATCCCCATGGTCATTCTCAGGTTCTGCCTAAAAGCTATCCATTCTCTGTATGCTCCCATAAGTTAGAAGCTGGATACCATGGCATGCCATCTAAACACAGCCATTTAAATAAATAGAACATGGCAATGGCTCAGCACCAGTAACAGGAGCTATTGGTGTTTTGGGTGAGGAATGGTGAAAGAAAAAAAGAAGGGGAAGAAATCCTCTGTAACACTGGATAGATGGTAAGAAATTTTTCTGAATTTTGGCCAATTAGCAGTCACGTTGCACTTTTTAAATTTGGCTTCAATCATAGAACTCACTCATTTACATACATCCGTATGTCTCTATCTGTACATGCACACATATGCACACAGATAAACACAGAGTGTTTATATTCCTGTTATAGGTCAGGCACTGCAAGAGGGCCTGAGAGGTACAGATGGCCAAGGACTTGCTATGAAGGAGACAGAGAACCAACACCAATTTCAGCAAGTCCCTGAAGCACTGCTCCCTGAGCCTATTCTTGCTGTTTTCCTTCCCCGGCTTTCTCATGGTCCATATGCGAGGACCACTTCCTGCTTCCAGAATGGAGGAAAGGTGAAGCGACTCTGCCCCAGCTTCCTTGGATAACTATGGAAAAGGAACCTTATTGCTTATGACACATATTCTTTGCAAACGGAAACCCATGAGGTATATTTGCAAAGAGGGCCAATTTTATCTTCAAACTACAAATCCCACTGGAGTCCTATACCATTAAACCTTTGCTTAGTACTTTCATATACCCTATCTTATTTGTGTAAGACATTGGTGATTGCATCACATGTCATCATTTTACACACCACTGAGAAAAAGCCAGCCAATTAAACTATGACATGCCATCTGCAGTAAGATGCAGTTTAGAACTGTTAAAGAGTTAGGGGGAAAAAGCTTTGTCAAATCATTGAAGTGTAGAAGCTGGTCTCTCTTACTAGGCTGAGTTCCTAGAGGTCAGAGAACACATTCACAGTCTTTTAGATTTTTCTTTGCCAAGCACAGCATCATGTACATAGACAATACACAGTAAATGAGAGAATGAATTCATAAAAGAATAGGTGATCTCAGACCTGAATTTTTATATATACCTTGTGTTTTCTAATCCTGCTAAATTCAAGTATAAGTTCTAGGGGCTCCTAGAGATTTCTTAGTATTTTCTCTGTAGATGATCATTTCATCTACATATAAAGATTTTGCTTCTGCCATGCCAATCCTATCCTAGTTGTGTCATTTTATTGCCAGACTATTTTGGTGGGGCCTAGGTTTCAAAGTTTAATGGACAGATAAAGAGTAAGCATATCTGCCCTTGTTGCCCACCTTAAGGAGAAAGCATTGTATCTTCTCCATTCATATAAGGTGTTCTCGCTGGAAGTATGGAGTTCATGTCTTTAATCTGTTGAGAAAGTTCTGATCTACCTCTAGTCTCCTGATAGCTTTTACCATGAACAGCTGTAGAATTTAGTCCAATACTTTTTCTCCAACTAGTGACAGGATCATATGGCTTTTTCCTTTCCTCTGTTCAAATGATGACTTTTGGGGGTGGATCTTCCAATGCTGAACTAACACTGCCATGCTTATAACAAAACCACTTTCTACATCCTGCCAGATCTGACTTCCAATAGTTTGTTTTGTTAAACAAATTTCTATCTATGTTCATATTTTTTCCTTCTATTATCTTTATCCAGTTTTAGGATTAGCACAATGTTGATTTCCTAAAATGAGGGGAGAAGTGTTTCTTCTTTTTTCTGCTTTAATTGTTTGATATAATTTATCATTTAAAATGTTTATGAGCCTGCTGTTGTCATATAGGTAGGTTTTCAAGCTAGGAATATACTTTCTTTAATAGATGCTATTCAAATTTTATATTTCCTCCAGAGTTAGTTTCATTAATTTGTCTTCCAAGGTACTTCTTAGAAGTTGTCAAATTTATTTCAAAACAGATTTTTGTAATATGCTTCCTATATCCTTTTAAATTCTGTAAAATCTGTGGTAATGTCTCCTAGATCTTAATATTGTAATTTTAAAAATGTATAACTGATATTGTGTAGCAGGAAGAAAAGGTCTAAAAGAGCAGGGGAATTGGGAGGGGTAGGGGAAGGGAAAAAAGGGAAAGGAAAAAATATGAGAAAAGGAAAAAAATGTAAACAAGGTCCTTGCAAATAGGGAAGGGTGGAGGGGGTGAAGGGAGGGCAAGGGAAGGGGAAAAAAATAAGAACCAAGATACTCATGTAATGGTACAAGATCCCAATGATGACTGTAACTATATTTTATACCTAAAATGTACCAATAAAGTTAATGGGGGGAAAAAAAAGTAAAAGAACAGGTGATCCAATCCTATGTTCTCCCTCTAGGAAAGTGCACTGGGCAATCAACCGGTTCACTCCAGTAGAGACAGGCAGGTTAGAATTGGGTTTTGTTCTTCCTATTGGACAAAACATCTGAAACAGGCTCCAAGAGCCTGGCCTGGGCTGGAGAGGATAGGAAGGGAACTTCCCCGCCACATCTCCTCCAGCTCTCCAATGGCAGCAGTGTCTGGCAGCCGCTCAGACACTCTGCCATGCCAGCCTCCCTGGAGCCTTATTTATGTTCCTCTTGAAAACTAGTGTGTAATATCAAACTCCTGAAAATAAAATCACAGTTTCAGTGGACTGTGGGGGCTGGCTATTTAGAGGAAGCTGCTGGCAAGCTCTCCTGTAGAGTCAATAACCACCTCCAGATCTATCTATTTTATAACTTTGGGTTTGTGTATCCTGTTCCCTTAGTGCAAGACACACCCTTATATTGAGTTTCCTCACAGTAGAGGCTTTGTGCTGGGTCAGTGGCTTGCAGGGTTTCTGGCATGACTGGCCTCTGTCCCTTGAGGGTTCCTGGTCTGCTCAGGCTCCAGTTAGACCAAACCCCTTCCCCCAGGTACCTCACCTTTCTTATTGTGGAAGGAGCAAACGGAAACCATATTTTGCTTTGTTTCATTTTCTTTATGAAGTTATCTCTGACCAGCACTACATTCCAACTTTCTTGAGATGGATCACAGAGATAGTGCAAGTATGTCCACTGTCCAGTACAAAGAGCAAGTGACATGCCACCTGCGTGTGGAGGGAGAGGGAACTCATATCTGACATTCAAGCTATGTGGTCTGAGCATCAGAGGCACTTCAGGTTCTGAACCACCTCACTGGGGGAGGAAGAGATGCACAAGACTTGGCTTCTGGCCTCAAGGAGCTTGTAGTCTGTCTTCAGTGACTTGGGCTGTGTGATGTGGTGCTGTTCTGAGGCTGCCTTGTGTGAGGGTAGTGGAGCTTTCACACAGGGTAGAATCTGCAAGTTGGGTCTCAGAAAAAAAAGGGGAAGGGGAAAGGGCAATCAGGCAGTGGGACAGCATGTGCAAAGGGGCAGGTGTGAAGTGCGTGGGGAGCCCATGGAGTGGAGAGCCAGCAGGCTCTCTGCAATTCCCCTCTACTCCCACCCTGAGCAGTGACAGTGAGGTGGAAGTCTTCCCTTGACTGGGCCCATCATTGCAAGGTCCTGATCTCTTGTTTCCCACAAACCTATGAACTTCTCTAGTTTAATGCTGTGGATGAAAGATTTTCTGCCCTATGGTTTTGCAAGCATCTTTATAATTCCCAGAAGACAGAAATTTTTCATGGACTTCTTCAAAGTAGTGAGAGACATCAGAGACAGCACTTATATGTTTCTCTGAAGTTTCAATTCCTCCTAGCCCTCTGGGCTCAGTCTCCTGGGCTAAATTATGAAGGCTGGAGCTAAGCCCCGTCATTATCCATGGACAATTTTCCTACTCACTATTGGTAGGCAGGTCTCAGCTGTTGTGCTTATCAATACTATTTGGTCAGGGTAAGGGGGACAGAACTCGAGGGATGAATCATGGGACCTTACATGTGGGAGAGACTTAGAGGATCATGACCGGACCCACTGCTAGAATCCTTTCCCACTTCCTTGGAAAGAGGTGACCCAGGCTTTGGGCATTGGCAGAGCTGCCTGATCAGCCTCTTTTTGCAGCCCCAGCTCCAGAAGCATCAGCCATTCATCTGACTGTTAGCTGTAAACCTATCCCTCTATGACTTTCAATAACATTTATTGTTCTCTTCCTGGCACTCCTCAGAATGAATTTAAATGTCTTTCAGATGTCAAATTTAAGCCTTATAAAATATGTGCTCCATCCCCACCTGTATTATCAAATTTCTTTTCTTTTCTTGTTTCCGCAGGGATAAACACAGTGGTTGCAATCATTCCTCCCATAATCTGGTCTTCCGGCCTTTCATTTCCCTGGCTATTTGCCCCTAGATACACTTCCGGTTGTTAAGGTTATTCTAAAAACTGGGATACTGATTAGCAGAATCATTTATATCTTCCCTGAGTGTCAATGGCAGCAAGGCCATCAGCCCCCTAAGGACTCTGAAGTGCTCTGTTATTTACATATCCACCTCCCTACTGAACCATGAGTACATACTCCCTTCCCAATCCCCTGCTATGTTGTTTGAAAAAGTGTCCTAACAAGCCCATGGATTGAAGGCTTGGTCCTCAGCCCATCGTGCTATTGGGAGGTGGTGGAAACTTTAGGAGGAGGGGCCTAGTGGAAGGAAGTTAGCTCTTTGGAGGGATGTCTTAAAAGGGGATATTAGGACTCCTATCCTACCTCTTTCTCTTTCTTTTGTTTCCTGGTTGCCATTAGGCAACTAGACCTCCTTTACCATGTACTTCCACCATGATGTTCTATGTTGCCATAGGCCCAAAGCTACAGGGCCAAATGTCCATGGACTAAAACCTCTGAAACCATGAGCCATAATAACACTTTTTCCCTAATAACTTAATTATCTCAGGTATTTAGTTATAGTAATACAAAGCTGACTAACAGAGCCCCCAACACAAGTACAGACTTAAATTTCAGAATCCAAGAGAAAACATGATACATGAGAAATAGATCATAACTTCCTTGGTATCCCCAGCTCCCAGTGCAAAACCTGGTAACCAATAGGCACTCAATAACAATATAGTCAATCAACTAATGCATTCATTTAATGAAGTCAGGGGGAGGCTTGCTTCTAGTTTCTTAGCAGTAAGTCAATGATTATGGCTAACTACAGTCTCAAGGTCTGTTTCATATGACCTTCTATAAGGAGAATCTGTTGCTTCTACTTGTATTATTCACTTACCTTGGTGTACATTTAGGACTTGGCATTTGTGTAACAAGCCCTTCCAAAATCTGGTGGCTTTCAATAACAATGATTTGTTATTTGTCACAATTTTATCTGTTGATCAAATTCAGTTGGGTGGTTTCTCATGAGGTCACTTAGCCTGGTAGGGGCTGGAATGTCCCAGATGACCTCTATTCCTCTGGAGGTCTCTTCTCATCATTGCATATTCTAGCCTGAACTTTTCTTTTTAGAGCCAAGGGGCTGGCTTCTAAGAGTTCTAAGAGGACTAGTCCCAGTGTAGAAGCATCTACTAAACCTCTGACTGCTTCACACTTATCGGTCAAACCAAGTCACAGGGTAAAAACAGAGTCAATGTGAGAGGGAACTATACAAAGTCATAGACTTAGGAGCTGTGGTTCCTTGGGAGTCAAGAGTATAACAGTCTACTGCATTTACGCTGCATCTGGGCAACCCCAATGATGATGATGATGATGATGATGGTAATGGTGAAGATGTATCATTTATTATCTACTGTGTGCCAGGTGGTTCTTTATATATTTATAATTTATGTAAAAATCCCAAGGACAGAATTGGTGCTTCCATTTTAGAGACAACAAAGGTAAGGTTCAGAGTTCCTCAGTAAGTTTCTCAAAGTCTCAGTTAGCTGAAGGCAAGATTTCAACCTAGGTCTCTAATTCCAAAGCATTTTCTCCTTTCCTTGTCCCTTGCTCTCTCTCACAGTCTACTCTTTCAAATCAAAGAAACGACTCCATGTGTAAAAGTGTTTTTTCAAATTCTAATAAAGAAGCCAGAAAATGCAAAACATTTAAGACTCATTTTGTGGTGTTTTGGTTTCTTCCTCTTTTTACAGCTAACTCCCCTGAGCTGTGCAGGAACCCTAAGGTATCGATAATATAGCAAGGCTGGGATTGTTTATATATCTGAAAGAAGGTTCAGATAAGACTTTATATACATAGCTATCAGGCAGGCTCCCTATACAAAAAGAAAAGTGAGTTTGAACTTGAAGCCAGTCTTAACTATCCATAGTGTCTGGATTGCCAGCTAATTGGCTTCCAAGTAGGGAACTATGCTTTTTTCTTTATCTACTCTGGTAAATTATTAAAGGCTCTTCTGCCCAGGAGGAGATTATTAACTACCTGGGAGGCAACAGAAAGCATCTGGCAGGTGCAGCAAGGTGAACTAGGGCAGCTGTGGTTGGAGCAGCAGGACTGAACTTCCTCAGGAAGCTGCCACTGGTCAGCCAGAAGGAGGGAGAGGACACCAGGAAGAAGGGTAGGGTGTGGATGGTCCAATGGGCAAGAAATAGAGGCAATGGTGGGATGGGAGAAGAGGGCCTCCTCTGCTCAGCTTACAGACAGATTTCAAACTTAGTAGATAATAATCCCAGCTGTCTGATTTATGGTGTAACTAGCTGCACCTGCACTTACGTACACTGCCTACCTCCACTCCTGGAGGGTAAAACTTCTGGGTAGCAGCTCTGTTACTTGAAGAAGTAGAGGGTAGGGTAAGTCCCATATGCTCATTGGAGAAATGTTTAAATGGATGACAGGACAACAGAAGTGAGTGTGAGTCACAGAACTTCAGCTCACCTGGTCACCGCCCCAACCTCTTCATGACACAGATGAAGTGAGATTGAAAGATTATGTGAGATGGCCAAGGTCACCAATATCCTTAGTGCCAGAGATGGGACTAGAGCTCACATCTTCTGCCTCCAAGGCAAGGTTTTTTTCCCCCAACATGGATGTGGCCAATCTCAATGGCTTTGAGAATGTACTGCGTGGGCTGGGCATAGTGGCAAATACATGCAATCCCAGCTTTCTGGGAGGTTGAGGCAGGAGGACTGCAAATTCTAGCCCAGTCCTGGCAAGTTAGCAACTTATGAGCCTAAGTCTCAAAATTTTAAAGAAGACTAGGGATGTAGTTCAGCCCAAAGGCCTTTGGATCAGTCCCCAGTACTGAAAAAAAAAAATGGACTGGGCAGATGGTTGAAAGCCCTTTTCTCTAGGGGTGAGGGGGCCAGAGGGTCTAAATCTTGGCCTATAAGCTAATGATCCACAGCCTAATTGGATTCACTTCCTCATTTGCCCTTCACTTTTTGTGCCTTTTGGAAAGTGGTACAGCTATTGAAATGTTCACATGCCTGTGAATCTGCTCTCTCAATTTTTCCATCCATAAAATGGACCAGAGGGCAACCTTTCATGCCTTCCCTGCTCAGCAATCTTGGAAGAACTTCTGAGGGAATTTTTGTAAGAAAGTCATTTTTTGCAATTCACCTGTGGGGATAACTCTATCTCTGTCATATATATCATATATATATATATATATATATGATATATATATATATATATATATACCTTTTTTGGCCTCATGGATGATATTTTCCCTTTGTGATTCATTATACCACTTGCCAACCATGGCATTAAACTTAGTGGAGAAAGAAATGGATAACATAGAAGCCAGGGAGAAAGGTTTGTCTGTGATTATTTTAACTTATTTAATAGGTATGTGCCTACTCTTCACCGAGAACAGTGCCTGGGGTCAAAGGTCCCTGTGTTTGGGGAGGTCAGCATCTGTGGGAGAGGTATATAAAACAAATCATTTTAATTCAAGAGGAATGTAGGTGTGGGAGGGATTGTTGCCAGAGAAGGGACTAGCATCCACCTTCTCCCACCCTGGGGTCTGACTGTCTCAGTAGGCTTAAAGTCTCAGTAGGCTTAAAGGCTGTGGAGGTCAGACATGTCTAAAGTAGTTTGTGTCTGGAGGCCAAGAGCTATGTAATGAGAGGCAAGCTCACAACCTACAGAGCCTAGAGTCCTGTGTTCCTCTGGAGGATGAGCTGACTGGGAAAGGCTTTCCAGGTGGAAGAAAGAGCCTGGCCAAAGCAGGGCAGTGCTGTCAGAGAGCCTGGTGATTACCCTTCAGCCCCACTCACAGGCACAGGAACTCGGTGCAGGAGCAGTGCAGGCCAGGCTTGGCCCTCACGTTCTTCCTGGTGGGGGGCCTCCCAAGGACGTTCTGCCTCAGGTTCTAATTGTCTGAGGTCACTGAGCCTCCTGAAAGCATTTCAGGAATGTGGAGGCCTGACTCACTCTCTTCCTTGAGTTCACAGTCTGAAGTTCATAAAGCTGCTTTTCCCTTTAGTCATTCTTATTCAAACATCGGCCCACATGCTTCACAGATGGAGCTGGCAGGCGGGAGGAATCTGGGGACACATTTTTTTGCTGGGGATGTAAAAGTAGATGAAGAGTTAAGGAGATCAAAAAGCAACCATTCACAGGGAGCTGGGCCCTTTTTGGCAGAGGCACAGGGAAGAGCCAGCTTGCTCAGAGAGCAGAGGCAGGGAGGCAAAGCTGTGGAAGCTGGCCCCTCTGTGCCTCAGTGTCCTTGTCTGGACACAGGGACAATAACCATATCTATTTCAGATGACTGTGTGATGAGGGTTAAGTCATAGAAAGTAGTTAGAATACCGCCTGACACATACTAGGTGCTCAGTAAGCACTAGTTTATTATTAATATTATTGTTCACTATTGACAGACTAAGTTTTCTAAGCACTAATGGAGGAGAGAGAAAGTCTTCTGGGAATAGGATTCTGTGGGATGAGCTTGAAGGGAAGTCATTTACTGCAGTGTGAGGCTGTCTGGGTGAGGAGGACTCAGGACGGGCCACCCACCGTGGAAGGGCAGTGTCACATCTGGCCAGGTGCGAGAGGCAAATTTTTAACTGACCTATTTCTTTCAGTTGGAAACAGTCATCAAATGTTCAAGGAGTAAACAAAGGGATTTGCAGTGTGGCCTGGGCATACAAATAGCAAGGTCCCAAATTAGTGTTATTTACCTTATTTCTTCTGCTGAACTGTAGGTAATAGAATTATCATCGAGGCAGGCTAAGAACAGATCTGCTGCTCTATTTTCCTCCTTTCGGACTGCAGCTCATATTAGAAGATTGTAAATGACAGATTTCTAGACCAATGCCCTCAAACCTCCCGTACCCACAACTACATGCACGCATACATGCGTGCGTACACACACACACATGCGCACACACACACATACACTGTACCTTCCTTAGAGCTAGTTTTGAGATCTGCCTTAGAAAACATCAGTTGCCTTGACACAAAGATCTGAATCTATGTGGTCTTAATTGTTGCTGAAATTCCACTTGGACAAGAAAACCTTTTCTCTGCCTTGCAGAACATTCCATAGGGAAATACTTATTCTTCTGAGTTAAGGCCTTGGGGAGCCCAGCAGAGATACTGAGATAGATGTAAAGTACGCAGGCCTACGGGTCCCCGAAATGCATCACACACACACAGTATTTTATTTCTTCCTTTGACTTCATCCTATCTTGGTTCCCATTGCTGGCCCCATCCCACCCCAATTGGAAAGACTGAGTACCTGTGTGTATGTGTGTTTGAGCCTACAGAGACCAAAAAGTAAGAATCTCATGTGAATATGAAAGTCTTTCTTAAAACAGAAAATTAGTTCTAGTAAAAAGAGATAAGTCAAGGACTTCACTGAAAAAAACTGGATGAAGCTCTTATTGACTTGAAGAAAAAGATTGCTGAGGAGAAGGAAGGTGAGGTCCGACCTACTTTCACATCAATGAGCAGCTGTTATTGGCATTACTCTCTCACTTCATAGAAAGTTGCTGGAGAGTTAAGACAGGGTGAATCTTGAAAGAATGAAAGCTTGGTAGATTCCTTACTATTAATCATTAAGATTCCTCAATTTTTTATTAACCAGCTTTTTTCCCCTAATAATAAATACATGCTTTTAAATAATTCAAACAATAAAGAAGGAAATGAGGTGGAAAGTAAAATTCCTTTTCTCTCCTCCATACCCACCTCCCTCACCCTGAGCACTACTCCCCAGCAGAAACCACTATTGACAGTTTCTTTCCATCCTTCTAGTATTGTCCTTATATATTCCAGCCTCTCTCACAGTACTCCCCTTACCCACAAGAGGCCTTCCAAGCTACTTCCTCTGACCAGAAAGCTCCTCTCATCTTTGCGTAGCTGAATCCTCCTATATTCTGCTACATCCTATGCAGACTTGTCTCCTCAGAGAAATCTTTTCTGACCTATTTATTTTTTATTTTCTGTTTTTTTTGAGACAGAGTCTCACTATGCAGTTCAAGCTGTCCTCAAATTCACTATGTAGCCCAGGCTGGCCTCAAACATGCGGCGATCCTCTTGCCTCAGCTTCTCAAGTACTGAGATTACAGGCATGCACCACCACGCCTGGCTTTTGATTGCTCTATTTAAACAGTCTCAACACCAACACATTCTCCACACCATCACATTCTCCATTCTGACACTCCATTCCCACTACTGTCTCCTCAGCTCCGAGCACAATGTCTGGAACACAGGAGGTACTAGCTAAACATGTGATAGATGTATTAGTGAGTACTTTAGATGGTGTGTGAACATCCACATATATGTTCTTTCACAAAATGTAAGTGGACTGGTATTATACACAGTATTCTGCCACTTGTTTTTCTACTTCATAACATAATAAAAAATAATGATAGTACTTATTAGGAGTCCATGTTCCAAAGACTGTTTTAAGCATTTTACATGTATTCTTTCATTTAATTCTTATAACAACTCCATAAAGCTATTAGACTTCATGGACAAGAAAACAAAGAAATAAAGATATAAGAAGGTTAAAGCATTGAGCTGGGGTGTGGCTCAGTGATAGACTGCTTGCCTAGCACACTTGAAACTCTGGGTTTGATCCTCGGCACTAAATATATAAATAAATACATACATAAATAGAAAGAAGGAAGGAAGAATAAAAAGGTTTAAAAATTTCCTAAGGTCACATAGCAAACATATATATAAATGTTTCCTCCAGCTCCTGGCAACCACCTTTCTATTTTCCATCTTCATAAATAGGACCACTCTAGGTCCTTCACACAGTAAGTAGAGTCAGGCAGTATTTGTCCTTCTATTACTGATTTATTTCACTCAGAATAATGTCTTCTTTATTATGTAACTGCTAATGAATAATTGTATTGAGTAAAATATTTCAGCACATGATACAAAATTCGAAAGACACAAAAAGACATAGAATACAAAGCAGGTTTTCCTACTTTGTACTTCTCTCTCTAGGCAACTTAGAAGCCACTATTCTTCCTAGATTCCTCCCAGAGATGTTCTATGCATGCACAACTATATGCCTACATGTATTTCTAATATATGTAGGAGTGTTTTATATATACTATTCTGTTTTCTAACATTTCCAACTTATCTAGATACCATGGAGATAGTTCCAAGTCTCAGTAAGTTATTTTTATTAAAATATAAAATACACTGAAAGATGTAATAGGCATATCGGCATATAGAATATTAATATAACACACTGTGAGTAGACAGCTGAATAAATCCTCATAAATTGAACACACCTGTATAACCAGTACCTTGATAAAAAAGCAAACATTACCAGTTCCCCAAAAGTCCCTCTCATACCTTCCCATACACCACTTGCCCTTTCAACAAGGATAACTGCTCTCCTGACTTCTTAACATACTAGATTAGTTTTATCTGTTTATTTAGTTTTTACCAAAGGAATTGATCTGCATCTTCTTATGTGTCTGTGCATTTGCTCACCATCGTGCTTGTGAAATTCATCTGTGTCACTGAATTTCAGTTGACACTTGACATCTTTGGGGAAGTGAAAGCCTTTGAGCCCATCTCTGATGGCTTGAAGTCTTTAGGTCATACACACAATTCTCTGACTCTGGCCCTCAAAACCCTTGGATTGATTCTAAATGACTTTGTAAATGTCTTAAAGAGTCCACCTATAGCCAAAATCCACCAGTGATGAAAACCAGCAGTCCTGCAGTGAGAAATGTGTGGAAAGTTATGTCAGAGTGAGGAGAGGGAAAGGAGCAGCAGCCTTCCTTTCTGACCAGCATCTTTGCAGCCAGAGCTCAATAAGGTACACATCTGAGACCTTATCGACTCAGCCAAGAAGTCAAGCCTGTAATTCCCTGAACATGAGGAATCTTGACAAAGCATTGCCTTGTAAATGTTACTCTTAAAGTGGAGTCAAGAATACTTCCAAGTAAAAAGCAAAGCAGCCTTCACTAATATCAGTAAAGGGCCTTACAGAAGAGATGTGGCTAATGTATTCCATCTGTCTGTTTGCTTCCATGAGCCTGAAGAATCCGGGCAAAACAGCAATTTAGGAAAGGAGTTGAAACACACAGGGAAGGAACAGGGTAAATCAGCCAAAGTTGGACATACTGTCCAAATGGGTTTCCACTTATAAACTAAACCTTCACCTTAATCCGCAGCCTCACTCCCATGTCTAGTGCAGCAAAGATAGGAGTATTTATTTCCAGACATAAGCTGCTATGTCTGACACTCATGTGGGCCAATCATCAATGCTCTGATTGGCTCAACAGGCGGCATACAGGGATGCATTTTTGTGGCTCATCCTTCCTAAAGGGGCTTTCCCAAGTACCACATGCTGTGCCCCCAGGCTCTACAGATTCTGTTTTACCCCAATAATACTGTTTGTCTTTTGGCCTACTCCCTACATGGGGCTTCTCCTACTCCACCCATACACACAGAGACAGAGAGACAGAGAAAGACAAGGAAAAGACAGGGAGAGACAGGGAGAGACAGATCGTCCATGTGACCAGGGATTGCTGTCTTTTCTGACCAGGAACCTGTGAAGGCTACTCCTGGTTATCTTTTCTCCCTCTGTTCAGCTGTACTGCATACAAGCATATCATATTCCTTTCTAGAAATGTCTCTGAAAAGAGAACAGGGATGAGAAATGCCCTTTCATAGGGACATACAAATTCAGCTGGTTGGAATTTGAAGAGGTTAAAAAATGGAATGTTAACTCTGAATGATGGAATGAAAGATAAACAAATATCAGGTGACAGAGCAAACACACAGGAAATATGACCTGTCTACCCTGGGAAGGGGTAGAGTTCTTGAATTAGTCTTTAAATAGCAAGAGATTGTTCCAGACTCTGGGGGTTTAAACCCAAATCTGAGTCACAGCTTCCAGTCTGGACTCCTGGAAGAACAGTCTAGACAAGTGTGTAAGTTCGGAGGATTTTAGAGGTGGTGGAGCCTGAAAACCAGCTTCTTGTGAGGAGAAGTTCCAAGAGTCAACAGTAGCTGGCAGCAGATAGCCTCTCCAGGCTAGAGGATGGTTGAATCCTTGACAGCTAGTGCAGAAGGCATTTTAAAGATGACCCAAGACCCAGGCTTTTGCCTTGGATGAGAAAACCTAGATCCTCAAAGGAAACGGCTTATTCTAGGGTCACACAGTTGGTTGACAGCACAGCTGGGAGCTGAGTAACAGTGAGCTGATTCTGTTCCCACTTCACCAGTGATAACCTAAAACCAAACCTGTTGGGGGGCAGAAAGAAGGAGGAGAGTGGGCCGGGGATTTAGCTCAGTGGCTATGCCGCCTGCCTCGCAAGTGCAGGGTCCCGAGTTTGATTCCTGGTACCAAAAAATAAATAAATAAATAACCAACTAACTAACTAACTAAATAAATAAAGAGGAGAATTATATACTTTAAAAGTCTTTTCTGATCCTGTAATTAGATACATTTTAATTTCATTTGCCAGCTAAATGTGCTAATGTCCTAAAGGCGAGAGGCAATATCCATTGTACTAAGGAAGTGAGTGGAATCATTAGCCTTTTATGGCAGACATTTTAAGTTTCGGATTTTAGTAATAATATAAATATATATCTATATGTAAGAATTTATTATATATTTAAATATTTATATATACATAGTATTATATATGATATAAATATACAAATATGTTTTAAATTTCCTATTTATAGATTTATACAATATATTTTCCATCTAAACACATAGCTTGACTATTTTGCCAAGGGGGAAAGAAAACTTGATGACACATTTATTTGGCTTATAATTTAAAAACAAAATTGCTTAGCTCCACCCACCCGACCTTTTCACTGTTTATTAGTTTTTCGTGTTTTATTTTTTGTAGTTCTGGGGATTCTACAATATCAGTTCTTTGTTTTCTGTTTGTTTATTTTTGTTTTGTTTATTTTTACATTTGAGACAAGGTCTCGAGCTGGGTTCAAACGTGTGATCCTCCTGCCTCAGCTGCCCAGAGTGCTGGGATTACAGGCTTTTGCCAGCAGCCTCAGCCTGCTTATTAGTTTTTAAAGGGGAGCTTGAGTCATAATGAAGAAAATGAAAAAGCAGAAGAAAAGGCAGAAATCCACCCAATCAGCTTACATATGCCCTCACAAGATGAGGTACAGTTTGCCCAGCTGTGGTGTCTCAGGCTGATGCAAGAAGGGCTGACCCAGGAAAAGCAAGGGTGAGCTGGTCTATCAGATATATATATTCAGATGCTTTTCTTTCCACGACTGGAAACGAACCCCAGAGCATTTTATCTACCACTGAGCACTGAGCTACAGACTCAGTCTTTTTTATTTTCTATTTTTTATTTTGAGACAATGCTGTATATAGAGTCTTGCTAAGTTGACCAGGCCCGACTTGAACTTGCAATCATCTTGCTTCAGCCTCTGGTGTAGCTGAGATTACAGGCAAATGCCACTGTTCCCAGCTTCAGATGGTTATTTCCAAGACTCCTTCAAGGCGCTAAAAGAAACTAGGATACTAGGGTGAGGGAGAACACAGGCTTTTTTACTCATTGTTTCCTAATGTAGGGTAGAACTCCAACAGTCTAGAACACTCAAAGAGAGTTCCTGTCTTCTGTTCAAGATAGATGAATGACGTATAGTCACAGCCAGTTAAGTCTAGAAGGATCTCAGAAATCACTTAGTCCAGCATTTTTTATTTTATTTATTTATTATTTATTTTATTTTTAATTTTTTGGTACCGGGGATCGAACTCGGGTCCTTGCGCTTGTGCAGCAGGCAGTGAATCCACTGAGCTAAATCCTCAGCCTTAGCATTTTTTATTTTTTAGATGAGAAAACAGAGGCCTAGGTTTATCTAGTAACTTGATTAAGGTTAATACAAGCCCTCAAATTGTGTTGTACCCACTTCTAGTGTATGTGTGGGGCAGGCAGAATTTTTTTTTTTGGTACTGGGGATCGAACTAAGGACCTTTCAGTTGTGAGGCAGGCGTCAGAACCACTGAGCTGAATCCCCAGCCCAAGGCAGGCAGAATTTTAATCGGTCGGTGAATCATTCAAAATGCAGTTTACATAAGAGTATGTGTGGAGTACTTCCCTGCCAGATTTCAATCTACATGAATGAACTAGGAAATAAATATTTTAAAATGTTACAATTATAGTTATCTAGTCCTCCATAAGGGTTCATTCAGAGTGGATAACAGTTGTGAGCACTTTGGAGATGGTCTTCCCAAAGGTGCTGGGGTCTAAAAAGCCTAGACCACTGCTGGCAACTCGGGGAATGAGAGGCTCACGGAGCTGGATGTTGAAAGGTCACCGTGTCACACTTGGTAACTGTCACCAACTTGCCATGTAACTTTGTCTTGGTGACTCGGCACTCCTGTGGTTTGGGGTGGACAACTTTTCCATTCCCTTGGCAGCTAAGAATCTCTACTTTTCTGTGATTATTCAATCTGCAACCATCCACAAAGCTAAGTCCAGCTAGCACTATAGACCCTTTGTGTCCCCAAAGTGCTCCAAGTACCAAGGCCCAAACTGTGGCACAATTTCCACAGAGCTTTTCCCTCTGGGTCAGGCCAGAGCACATTTCTGAGCATTCTTAGATCACTTGATGAATGAACCTAATCATTGGAGCATAATTGGGACTGCTGCTACCAGTCCAGAACTATGGCGCTCACTGGAGTACTTTCTGTTATCATGTTCAAGTCCTGTCATTTTCTTTCCATTTTAGCAACAATGTTGTACACTAGGCGTGGTTGTTCCCTGTTTCAGAGATAAGAAAGCAAGTCATCCATCACTAATAACTTGGCCACGGTCACACAGCTAGTAGGTGGCACAAATGGATCATACCATCTCCACTCTTCCCCTCTAACAACCCTGTCTCCTTGGTCAGGGCCAAGGCACCAGCGGCCAAGCTGAGTTGCATCCATGCACCCATGTTCCAGATTTTGTTAACGTCAAGAGCCCTTTTAATTCTTTGTTTGGAGACCTGGTTTCTGAAACTTACGTGTTTGTCATGCATACATACGACTTTCTTCGATTTCTCCGCAAATTCCCATCAAATCAAATCATATGCACTGTCATAGCAACGCTGCAAAACAAACATGGTGTAATCTTTGTTTGATGCAGCTTGAAAGCCCCCCCCCCCCGGGGGGGGAGGGTCTTGTCATTGCTGTTTGTTTGTTGTAAATAAAGACACCGCATCTGTATAAATTTGAACAGAATCCCATGGCAACAAATACAAACATAAACATGAGTTCTTTTTTCTTCCTTAAGTCTTTTCTTTTTTCTTTTGCAAGGACATCAGAAACTGGGTTGCAACCCTTGTGATTAAGCGTAAGCCCCCATTCAAGGACCCAGGAGCCGCTGTCCCGGCGGCGCGGACTCCGACGAGACAATGACCATAGCCTGAAGTTCGAGCACCAGCTCCAGCTGGGCAACTCTCGCCTCTGGCGCTTGACGCACGCGGACACCCCGGGGCCCTGCCCTTGACCTTGTGGAACCTGAGCAGCTCTGCGGCCAACCAGCAAGGTCAGGGGCCGGGCGAACTGTCCCGCTGCACGTGGCTGGGGGCGGGGGACACGAGGACGCCTCATCCACGCCTTTGCTGTGCCCCCCCACAGCCCCCCTCCGCCCCAGAGACCCTCCCAAGGCGGCATTGATATCTACCACGTTTGACACATGAAAATCTTCAGCGTAACGACGTCGCCAGAGCGAGTGGAAGCTTTGGAATCCAGGACTGCTTCCTTCCCCAGCAGTCCCTCGGAATCCCTCTAGGGAGATGGGCTGGGGTTGGAGGAATCCACTGCCCTGAGCAGGGCCGCCAAGGAGGGTTTATTTCTTTGTCTGCAGTCCCTGATTCTCCTTTCTGATTCTCTTTTCTCCCTTGATCCCCAGTTTTTTAAAAAAGGCTTCATGTATCCTGACAAACGAAGTGCACTGAAATGAAGAAATTCTCAAGCTACTAGGCAGCTGGGATTGTGCAGTGATTTGCTCCTGATCTTGCAGCTGAGGCTCCAGCACTCACTAGCTGAAGAGGAGGAGGAATTTGACAAGTAAATGCCATTCTCCCTTTCAGCCACGAACCCAGTGAAACTTGTTGACACCAGAAATGCTCCTTGGCTGTTTCCTCACTGAATTTGTGCTTAAGTATCCAGTGGCCTTTGAGGTGAGGGGGCGGGGGGTGGGGGATGGGACGGTTGCCAAGAGGTGATAAGAGTAAGCCTACCCTTTCTGGAGTCCTCATTATGCACGTGGGCTGAAAAACTCTTTGTAATACAGCCTCCTCACAAACCCCAGCGTCAGATAGAGTTGTTCTCATTTAACACAACAGAGACCTGAAGCTTTAGGAGGTCATTATCCTGTCCAAGGTTCTGCAGCGGCAGAGCTAGGATTCCACACGGGGCCTCTGACCCTAAGCCTGTCCAGGAATGATTTTCCCATAGAAAGGGGTGGGGGCTGCCCAATGGCTAAGCACAGTTAAGATTCTACTGAGAGAGATCACTTCTTTTGGACAGATTTGAACCAGCTTTAGGCTATCCAGTGGGAAAGGAATGGAAAAACCCATTCTTCTTTCTTGTCCAAACCCAAAGGAGAGATCCAAGGTTCAGTCAGGAAGGCTCTTTGTTTAATCAATTGTTTTTTGTTTTCAGAACTAAAGTGGAAATGACCTAGTGAGGAAGGAACATGAGCACAGCCTGCCCTGGTCACACAATTAAAATGTATACGCTGGCCAAAGGTACATCACTACTCCACCCTTCAGAGAGAAGGGCCCTTTTTGACCTGGAAGCCTAGTAAAGAATTCCACTGGGGAAGTCCCTGTCCCTTCTGAAAGGACACTGAGAAACCTTGTTCCCTAGACTGCAGCCACACAAAGGGTTCTCTGCAAATACCAAGTCATTATTCTAGAAATGTAAAGAAGCATTAGGGATGCTATGTGAACAAAAGCTGGACACCCAGATGCTGTCTTGGCTAGGTTGCAGTTTGAATGATCTAATGTTTTCTGGCTCCTTCTTGCTTTGCTTTTCCAATTTGGTTTGAATATTTGTGTTACTGTATTATTTTCCTTGTACAATTGCTGCTGTCTATACACAATTAGGTCATCTTCATAGCTGTGTGAGGACACACTTCAGAAGTGAGATGAGCTACAGCTGGTAGCTGGCTCTCTCCTGGGATGAGCATTTAGTTCTCCTTCCTGTTGGTCCCAAAGATGCTACCTGCACACAGACTCTAAAAGTTTTAAGTTATCTAACAAACAGGAATGAACCACAACATCCTTTGTAGTGGTAGGAAAGCACATCTTGTTTCTGTAAGTTTTGGGCTGATTTGCTGGTAGAGTCAAAATCCTCCTTGGGCCAAATCTAATCCCATATTATTATGCCCCAGACAAAAGAAAGGACCTTTTTTTGGTAGCCTGTGGCTTCTTGGTCTATGGAAGTTTGGCTGAAACAGATTCTGGGCAAGGGAGAAGGAAAAGGAAGTTATGAAGAAAGAAAAGGCAAGTTTCTCTCAGGGGACCAGAAATGCATATAGCTGCTCACAGCCATGTTCACAAAGTACCCTGCAACCCCTTGTTGACACAAAACCTCACTGATACACACCCCACTGATCTAGTTCTTTCAACTATCTAGAATTTGTGGCCTTTTGGATAAAACCAAGGCTAAAGTTTACTTTTGTGCTCTCTCTGAAAATAAAGTTGGGCTAAACAAATGGGAATGACAGACTGCAATTAGAGTCACTGAGGCAAGCCTCCTGATGCTTAAAACGCTTCATAATCACACATGACCTTATCCAGCTTATTGAATGCCTCATTACAGGCAGAACGGTCTCTCTATCACAGTCTTCTCATTGTTTTCTGCTTGCTTTCTCTGTTGGCACCTTAGATCTGAGTCTATGGCTCTGTTTCTTCTCTCTCTGCCTTTTTATCCAAATCACTCATTCATCATTATTCAACAGATACTGTGCAGCTTCCACATGTCAAGAATATGCTAGATGCTAGAGTTATAACAATTGAAAAAGGAATATCTGCTCTCAGGAAGTTCACAGTCTAATAGGGAATACTGAGGATAAAATGTGGTGACCATACTATGAGGGGAAACCCATGTCCAAGGCCTGAGTGATAGTTGAATGATGAGATGACTAACCCCCAGAGAAATGATCACCCAAGTTCTCTCAGATGGCTTATTACAGGGTTGGAACTCAAGAGATCAGTTAAGAACAGAAGCTTGACCTCCTGCCACCACCTTCATTTCAAGGCTTCCCATAGCCTTGGAGTCTTCTCTGCTTCTTCAACATCCAGTTGCACATAGTTCATGCTCATTCTTCTCTAGCACTGACTTATTCCTACCTCAATAGGATGCACATTTATCACTTAAGCTAGACATCTGTCTTACCATCCTCTGAAGATTAATGTGCTGATAAATTTTGAGTAGGTAGAATGAAAAGTACATTTAGAGCTATGAAGCAATACAAACCTTGATACTAAAGCCATTATCAAAATAACATATTAATTCAATAAATGAATCAGTCAAAGGATCAATCGCTAATCATTACTAGATTTTATGGGCTGAGGCATGTTTTCATGTATAGCATGGCTGCACTCCTAGGGAATGTACTGCCAAGTTGGCAGTACAATGTGAAAAAGGAAAGAAAGGCATTTACTGAGTGCCTATCATGTGATATATTGTGATATCTGCGTTTCTTCACAGTATCTTACAATAAAAATCTTAAACACTTTTTAGTATATGTTTGTGGTATATATTAAATATATTTCTTGTGGGGAATTGGTACATATACATATTACACCTTGATTCTTTTTATTTCCCCCCCTCTCTCCTCTGTCCTGTGTCTGAGCATCCCCAGGTTGCTTTCCCTTCTCCACAACACAATAATAATCTTTATAATAATCTAGGAGGTAGTCATCATTTTCCTCAGTGTGGATGGAATGGCTTCTCCCAATCCCTGCCTGTTCAAGTAAAATATAATAGAATAACTAAGAAGTCTTGGATCAGGGCTCAAATTGAATTTGTATTCAGGCATTGCCAATTACTTTTTATATGACTTTGGGAATACTACTCAAATTTTCTGTTCCTTAATTGTCAATTCAGGATGATAAAAATACCAGTTTTATACTTTGTTATAAGGATAAAGTGACCAGACATGTGAGGTACTTGGCACAGTGGCTGGTCCAGAGTAAGCACTAGATAAGAGTTAGGTATTTTTATTGACTAGGTCCAACTCGTTTTTATTTGTAAAGCCTTTCTAGATGTCCCATCAGGATTAGTCTCTTACCTTTGACTGTGGGTATGCTTCTCATCACATTCTTATGTGGCACAGGAAAAACACTCAATAAATGTTGATCAGATGAATGGATGCTTCTGTCTCCTAGAATTAAATCACACACTCATTGAAGGTAGGGAACATTGAGTTTCTAGTTATAAGGAGGACAAAACATTTGGGTATTCTAGATAAAATATACATTCCAATGCAGAGCCAAACTCTCATGTAAATTAGAGAATGCTCTATGGACACACACACACACACACACAGAAGATGGACTGGAATCTACTGAAGTTCTTGGTGCTTTGGGATGTCAGTTTATCACATTAACTTTGAAGCTTGTTTTTAAGGACCTTCTAGAGGACAAGAGACAAGGTTCAGTGCTTTTAAAAGATGGGAAGTTGGAACTCAGACCCCTGCATAAAAGTGAGACTTTCAAAGGAATATGTATGCAGTGAAAGGGTGGGCTAGAAAAGCCCTGCATATCCACAAGGAAAAAACCAAGGAAACTTGTCTGTCTTGACCGGAGCTCATAAGATGTTAAAACCACAGACCTCTCCTCACAAAGGTTTAGGGTCTGAATTTATACTACCATATGATCTGGAAAATCTTAGCTGAAACAATAGTTTAAATTGGACCCATGTTGAGTACCAGACAGAAACAAATCTTCTCTGGAGGGCTAGCCATTCAGCCCTTGTAGAAACCTAGAATGCCACTGAACATAAGGCTACAATCTAAAAACACAGAATATACTAGGAAACAAATTGCTAAGAGTGGGAGCCAGCAGAAACCTCAATGAACAGAATTAGACCTAATGTAAGTTATCACATAGAAGTTTTAAAAAATATTTAAAGAAATAAAAAATAAAGTCTAAAAAGACAAGGTAGAATAGAGAAATGACCAAATACTTACATAAAAACATATATTATTAAACATGACAATTCTATATTAAAATATAACAGATAATTATTAAAGTTAGAAACACCAGTAAATGAGTAAAAATAGAGTAGATACGGGTAAAGAGAGAATGGGGAACTGGAAAGCAAATCTGAAGAAAATATCAGGCTACAGGAAAAAAAGGAGAGTAGAGAGGACCAAATAAACGAGAAGATGTTATAGGGATGAGGAAGAAAAAAATAGGCTGCAAAAAAAAAGCAGCATTTCTAGAAAATGGCTAAACTATTTTCAGAATTAAGGGAAAGAAACAGACCTTGTTTAATCTTTGTCCCAGGTGCTCTAGCATTTGCTTATCCTTTATTTCATACATTATTTATTTTAAAAATATTTTCAGAGATCCAGTGACAAACAAAATGGACAAAATCCTTGTTTACATTGAACTTCTGGACTGAATAAGGATGATAAATAATAAACAAGTGAAAAGAGTAATACTTGATATAATTTTATACTACAAGTGCTGTGAAGGAAATAAAAAGCTTATTTAATAGAGATCTTGGGAACAGAATTTCACTGAAGACATGAGACCTCAATGATAAGAAGTCAAGTGAAAGCATTCCCAGAAATCTCTTGGCATTTTTGAGGAAGAGAAAAGAGGTCATGGGCCTGGAGCTTACTCAGTGAGTGATGTAGAGAGTGATCTGAGACGTGGTCTGAGAGGCGATCAAGAGGAATGGATTGTTTTCTTAGAGCAGCAGGAAGTCACTGGAGGGTTTTAGGCACAGGACTGATGTGGTCTGTCACCCTGGCTACTCTGTGGTAATGGACTGTACTGGGGCAGGAATAGAAGCTGAGAGAAGCTACTTAGTGATCTCAGTTTCCAGGCAAGAGATAATAGCATTCTGGAGTAGCATCATAGCCAGGAGTGTGAAGATACACAATAGGTAGCCTTTGACACACAGTATTTTGGAAGTAGAAACAGTCTATCTGAAGTAGGTGTGAAGGGTGAAGGAAAAGGAAGGAAGGATCAAGGATGATTCCTAATTTTTTTGGACTGAATAACTGAATAAAGAGTGATGACATTTTCTAAGATGGAGAAGAGTCAGAAGAATAACACTTGGGTGGGAGTGGTATGGCAACATGAACCAGCAGTTCTATTTTAGGCATGTTAACCTTGAGATGTCTTTTAGTTGTCCAAGTAGACAGCTATATATAAGAATTTGGAGAACTTAAGGAAAGTAAGCCCCAAGCCAAGGACTGCTCATATTTTTTTTTTTTTTTTTGGTACCGGGGATTGAACTCAGGTCCTTGTGCTTCCTCAGCAGGTGGTGAAACCACTGAGTTAAATCCCCGGCCCAACTGCTCATATTTTTGGGACTTGTGTTTCCTTCAAGATCTACCTATAATGTAGGCTTGGACAGGTGTATATACAGGGGACAGATTCTGTTGGACAGTCTAGCTATAGACTGTGGGAAAAGGGTCAGTATAGTTCCTGAGTTCAGGAGACTGCCTGGCCCCTTGCCCAACTCAGAAGTGAAGCCAGTATTCTTCTGGGCCCATTTAACCCTGTTGCTTTTGATAGGTGCTGTAGTTGAAAGCTTATGTGCTCCTGAAGGATGCCAAAAGACTGAGTATAGAAAGTGACTTGGTGACAAAACCAGAAGGCTCTTGTGTAGGGAAGGGTGGGGAAATTATCATGTAATCTGGCTCCCACCCACTCCCGCCCACCAGCTGAGAGCATTGTATCCAAGCAATCCAAGGGAGTAGTGTCAAGAATATGATGCATTAGGAGGTACAAAGAAAAAGGAGATCCCAGAATGAGGTAATGACCAAAAAACGCCATAGCCCAAGCCCATTACACAAGCGAAAGTGAAACCTGAGGAACAAATAAACAAAGGGTATCAAATTGATATAAAAATACAAGAAGCTCACTCTGTGGTTGCTGACATACATCATTGCAGAAACAAAATCATGTCCAAAATGACTATGGTTAAGCTTGGAACCACACGACAGAAGCTTTAGGAAGTTCCGAAAGAATCAAGAATAACTTGAACAAAGTAGCAATCTTCTCCAGGCTAATGTATCTGAGAGAAGGGATAAGCATCTCCCTGGAGAAAAGAAACAATAATTCACAGAGGACCAAGAGACCCAAGATATTTTATACGAAAGAAGGAAACTGCTGACTTTAAAAGTACTAGTAAGTTGACTGACGTATGACATTAGTCAAGATTCAGCTCTCAAGCTTGTTAGACTGTAATAGGACAGTTTTTGGTGGTAGAGAGCTTGCCTAGCGCTGGCCCTGGACTTGATGCCCAACACTGGAAAAAAAAAACCCCCAAACTATTGGGTCAAGGGATATGCATATGTTGAATATATATGTGTGTGTGAGTGTGTATTACACATATATACACACACACACACATATATATGGGGGTGTGTGTGTGTATATATATATATATATATATATATATATATATACACATACATACCCACCCATATATATGTTCATTTCCACTGAGAAATTTCCTTTTCTTGTTCAAGAAAACCAAGAATATCACTTTAATCCTATATCTGATCATGTTCACTCTACATTGGCCAAAAGGGAACTCAGAACCAAACTGTGGTCTACCCTTATTTATTACGTACATAAAACTTCATATAGCATTGGGTTGTATGTTAACCTCACTATTGCTTAATCTTATTTCTAGACCTTATTTTTCTTTTCTTTTCTTTTTCTTATTTCTAGACCCTACTTTTCTTTTCTTCCCATTATCTCATTTACCATACTATGTGTTTTGGATTTAAGTACAATATAAGTAAATAAACAAATAAATAAATAAGTAAATAAACTAACTAACTAACTAACAACTAAATATTCTGCCCAAACAAGGCAGCATGAAATGCAGGCACTCAGTGAGTGTTATGACATTTCAATGAAATAAAGAGTTTCTAATTACTGTCTGTATACACCCACATCAGAATCATTAAGTTCATTAAACAGTATGGAATTTTGCTTTAGCCATGACAAGATGGCAAATTAAATGTTCCTGGACAAAAACAGAAGGTATTTATAGTAGGTAGGGCTAATAAAAACAATCAAATGTGGTATTGCATCTCCCATAGGAGTTGATTTCCACATGAGCCATGGAAAGCCTGGCTGGGTGGTTATTGATCTCAGAGACTCACCCATGTCCTTGGCCTGGCTGGTCCCTTCAGCTTCTACCCACAAGGAGTGGCCAACTCTTGTCTAGACAAGGTCAAAACTAACTTCTGCTCTCTGAGAAGATTAATTTTTATTACTTTATATTCTTTTCTTTTACATTTCTAAAATAATTTAAAAATTTCAAACTATAAAAGTAATACAAAAGTAAAACAAGTTCAAAGGACACTAAAGTAAATAAAATATAAAATCAAACTTCCCCTTCTTTTCCTCTCTTCTCCATTCTATTGCTCTTCCCCATTCCCCAAGGATAACCACTAGAAGTTGCAGTATGAATCCTTTTGGATCTTTTCTATGCAATTCAGTTATATTTACAGAAATACACAAACCACATAAAGTCTGTCTGTAGTTTTGTTTTTTAAAAAATAATTTTTTCTTCACATATAGTAACTTGTTTTTTGCAACAAATGCAAACAATATGTCACAGATCTTACTTCCACTACATACATACATTCTTTTTCAATGGTGACAGTGAATCATGAAACTATGGTAAAAATACCTCAATGTATTTGGCTTATTAAGGAATATTTATGTAGCTTTTAATATTTTGACGTATAAATTAATACTACATTGCACACTTTTATACCTGTGTACCCGTGTCCTTTTTTTCTTATTTATTTCTTAGATCTGCTAGGCTAAGCTGGAGGTATAGCTCAGTGGTAGAGAGAGTGCTTGCCTAGCACTGGCCCTGGGTTTGATGCCCAACACTGAAAAATCCCCCAAAAACCCAAACTATTGGGTCAAAGGGCATGCATATGTTGAATTTTGATAGGCACTCCCAAATTGATCAATCACTGTTCTAACCTACTACAAGAGAGTGAGTGTCTTTTGTTCACATTCTCACCACCAACAATAGATCTTGTCAGGTTTTTCAACTATGACAAAACTAATTGGCAAAAGCATGGTACTCATTTTAATTTATATTTACCTAGTCTATATAGTAAGATTGATCTTCATTTTCAGGATTAGTCTTTCTTTTACTGTGACTACAGTGAAGACAGCTAAAACTGTGATTATTTATTTATTTTCAGATAACCAATCTAAATAGTGACATTTTCAGCTACAGATTCCTAAGAAGACTCACATTTGAATGTTACACACTTCCATATTAGGAAAACCAGTCATAATTGAACTTCTAATGCGAAGTTGTACCTTATGTTTGTTCTGGGATTCAGATAATAGATTTTGGCTCAAAGAATTGAAAAATATCAGTACCCTATTCTGATAATGTTCTTTGTACCAACTTTAGCACACTAAACATTTCAAGTAACAGAAACAACCCTGACCTGATTATGGGAGAAAAGAAATTTATTTGCCATTAACAGGCACACTATGGGTGGGAGGCCACCTCTACACAGCATGTTTTCAGTTTCTTGGGTTCTGTACTAAAGAATCTAATTCTGGATAGAAAACATCTTAGTGTCTAATGTGGGTCTCAAAGTAAGTCAGGCTCTTAATTAGTCTCAAAAGACTGGGTTCAACAAGAAGGAGATCCTCCTTTAAAAGGAAACTGGGGTATTGTTAGGAAGTAAACTGGATGCTGGTCATCCAAAACCAAACCAAAACAAACAGAATTATCCCTTACACTAAACTTACCAATTGCCTTTTCTTCTCTTCACTCTCTAAACCTGCCAGTTCCCACAGTCACCACAGACAGTATGACAGGCAGCACGCTGTTCACACCCATGAGGCAGAATAATGGAGACCGTCCCAGTTTTTATGCTTGTGCAATGCTTGCTCAAGTGTGTTCTCTAGTATGCCAGCCCTAGGATCAAAATATTTGTCGTTTTTTTTTTTTTTTTTTTTTTTGGTACTGTGGATCGAACTCGGGACCTTGTGCTTTTGAGGCAGGCAGCGGCACCACTGAGCTAAATCCCTGGCCCTCAAAATATTTGTCTTAAGAACTACCCTAAGAAGTTTTCATACTGACTTTCACTCATTTCTCATTTTCCTGTTTCCTTGAAATACATAGAAGTCCTGTATAGTCTTCATTCATTTGTTTGTTCATCCATCCATGCAACTATAAACCTCAACCATGCTAGATATCGTTCTAGGTGCTGAGGCAACAACAGTGAAGTGGAAAGACAAAGTCTCTGCCCTGCTGAAACATTAAGGTAGCAGAATTAAGTAGGATTGTGGTTTGGATTTTAGATGTTATCTGAAAAGCAATGGAAAGCTATTTAAAGGTTTTGGGCAGACAGAAAACATGATCAGATTGTATTTTATACACATTATTCATACTGGCATGTAGAGAATGGACTTCAAGGGGATAAGAACAAAAGTCGAGAGTCAAGCCAGAGAACCAGAATGGTATCTAGGAAAGGGAAATTTCCCCGTCTTCGGAAGAGTCACTGGAATGAGTTGACAATAAATACACTAAATAGGAGAAAAGGCACGCTAACTGATTAATGTGAAAAAGGAGGAAAATCATGTTAGTGTGATTACTTACTAGCTCAACTTTATTCAGAAACTTATATACCCCATTTTCTGTAAGGAAAGAAGGGACGAATAGGGAATGTTGACAAGTTTTAGCAAAATAGTAAATGCTTTTTAGGGGAATTTAATAGTCTTGGAGAACATGGTCTGGGACAGTCTGTTTGGATCACAGAATGGACAATGGTTTGTAAATGATTTTTTGAAATACCGAGTGGGGCCAAAATAGAAGGCAATATACATGACAAAGGTCTGTGCAGGTGTGTTGACAGACTTTAGTCTTTCCTCCTGTGATAGAAGGTTAGTCTTTTCTGGCTTATGAAATTTCAGTAAGAGACTGAAGGTAATTGTGCTTCTCCTTTGGGAGATCTGATCAAGTAGATAAGAACAGTTGTAGAAAGGCTCTCCTGGTGTTAGAGGGGAAGACATATAGGAAGATCAGAGGAACCTTGATTTTGAGGTAGTTTTAGGGTCTCTCAGCATGTCAATCATCAGTCATGTTTTCTAAGCCCCAATATTAGATGATTAAAGACAGTAGCCTGGACTATTTTAGTGGCTAACAGATAAAATGATATGTACAGAATAAAGAGATGTTTCAGTGATAGAATGAACAAGTGGAGGTATATGAAAAAGACAGAGCATGTGCAATGGGTGGTGACTACAATGGGCATCTGGAGAAGACTTGGCTAGAGAGCATGTGAAGAAAAAGATAACTAGTTTTTGGTTGCGCTGAGCACCTGTGTAATTCTCATGTCAAGTATGCAGTAGTGTCTGAATCTGAAGCTCCGGAAGGAGATCCAGAATGTGGAGTCACCAGTGGTCACAAGCCAACTAATTAGAAGACATTGCTCAAAGGGAGAGTATAGATTTCACAGAGAGTTGCCATCACTGAATTCACATCATTTAAATGAAAGAAATCTGGAATATATTGGCTCCAAAACTATAAGTTTTGGGCTGGGGGTGTAGCTCACTGGTAGAGTACATACTTAGCATGCATGAGGTCCTGGATTTGATCCCTTGCACCATGAAAAACAAAACAAAAACTTTTAACTCCTATATTCTCTGGAAAGCTACATAATTTTTTTTCTCCATAGTAGTTTTCTATGGTCTTCAATAACAAGTCTCTCCATTAAAGGTTAATAACTGAGGCAACATTCCTGGTGGATCCATCATTTGGCTCAGCTCACAGTTTCCCAATTAGTTCTGCTCAGCTCCACTCTATTTGGAGGGAGAGATGTTTCTCAACATGCCCACCTTCTCAAACACATTGTCCAGGTTAATTCCCACCTTTGGTTCCAGGCTTACAGGGTTCTAGAGTCATTGGACCCATGGGTGCACAGGCTATAGGATGGTCAGGTGGGACAGAAGGATCCATCTTTAAAGACAGCTCAGCCATGACTGAGTTCTTTCACTCTGGATCCTCAAGACAGATCTGAGAACCTCACTCCCATGACACAGTTCTCTCTAGTTCCACTTGCCCCTCTTCTGCCTTCCATTCTTACCCCAGGAATAGGTTATCCAGTCATTGGATACAGAAAGACTGCACTTAGTGGAATCTTTGAGTTTTCTGTTTCCATCTGAACTGCCCTTGGGTACCAATGAGAGAGAATCAGGTAAGGAAATACACCCCAAATACAAGAGGCTGCCCTAGGATTCTGTCACTTTCAGATGACATGTCCCCTGCAGATGAATGATTCAGGGCTCACCCGACTTTTGGAGGATTTAATACTGTTAGGAGTGCTTTAGGGGCTGGGGATTTAGCTCAGTGGTTCTGGCACCTGCCTTGCAAGCGCAAGGTCCCTAGTTCGATCCCCAGTACCAAAAAAAAAAAAAAGAAAAAAGAAAAAAAGGAGTGCTTTAGAAGGCTGGGAATATGGGGAAAAGATCAGACATCCAATCTGCTAAACCCACATATAGTTTTATTAAACATATACAGAATTTTAAAAGTATATTTGCTAAAATCTAGGGTCTAGCCTTCCTATTAATCAAAGGAATTGCTAAGCTTCATGGTCCAGTCTATGATCTTAGCTCTGACTGCTGCTGCCTATGAAGGCCTCTATGAATTTCTCTCTGAGTCTCCAGACTTCCTTGGCTGGTGACTTGTTCCTCTTGGAACAGCCTTTGCCTGAGCTGATCAACCTGACCCCCAGCTGTGCTAGGTCCTCTCTCTGGTAAGAGGAAACGCTTTCAGCTTAGTTCATTAGCACAAACATCCAAAAGCAAACATTCACAAGCCACAGATCGTGTTTGCATAAATAAAATAGGATTGAGAAAAGCTTCGCCCCAAGAAACCAAAGGGGAGTTTTAAAAACTACACTTGCTTTCCAAGTAGGCAGGCAGCAAAGCCACAGCAATTCCAAAGGTTTGTGTGTTTAGTAGGAGCTGGGTGGCTGTGGTCACAGGCCTTTGAAGAGGAAATGCCATCCCTGGTACAGGCAGGCAGCCAGTCCCTGAGTCCTGAAAGTCCCAGAGAAAAGCAATGAAAGGGAAGGAGGAGCACAGTTGGGAAATGAAAAGGGGGGAGGAAAGGACCGGGCAGGTAAATGAGGAGATTCTTCCCATTTAGGGTCTCCACCCTCAGACCAAAGAGCCACTGGACAGAGCAATTCACTGTGCCCCTGAGACGATCATGGGCTGGTGAGTCCTAGGTGGCAGGCACAGCCCAGAGTGACTAAGGCTGCAAGAGGGGTGTGTGTCATTGCTGAGGGGTGGAGAGGGGTGGTGGTGTCTGGGCTGAGAGATGCCTTTGGTTTGAAATCTTCAGAGGAAATTAACTTTACAAGGTGCCTCCCTGTCTCCCAGAGTTATTAAAAGAAAGGAGAGAGCAGAGAAGAAATGGAAAAATGGTAATACCTCAGGAAGGGCTGTGGGATCCCAAATGGAGGAAATGGGAGGCAGATTAAGTGACGAATGTGCAACCTCTCCTAAGGGAGGAAAAGCTCTGAATGTGACCTTGTGCAAATGGAAAGAAAACAAACCCAACAACCAACACCAATGTGGTCAAGGAGAAAACACACATATACAAACACACACAGCCCTTTGAATATCTAGAGATGAATGCTTAATTAAACAGCCTAAAACCCTCCAAGTAAATAGAACATCTGTTAGTACTGTCTCAATAAGGTGGCACTGAATGGCAGCATGTGATAGGGTTAGTGTAAATCAGGAGGTCACCAGGAGGTCTAAATCTGGGAGTCTTTAGGAGTCATTATCGTTTGGGCCACAAACATCTAGATATTGACAGGTCTTTTGTTGATGAAGAAAAAAAAAAGTGCCAGATCTCAAAATTCTTAAAAACAAAGAACAAGAAGGGGGAAGAAGCTAACTGAAGCTACCTACTTCACGAGGTAGGCAGCCAGGTATTTTCCTGCCTGTTTTTAAAAAATGGGATTTAATTTTAAAAATCCTCCTAATCTTCACATCAGGTGAAGCTACCCTGGCCCAACTCTGGCAAGCCCAGCCAGTGTTTGAAAGCACAACCCTTGGAAACTTGTGCCTGTCCAGACGCATGTACCCAGCGACTTCATCACATGAAAAAAATGTGTTCCATTGGGATGGCAAATCAGTGGTTGGAAAAGAAGTACATTGGGAAAGAAACAACTCACCCGTTGCTTCATTTGTAAGCAGTCTTTTCTCTCCTAAGCCATTTAGACCCTTAAAATTCCTTTAGATGGCAAGTCTAGAATTTGATCCCCCTGGAGCTTAAGAGTTCGTAGACCCCTAACGGAAGGGACACCTTTGCATCTTCCAGACAGCTCTGGGTTTACCCTAATGGTGAAGGAAGCATCTGCAGTTGGTTTCTGCTTGCTCCATCAATGCTGGTCTGTCTCATGGCCCTGCTCCTTCTCACATGGGAAGTCCTAGGAGGGAAGGGGTTGTCTTCATTAGACTTACAGAGTATCTTCATTGAGGTACCATATTTCAGGAAAGAAACTGCCAAAACTAAAATATTCAAAATCACGAAGGATAGCTCTAGGCTTTGGAGGCTAATTTTACCACCAAATTTTGGATTTTGTGTATCAGTAGGTCTAGGGACAATTATATCCATGATATGTTGGTTGTCTATGTGCCAAATGTTTTATATATACATTATCTTATATAATTTTTACAATAAGGCCATGAGATAGATATCATATTGTTTCATTGGTTAACTAAGCCTCCACAGCTTTTGAGAGGATATACAACTAATAGAGTCAGGATTTGAATTCAATTTTATTTAACTCTCAAGTAAGTTCCTTTAACCAGGTCACTGATTACCTCCAGAGCCAAAGATGAGTCTACCACTGCAGCAAGGAGGAACTGGTAAGGAAGTCCACGCTGTTAGTTCTTTGACTAGTGTAATTCAATGTTCAGTCTTTGATATTGACCAGCTAGGGAACTGGGCTGAAGTTGAATAATCTCCTAAATGTGTCTTAAGTTTTCATTGATCCATGTTAAATTCATTAATATTTTTTGTCTGCATCAATCTCTTGGGTACATGTAGGTTCCATTTTTTCTTATTCATTATATTTTTATATATCCATAACTGTTCTATCATTCCTGGATTTAATAAATTGGCTGACAGAATAAAGATTAAAAAGAAACTAAAAGACTAGAATGAGGGAATGAAAAGGAATAAGAATAAATTAGGAATCAGGAATGGAGGTTCAATTAATCAGACAGTTGACTATGAAATGATAGTTTAAAAAAATAAAAAGATGGCCACTCAATGGCCAACCACAGGACATGATGACCTCAGGTTGCCTTAGTAAAAAATAAAGGCTACCATAAAGGGTGAATAGTTCTAGTTCAGTCTATGTTGCAAGTATATTAAGTGCTGCCCTAGACACAGGCTGTAATATGTACAAAGACATTTGAGTATTAAAAAAATATAAGAAAATGGTGATTAAAAGCCACCATTCATGAGACTTGGGGTATATGTGGAAGAGAAGGACAGAGTAACTATCTTAAAATATTTGAAGGTGGGGAATGGGTTCATTGTAAAGAACTAGGGCCAAATGCAAAGAAATTTCAAGGGGCTGATTTTGGCTCAGAAAGGGAGATTTTTCTTATTGTCAGAGTTGACAAAATGGAATGTGTGTCTAAATGGTGATAAACTTCCCATACTTGAAATGTAAGCACAACCCAGATGACTACTTGTGAGAGATGCATCGGAGAAAATTCTGACATTGAAAATGGATGAGGGTGGGCAATGACTCTATGATTTCTAGGGTCCCTTCCAGTTCTGAGAATTCATATTTAATATTTCTTACCCTCCATTCACCAACTGCTCAATCCCCTTAAACACCATGTATTTCTCTAAGCTTTAATTTCCTCTTCAATAAAACCTGTGAAACCCCAGGTTTGATGTTAAAATTCTAGTTATATTTTCCTAGGATTATGATAATTATATTTATTAAAATATGTTCATGAAGAAGCTAAAAATCACCTCGAGGCACACTGGAAGGCACTAGACTAGCTGATCCCTATGATCTCTTTGGCACTAAGGTTCTGTTGTTCTTAAGTTTTCAGTAACATCTTGGAGGGGAAAACTTTGGAAATGATGATGAGACCTCTAAGAGGAGGTGCTCATTTGACCTTCCTCACATAGTCTGTATCACTCAGGAAACTTCGGTGGTATTGCTGCAAATGAGGGAAAAGCACTCTGAATGACTACAAAAATGAAAGCCAAATGCTATTACTAGGATCCATCTCTCAGCTCTTTTTAGGCTAGGTCTCTTTATGGCACTACAAATGCTTATAATGGTTCTAAAGCTCACATCCCCACATAAGTAAGCCCAACAAGGATGAGAAGATTGAGTTCTAGCATTCTTAGTAAAAATCTAGAAGCGCTATCATGGATTCACATGCTTGTTCCAGAACCGACTGCTGTAGCTGAAATGTTAGAATGGATGGGGGGATGTTAATGTCAACTAAACAATATGTTGAGAATGAGGGAAATTAGTCCTCTAAGGAAATTTAGATTATCAGATAAAGGAATAAGCAACGTTGTACAGTATAGCTTTTGGGCAGCATTAATCTACAGTACCCATGAAAACAACAGCTATATTCTCTTCCTAAAGAGAGATCATATAAAATCTCATCCAGTTATTCAAGCTAGATCGAAGTCCAGTATTTCAAATCAATATGTAAATGATGTCAAATGACTTTTAAAAAAAAATGACTCTTAATGGTCCAGTGATCTGTGTGTAATTTTACACACATTTTATTTAATAGAAAAAATAGAGCCACAGTAAAAATTCCTAGTTATAAACAAGAGAATGTGAAACACCCAGAGGCCATTGGTTCTCATGTACATTACAATATTTTTTAACCTAAATGATAAAGACTTGCTATTTTGCAGTGAGGCTCTGGAGCCATCTTGGGTTTCCTTTCCAAAAGGATTGGTTTTGGTTGTTATTTCTGTGTCTCTCCAGAGGACTGTGTAGTTTTAGCAGTCCATTGCTTGTTGGTATATACAGTGAGGGATGGAACACAGATTTGACTTAAGGTTGGGCACTCACAGAGTATTGCAGAGTTGGGAGTTTGCTTGTGATAGAAATCCCTTATGACTTTAATTGATTCCTATTTATGTGTTTCTGGTTGGATGGTTAATTTTAAGTGCCAATCTGTACCTAAATATTTGGTCAACCATTATTTGGGATGATAATAATATTTAAATGAGAAATTTAGGTCAAGCAGATTGTCCTCCTCAATATGAGTATGCCTCATTCAATCAGTTGAAGCTTGCAAAGAACAAAAGGATAGACCAGCCCCAAGTAAGAGAGGATTCTTCCTTCTTAGTAGTCTTAAAACTAGGACATCCCTTTGGACTAAAACTGAAACACTGGGTCTCATGGGCCTCCAGCTTTGTGACAAACTGCAAATCTTGAGACTTTCCACACTCCATAACTGTGTGATCCAATTCATATAGTAAATCTCTTTCCATACATATGCATCCCATTTATTCTGTATTTCTGGAGAACTCTAATATACTGTGAGTTTCATTGATTAGTAATAAAAGTTAAGAGATCTAGTTGATTTATAGATTTTTATTAAAATACAGTTTTTGATGACTGTAAGTTAATAGGTTCTGCTTCCACAGTCGTCTACTTGGGAACAAACCAAATTAGAAAGCAGGATGGTGAGGAACAGCTATTCTTCCTTTGCTGGACAGCACAATAGTTGCATATTTTCATTTTTTGACAGGCATGGAAGGTATAACAAGAGGATTATAGAACTGGTCTGGGGAAATCAGGGCCCCATCTTACCATACTGTGCTTCTTTCTTTTACTCTTACTAACTTGATTTTAGGAAGGAATTTGACTTTTCAAAGATCTAAAACTCTGCACGCAGTCAATTTGGATAACAGAACACAAGCACAAAGTTTCTTACAGGAGAACTCTACTTCATTCATTCCTGGCCTTTAAAGGCATTATTTTTTTTTAATTTTTTTATTTTTTGGTACCAGGGAATCAAACTTGGGACCTTGAGCTTGTGAGGGAGGCGGTGGAACCACTGAGCTAAATCCCTGGCCCTAAAGGCATTATTTTAAAAGTAAATCAGTCTCATAAGATTTGCAAGCCTTCAACCTGTAACCAACACATTCCTACAACCTGAATTTTTTCTCTAAGTCTCTTAAGGCAGCAGCCTGAGAGAAATATGGGTTGAAGGTCCCAATATATATCAGATAATAAAATAACAGCTATTACACTACTACAAAATAAGAATGGCCAATGGCCAACTGTAGTGAAAACTGTTAGTTGTCTTACAATACCCATTTAACTGTCCTCATTAGTTAGGCAATGGAGAATAAAGACTTCCATTCCATTCATACCTGGTCAAGAGTAGCAAATGGGATATAAACAAAAGTGCTGTGCACAACTTCCAAAAATGTGTGGCACTATTTCAATTCAGTCAACATTGTAATCCAGAGGTTACTACTTGTGCTACATTTCATTTCCTGTTTATCAAATTCTGCTTGATTTAAGAGAAAAAAAAGGAATAGAGACTCAAACAATTTCTTCTCAGTCATGATCACCCTGGCTAGCTGTCCTAATAGGCGCAAAATGGGCTAACTCACTTTTAGCCTAACCTCTTTATTGCAGAGGAAAGTCTGCGCCCTGCTTATTCTCATCCACATTTTTGTAGTTCCCTCAGACTGCACCAGCTTAGGTCACTTGCACAATTTTGAACCAAATGTGATCACAGGACTGGAAGACACTCATCAGATTAGGTTAATTCAATCTATCAAGCAGTTAAGGTACAGCTCAATTCCATTTAAAACTACAGAGAACAGGAGGAAAGTGGTGGCTTCCCAAGGATACTCAAAGTATTGTTACCAGAAAAAAGGGGGCTCTGTGTCAGGTAGCAAACAATAGATGCTTACTATGCTGCTATGGTTTAGATCTAAAATGGCCCCCATCTAACATGTCTGGAAAGTGACTGGATCATGGAGACTTATCAGTGGATTCATCTACTAATGAGCTCAATAGCTGAATGTGCTGTTGCTAGGAGGTGAGACCTGGTAGGTGGTGGGATGCTAGGAGGGTATATTCTTGTTCCCAGCTTCTCTCTTTTCTCTTTGCTACCTGGCTACCAGGGGATTTCTTCCACTATGTGCCTCTGCCATCCTGTTCCTCTTGCTTTGGAGCCAGATGACCATGAACTAAAGCCATGCGCCAAAATAAACCTCTCTCCTGGAAGCTGTTGGTGTTGGGTATTTTGTCCCAGTGGTGAGAAAGTGACTAAGACTCATGTCCTTTAATATAATTTAGGCTTTGTACAATCACTTGACCTAAACTTTACATTCCTTACTTCTTTTTGGAGAAGTACTAAGTGGTACCACAGGAAGCTATTCAATATTAAAGTACTTCTGGGTGGGATAAGATACAGGAGTTCAAATAAAGTACTTTTTCTGGGTTAAATAATTAATTTGTTTTCCCTCTTTCTTAAGGGACATACAAGTTGGTCAGGGGAAAAAGAGAACTGCTTTAAAAAAAAAAAATCAGACCAAACCAAACCTTACAACTGCCACCTAAGAAAGTAAGAAAAGAACATCTGGATTATTCTCTCCCTTCAACTGTCCACATGGTCAGCCACAAACAGTAGCTTCCTTCTTACAGAGTCCATTACCTGGAAGACTGGATACCCACGCTCTCTTGGCCTTCTTCAGCACCTCAAATTTTCCATTTCCAGTGCTTAGAAGTTTTGTTTGTGAGGGTCCAAATATGGCAGAAACTATTACAGGCTTTTAAGCTGCAATAGCATGGAGGCCAAAGGTGTTGGCTGAATAACTGACTAACCTTTCCAGGAAGATATTTGGAGCAGAGAATTTGAAAAAACACCTTCCAATCTGTCAGGAACATGGAAAAAGTTGCTGTCTCTTTTATGTTGTTGAGGGTCCTAAATGTACAGTATCACAGTGTCTGGTTAACCAGGCCCTGATACTTCAAAACACAGATTGAACTCTAATGTTTTTCTTTAGCAACAGAGAGCAGCACAGTCAAAAGTAGGACCACAGGGCTCTAGGAAAAATAAGAAGTTATTGGGCTTTAGGGACTGTCTTTGCACCACAGATTTATACCATATGGACTTAAACTAGAATCAAATGTTCAAGGAGCCAAAAGAAATTACAATATCAAAAGGTGGTGTGTGACAATTTCTTCTAACAGCAAAAATAACCAAGAGTGCTTAGCAGAAACCTGAGAGAAATGAAGTTTTCTGAAATATTAAGTGAAACCACCATGTAGAATTCTCTACATTACCTCCTATCTAGATAGGAAACTTCCCTTTAGAAAAAATTACATGGTCCCAAAATGAACCTCACCAGTCTCTATTACTAACATGAACTTAAAAAAATCATATGGCTCAATTTCTTCTTCTTCATTGTATAATTCAAAGCATGAATACTTGCCTCTATCCCATGAAATTAAGACTCACATTTCTGAAGGCCTCTCATTTGTCTGCTCATGTGTTTTCATGGATTTCCTCCAACCATCCCATTTCACTTCTGAATCCCTTCCCAGAATTTCCAACAGGTTACAAAATTACATTTCCCTTCATGTTGCTGTACTAGCTTCCCTCCAAGTGCAATCCCTCAAGTCTGTCCTGTCTAGAAGCAAGGCCCAACTATGGTTGGATTCACCAGCATGCTGAGCACATGTTCCTTCTGCAGCTCAATGTAATGTTAATGATAATTTCAATATAATGTGACAGTTGCCAACAGTTATCTTTGCATTCTTATGTCCTTCACACATGGGGCCCTTATAGCCACACTGTCTGAGGTCTGTGCAACAGCTTTGAGAAGTGTTTAAGTTAAGCAGTATGTCATTCACAGAGGACAATGAAAAACACCTGATGGCTAATATCCTGGAACCCACTGAAAGAAACAAATTAAAAACAGTTTTAAATTAAGTGAATTAAGTTTTTTTTGGTACTGGGGATCAAACTCAGGACCTTGTGCTTGTGAGGCAGGCGGCGGCACCACTGAGCTAAATCCCTGGCCCTAAGTGAATTAAGCTTTTACATTTAAACCAGCAAAGTCTGTGAGAAACATGGATAAAAGACTCAAGAAAATATGCCAGGAGAAAGAGCTTGATTTCTATCATTGAAGAGAAAAGACAGAAAACTGTCAAAGTAATGTATTAGATGAATGATTAAACAATTATTTCCATTTAAGTAGAAATAAACTACAACTTCAAATTTTCATGAAATATCACATGAATTTAGGACAGCATATAGTGACTAGAAGAAAGCCCACAATAGTTAAGGATATGCCCTGTGAAGCTTGACTTGTCTTGTTTTGACTTCTAGATCACTTACTTACTCTCTATGTGACCTTGAGCACATTCCTCAATGTGGCTGGACCTGTTTGCTTGCTGATATAAGCCAGGAATGACCTTATTGACTGTAGAGCTCACAATTTAACATCTCTGAAATCTTTTCAGTCTTAAAACTGCTGTTAAGGAAACAAACAAACAAACAAAAAAACCTACCTGCTGTTGGCCAGTCCAGTCATGATATTGCTTGTGCACACGTGGATTTGGTGGTTATACCTGGTGGGGACAACTGGATAGTCTTCAAATTGTTGTTGTGATTATTGACCTAAAATCTACAACACTGTCAGATCAAGAAAACACTAGCACCAGGAACTGCAGAATTGGTGTCAGTGACTTTAACAAAAATCCCTGAGACAGTGATGGAGCATTTCACTGAGAATTACAGTACCAAGTGACATGAGAAAGATGTTGGAATAGGAAGTTCCCATGCAGAAATACTGATTAGCAATTATTCAGAGAATGTCTTTGTGAAAATACCAGAACCTGAAGATCAGGATGAAGTACCCATTTGTAGCACACAAGTACACGTGTGCACATGTGTAAACACACACACACACACACACAGGCATTAGAAAGGTAAAAGTGGTTTCACTTTGACTATATTTACCCTCCCATAGACTGGTACGTCCTCACAGAAGAGAGGAGTCTATTTATTCTCCAATGGGAAAAAGAGAGCCTAAGGCAAACATTCAGTTTCCCCAGCATTCCAGGGTGCTTCCTGAAAGGTGAAACAGAATTGGGTTCTGCCCAGCTAGTGACCCCAACCCACCATGGAGCACTCTCAAGTATCTCATTCAAGTAGAGAAACAAGCAAGCAGAATGGATCCAGAGGGTCTGTCTGATCATAAAGTCCAATCTTTGGCACTGTCTGAACATGGAGTTCAACTAGTAGCATAGCCCACTGTCCAGGGAGCACAATGTGTGACCTCACATGAGAAGAGGAGATTTCAGAGGCTAGCCAACAGCCCCATTTGACCAGACATCTGGAAGAAAGCCCTAACTTGCATGAGGATTCTATCAGCAGGTCCATTCAGAACCAAGACTGGGGTGACTGGTATAGGTCTTTCCTTATCAAAACAAACCTAAGGCTGGAAGAGATGATAGTTTCCTCAAACATAAAGATACCAATGGAAATACAAGGGTCACAAAGAATGAGGAAAACATGACACCATCAGAGGAAACTAATAAAGCCCTAATTAACTAAAGAAATTGAAAAAATCAGGAACAAGACAGGATATCTGCTATCACCACTCCTGTTCAATAGTTCTTGAAACATTAGCCAGAGCAATTAGACAAGAAATGAAAGGGATGTGAATAGGAAAAGAAAAGTATCAATATTTGCAGATGACATGATCCTCTCAATAGAGGATCCCCAAAACTCCAACAAAAGATTCCCACAATTGATAGCAAGGTACAAGGTCAACTCTAAAAAATCAATAGTGTTCCTGTACACCAATAATAGACTCACCAAGACAGAAATTAGGGAAACAATACCTTTCACAATGGCATCAAGAAAAATAAAATACTTAGGGATTAAACTAACCAAGAAAGTGAAAGACCTCTACATGAAAACTACAGTACTCTGAAAATGGAGAGCAAAGAAGACATCAGAAAATGGAAAGATATCCTCTGTTCCTGAAAAGGCTGAACCAATATTGTCAAAATGGCCTGGCCGGGGATTTAGCTCAGTGGTTCTGGCGCCTGCCTCACAAGCATAAGGTCCCGGAAAAAAAAAAAAAGAAAAGGGCCATACTTCCAAAACTGTTACATAGATTTAACACAATTCCAATCAAAATACCAACAGCATTCTTCACAGAACTAGAGACAGCCATCCTAAAATTCATATGGAACCGGAAAAGACCTAGAATAGCAAAAGCAATTCTGGGCAACACAGGCAAGGCAAGAGGCATCACAATCCTGGGCTTGAAGTTATACTATAAAGCTACAGTGATGAAAAACAGCATGGTACTGGCAACGACACAACACAAAACAACAACAAAAAACCAAATCAAACCAAACCAAACCAAAACAAAAAAACAGCAAACAAAACCAGACTTGTGGGTCATTGGAACCGAACAGAGGATGCAGAAATAAACTACATGCACATTCAGCTATCTTATCTTTGACAAAGGGGCCAAATACTTTCCCTGGAGGAAAGATGGCCTCTTTAACAAATGATGGTGGGAAAACTTGCTATCCTCTAGATCCATCTCTCACCATGCACTAAACTAAAATCAAAATGGATCAGAGATCTAAATATTAAAAAAAACCCCAACCTGCTGGAAGACAAAATAGGTAAAACTTCTGAAGACAAAGGCATAGGCAAAGACTTTCTGAACAGAATCCTGGGTGCACAACAAATAATACCAGAAATCAACAAATGGAATCACATCAAATTCTGCACAACAAAGGAAACCTCCAACAGAGTGAAAAGAAAGTCTACTGAATGGGAAAAAATTTTTGGCAGCTACTCCTCAGACAAAAGACTAATATCTAGAATATATAAAGAACTCAAAAAGATTAGATCCACTAAATTTAAAGACTCAATTAAAAAAATGGGGATCTGAAATAGACATTTCTCAGGTGAAGTACAAATGGCTTAAAAATACTTTAAAAAAATGTTCAACATCACTAGCAATTGGAGAAATACAAATTAAAACAACATTGAGATTCCATCTTACTCCAGAAATAGTGGCTATTGTTGAGAAATCAAATGATAACAAATGCAGGAGAGGCTGTGAGGTAAAGGGGAGAAGGAATTTCACTGTTGGTGGGAATGTAAACTAGCACAAGCACTACGGAAACCAGGATAAAGATTCCTCAAAAAACTAAAAATAGAAATTCCATTTGACCCAGCTATTCCCCTTCTAGGTCTCTTCCCCAAAAAGTTAAAGACAACATTTCACAGTGATATATGCATACTCATGTTTATAGTCACACAATTCATAGTAGCTAAGTCTTGGAAGCAGCCTATATGTCCATCAACAGATGAACGGATAAAGAAAATGTAGTTATATACAATGGAACACTACTCTGCCATAAAGGATAAATGAGAGTTATTTGTAGAAAGATGGATGCACTTAAGAGACTATAATATTTAGTGAAATAAATCAGATACACACGCTTTAATACTGCCTGGCTTCTTTTCTACAAAAAACCCAGTATATAAATGTAGCACAAAGCAAGAGACAATAGGAAAAAAGAGAGAAAAGTTATTGCAATCCAGTATGTATAATGTATTCAAAACTTTACCCTAATTGAGTATAACTGTGTTATGTGATTTTTGGCCTGTTAGCCTGGCTCTTAATCTGTATTTATGTTAATTAACTTGATAAGGACTTATAAAATAAAAAGAATTTGATGTTGGCAAAAAATTTTTTTAAAAAAGGGGTAGAGAGGAAAAGGAAAAAGAAGTTGAGACGTTATGTATATGTACCAATTCCCCACAACGCATGTAATCATTATGTACTGCAAATGTACTAATAAAAATTTAAAAAATTAAAATAAATTGAGACCTATGAATTGAATGACAAAGAATTAAGAATAATCCTATTAAAGAAGTTGAGTGAACTACAAGAAAACAGAGATATACAACTAAACAAAATTAGGGAAACAATACAGGAACAAGAGAAGTCTAACAAAGAAAGAAAATTCACACATACTAATCCAGAGCTGAGGAATACAATGACTGAAGTAAAACATTCAAGAGAGCTTCAACAATAGACATGATCAAATAAAAGAATCAGAATTCAAAGATAAGCCTCCTAGAATTATCTAGTCATAGGAGCAAAATGAAAAAATGTAACTGTAAAGAAAGTTTAAGAGACACTATTAAGCAAAACAGTATTCAAGGCGGGATAGAAAAAATGTTTAAATTTTAAAAAGTGCATTATAATAATAGACACATTTCCATCAGTCCCCTGAAAATATTCTCTTTACTTCAAATCACTTACCTCATTGTTGGCACATTCCAAAGCAGTTCCAGAAATCCTTTTTTGGTAATAAAAACTGTAGTCCTACCTTACAAGAAATGGTACAGGGAATTTTTCAATTTGAGATAAAAGGACTCTAACAGCATAAAAATATATGAATGCATAAAATTCACTGATAAGGAATCAAATTCAGAATCCTCTAGAATTGTAATAGTGGTATGTACCTTAAGGGTACACAGTCTTATTACTTCTATTCAACATAATATCAGAAATCCTAGCCAGAGCAATTAGTCAAGAAAAAGAAAACACATCCAAATCAAGAAGGAAGAGATACAGTTTGTTTGCAGATGACACGATATTGAAAACCTAGATTCCAACCATCAGTGTTAGAATACATGAATTCTGTAAAGTTGCATTTCTGTGCACAAGCAATGAACTAACTGAAAAAAGAAAATTAAAAAATATCCCCATTTACAATAGCATAAAAACCAAAATACTTAATAAATTTAAGTACGGAGGTGAAAAGAGATATATACTGAAATTGAAGCACAAATAAATGGAAAGATATTATGTGTTATGGACTGCATGAATTAATTTTTTTTTTTTTTTTAGTACCGGGGATCAAACTCGGGTCCTTGCGCTTGTGTAGCAGGCAAAGAAACCACTGAGCTAAATCCCCGGCCCTCTGCAAGAATTAATTTTGTCAAAATGTCCATCCTACTCAAAGCAATCTATAGATCAACTGCAATCCCTATCAAAATTCCAAAGGCATTTTCCATAGAAGTAGAAAAAAAAATCCTAAAACTCATATAGAACCCTAAAGACCGTAAGTAGTCGAAGCAATCCTAAGAGTAACAAAGCTGGATATATCATACTTCTTGATTTCAAATATCAGAAAATTGTAAAATGATAGTAACCAAAACAACATTATATTCTCATATAAAGAGACATGTAAACCAATGAAACAGAACTCAGAAATAAACTTATGGATACATATCAATTATCTTTGAGCCACCAAAAAGATATGAGGAAAGGAGAATCTCTTCAATAAATGGTGTGAACTCATTACGTACTGCAAACATATACTAATAAAACTTTAAAATTTTTCTGACAAAAAATGGTGTTGGAAAACTGGATATCTACGTACAAAAGAATGAAATTGACTCAATGATGCTTTTTTTTGTGACTGAAGGGTGAAAAGAAACAGAGATAAAGTGACAATGTTGTAAAATTAGGTTAAGACTAATGTCATGGAGTCTACCAAAGGTCAGGGTAAGGAGTTTTGGTACTTTATTCAGAAAACATATGAAATTGGACCAGTCTACACTCCCACCAACAGTGCAGATCAGTGTGGAAATTCCTCAAAAAAAGTAAAACTAGAGGTTCCATTGGACCCAGCAATTCCCCTTCTTGGTATCCCCCAGAAAGAATTAAAAGCATCATGCCACAGCATTATATGCACATCCATGTTTATAGCAGCACAGTTTGTAATAGTTAAATTTTGGCAACAGCCCAAATACCCATCAACCAATGGATTAAATTTTTTTATACAATGGAGTACTACTCAGCCATAAAGGAAGATAAACTTGAGACATTTATAGCTAAATGGATGTACCTTGAGATGATACTCTTAAGTGAAATAAATTGGACACACGTGTGTAAATGCCACATTGCTTCTCTAGTGTGAGAAACTGAAAGTGTAAATGAGGAACAAAATGTGTAATTGTGAAACAGGAAGAAAATGTCCAAATGGATAGGGAAACTAGGGAGGGAGGTGGGGGAAAGGAAGGAAAGGAAAAAAATATGAGAAAAGGAAAAAATGGAAACAAAGCTTTTGTAAATAAGGAGGGGAAGAGGAGCTGAAGGAAGGGGAGGGAAATGGGAAGAAAAAGAATCAAGATATATCATGTACAGGTACAAATTCCCTATGATGAATGTGATCATAATGTACACTTAAAATGTACCAATAAATTTAATTAAAAAAAGAATATGAAATTGGAAATAGTAGAGTGGTAGAATTGCTTGCCAATGGCTAAATGATGCATTTGGTTCTAAAGTACAAAACAACAGCCTACCACATCCCACTATGAAAAATGCTTATACTTCATTTTAAAGAACACAGATACACATACTTCATATATAGTTTTCAAGGACTAAAGTTAAAAGAAAATATTTTGTAGTGAAGATGCTCAAAAGTTTATTTAAGCTCAATTTTTATGAAGTAGTCTTCATTTTCAAAGTACTTTATCCTAATATAGCTAATGTCAAAATCTATTTTTTCAAACATTGATAAAACTGGAAAAAAGTTTCCAAATTGGTGAAGAAAATGGATGCGTACTATGTGCATCTGATCAAATCAGTAACATTTACACACAAATGAATAAGGAGAGGGACTCATGATGGTAAAGCAAAGCAGCAATGTTATCAAGCAAAAATTGCAATTTTGAATTTTATGTTTTCTGTTAGTACAAATCAAAAGCCTATTCCTACTTGTGATAGTTAATTGATTACGTCAAGTTGAGTAAGAAATACCCAACTGGGGCTGGGGATTTAACTCAATGGTTTCGCCGCCTGCGCAAGCCCAAGGACCTGAGTTCGATCCCCGGTACCAAAATAAAAAATAAAAAAGAAAAGAAATACCCAACTAAATTGGCTCAGCATAGTTCTGGGTGTGGAAGACCCACTGTAGGGAGGATTGTCACCAGAATGCTATAAAAGGGTAATGAAGAAGGATTGCTTCTCTTTCTTTTCTTCCTTCTTCTCTTCGCTTTCACCTTGGACTTCAAGTCTGCTGGCTCTTGGCGCTGACTTTCCAGCCTTTAGCATGGATTCTTCAGCCTTTCCATTCCAGACCCTTTAGCCTCCTGATACAGACTCTCACGGGATACTACATGAAACTCTAGACCTTCAACTGGATCCTTTGGATCCCCAGGGTGCAGACTGACGTTTTGCACTCTTTACGCCCGAGTCTGTGGGCGGCCATCATGAGCCAATCTGTAAATTCTTATATATGTGTATATCTTGCATATTGTTTCTCTAGTGAGCACTGATACAGTACTTAAATTCAAATAGGGGGTAGTGAACACCCGATCTTTCTTCACCTGCTCCCTATACTCTTTCTTTAATAATTTCTCCTCCCTTGGGGGAATGAATGCCTTTCCTGATCAGTCAAGAATGTGACCCAATATGGGCAAAATAAAAAAATTCCAAAAATTTCTATAGTTTCCTGTTACTGGTTATAGTGAGGCAAGCTGAAAATGTCAATTGCTACTATCCACCATCCTTGATTCACTCACTGTCCCTCAGCCAAAGAGAAAATCTTCCTGGATAAGAAAACCAGTTGGGGGTGGGAGGATAAAGCTGGATGTGGGGGATGGCAAGATGACTTTCTGGTGTTTGGTAGTCATGCCCATACTTCCCTGAATATGAACCAATAAACTGCCCCTCCTGGCGACATTAGTTTACATTTTTATTGCTTGGAATGAAGGATAATTGGTTAATAATTAAAGGTGCATTAACAGGAGCTGGCTGAGTAGCTCAATGTTAGAGTACTTGCCTGGCCCAGAGTTCAAATCTCAGCACTGGTAAAAAAAAAAATTAATGTCTACCTGAAAATAAACTTAACACATTTTAATGCAATAGTATACAATTAAATAAAAGACTAACATCTTTGTGTAAAATTTAGTAGTATTAAATCAGGTAAAATACATGCGATAACATAAATTGGATGATATTAAATCAGGTGCAACACATAGCATATGCCAACTTAAAACAACTGGCATTATAGTTATGTGGTTAACATTTTTTGACACTCTGAAATCTGAATCCCACTATCTGCTACAGGGAAACAAACTGGCCAAACTGGCTCATCTATACTTTAGAATATCAAATATCTAATATAGTAATACTAAATTCTTATAATAGAAACAGGTACAAGTTTTATTTACTATATTGCTATCTATTGATCCCACATACAATAATTAATATTTATGAAAAGCCTAGAATCTCTTTGAAATCAATTTTAAAAATGAGGCCAGGTGGAGCTTTTCTCTTCTTAAAAGGTGATTCATGAACAAAATGCAGGATGTTGAACTTAACATGGGTGAAGGAGTTTGTTTGCACATTAGAATTTGTCAAGAATCCAAAAAGGGAGAGGGCCTCTCTGAAAAGAAACTTAGTTTCAGTACTACAAACTCTAGGGCTCCCAGTGAATTATTCTAACTTCACTCCCTCCAACATACCTACTTTCTAAAATATATATTTATTATAAATCCTATGTGAATGAATGTGCATATATATCAAATGAGCTGGTATTTACGTGAACTCTGCTAAATTCTTTAAGAAATAGCTCATAACTGAAAAGTTTAATAGAATTCTAGAAAACAGAAATGGCAAAGATGCATCAGATCATGAAGGACCTCCCCCTCTTTCATTTTCTTCTTGAGGAAAGTACAGGATTAATTCTTTTGGGTTTTGTCCAGTTTTCAATTTAAATTCTAGAAGGGATGGAACTCAACATTTTTCTTGGAAATGAGACTACATCATAACACATTTCACTTTTAGGAAATTCCTCTCCACCCTGATATTCAGATCATATGTTCTTTTTGTGTACTTTATCCCACTTTCCCTAACAACTCTATGACACATTTGATTCAATTCATCCTATCTCTCGCCTGTTTCAAGAAGACTTTTCACTTTTGGATTAAATCTGAATCCCCTGAAATCCAATTTAATTGTCTATCTAGTAATATTATAAACCAAATAATTCTACATAAATTCTTCCTATACCAGATTTCTGAACTTGCTTCACAATATAAATATATTTCTCAGATTGTAGGGCCTTTTAACTTTCTATGAATCAATTTCCACTGCTTGCTTGCTTGCTTGCTTGCTTCCTTCCTTCCTCCCTCCCTCCCTCTCTCTCTCATTCAGGGGTTATTGGAGATTGAACCTGGGCCCTTCACAATAAGCTGCATCCCCTGGCCCTTTAAAAATTTTTTCTTTTGAGACAGAATCTTGCTAAATTCAGCCTCCAAACTTATGATCCTCTCCTGCCTCAACCTCCCACAGCAAAGGGTCACAGGCACGAGCCTCCATGCAGGCTCCATTGGTACTTTTACACAATGGTTTTTATTTTTCTTAAATTCTTTTATTGGTACATTTTAGGTAAACAATACATTTACATTTATCATTGGGTGTTTGTACCTGTACATGATGTATCTTGGTTATTTTTTCCCCATTCCCTGTGCACCCTTCACCCCCTCTACCCTTCCCTATTTACATAGACTGCTTCAATTATTTTTAATTTTCTCATAATTTTTCCTTTTCTTCCTTTCCTTTCCCCTCCTATCTAGAATATATAAAGAACTGAAAACAATCAGACCCCCCAAATTCAAAAACCCAATTCAAAAATGGGCATCTGAAATGAACAGACATTTTTCAGACAAAGAATTAAAAGCAGAAATAAATACATGAAAAAAATGTATACAGCGGTCTTTTAGTCACTGTTGTCTTTGGAGTCTCTTCTCCAGTTTCCATTCCAAGTTACTTTTGCATTTATGTTGTACAAACTTCTCCTGAGTTCATTTTATAACTGTTCGTATTTCCAATCTAAGTCTCTTTAATGCCTTTCGTTTTGTCTAGAATTTGTTCCAATTATAAACTAAAACTGAATTTCATTAATGTCCAATTTTATCATTTTTTGTTTGTTTGTTTGGTACTGGGAACTGAATTTGGGACCTTGGCTTGTGAGGCAGGTGTGGCACCACTGAGCTACATCCCTGGCTCTGCTTTTTTAACCATTGAGTACACAGATGCAATACAGATGCAGTCATCTTTTAATCTTTTATAGACATATTGCTGTTTCATAACTGTATAAATTCCAATAAAATTAGCAAACCGTGAGCTGCCATAAGGTATAAATTAAGCCATATATATGCACAAATACACACATACACATTTCAATAATACACTGATGAATTCCAAGTGTCTTCTTTTTTCCTTTAGTTACTGCTGGATATATCAAAATACTATACCAAACTGGTCATCACAATACCTCTGCTTGTGCAGTAATGAAAGTGGATTGGGAATAAAAAGAGGCACAGAATTCATAAGACATCTAATTGTGTGAACAAGAAGTGTCAAATCTGTTAACACAGATCGTTCAATGTACAGAGCTGCTGATTTTCTGAACTTAATATAAGAAACAGTAGTTAAGTACTGAGTCAGCAAGAAGACACTGTACTGGGAGTTTCCCAAGTGCAAAGACTGCCTTAAGAGGGATAAGTTACAAATAAATCCCAAAGACAGGAACAGGCAACTGATGGGAGGATCACTTCTCCTTGCCTAGATGGTACACAGCATGATGGTTCTCTTTAGTGAGGTTCCATTATAGAGACAGTCATCTTCAGGTTGGCTTGGTTTTTTTTTCATTAAGTTTATTGGTACCTTTTAGGTATACAATACAGTTACATTCATCATTGGGAATTTGTACCTTTACCCAATAGTTTCTCTGGTGCGAGAAACTAAAAGTGTAAATACGGATCAAAATGTTTAACTGATAATGTGAAATAGGAAGAAAGGCTTGGTTTTGATTCAAACCAACAAATAAAACATTTTCGGCCTACAGAATTAAGCACATTAAAGACTATGCTGAGGTGCAAAAAGGGTTTCACACTATAAAACGGGGGCCTCTGAAGTCAATTAATTCAAGAGTCTAGAAAATGTTGTTAAAAAAAGTTTATATTATTTAATTACTTTTCAGGCAAAACATTCTCACTGCCCACTGATAATAACCTAACCATCCAATAGTCCATCGATGTATAATCTTCTGCAACTGTCTGGGAATTTTCATCTTCTTTCAGAAGAAGTGCTCAATTTTTACTGCCAAGGTTCTTGGTAGGTTCACTTTTTACTGGAAAAAAAAAAATAAGTAAACATACAGTCAAATGTTTACACTGTTTCTATTTATCCTGTTCTGTTTTTCCTCCATCTCTTCTCCCTTCGGATGCATAGCAACAGCACTGCTCACAAGGAAAGACAAACCATGTCATGTGCCAGGCAGCTGGGAGATACAGTTTTGGCCATAATAAATAGAGAAATGATGTCTGAAAGTGGCAATTATATTTTGTGAGTTAACATCCTTCCTGACTCTGTGGAAGACTTGGGAATGGACACTCACAGTGTGGTTATGATTCTCTGCTCACACAACCGAATAGATCACTATTATCACATAGGCTGGCCATATGTGGTTGGAATCAATTTTTCCATGATTTTTTCTAAACTTAAAATTGAGGGTCTGTATATGCTGAATGAATGTGGGCTGACCCAAGACTAGCCAGCCAATGGGCATCTCCTTCCTTTAATAGGGAAAGACACAGAGCAGGAATGGAGCTCCTAGGAAGCTTCTGTCATGCCTAGGACAAACAAGACTAAGTTTAATTCACTCACTAAAGACATTTCCTTGAGGGCAGGACATGAACCTTTCCCCTCTATATCTAGCTCTGCAGAATCAATATAACTACAAGTCATTCTTTAAATGTTTTTTTTCAATCTGCAATGGGAACCGGAGTAAATATTCTATTCATTTCATTGTGCCATGAAGCTAAAAGGACATAACACATTAAAATGTTTTAAAAATCATTAAAGTTAAAATATATATTATTCTAAAAAAATGGAAATGATGTCTATGCAAATAGGGAAGGGTGGAGGGGTGAAGGGCGCACAGGTAATGGGGAAAAAATAAGAATCAAGATACATCATGTACAGGTACAAACACCTAATGATAAATGTAAACGTATTGGATACCTAAAATGTACCAATAAAAGAACTTAAGAATAAAAAAAAAATCTGCTTAAACTTTATGAAAGCTGATAGCAGAATCAAACTTAAGACTTTTGGCTTGTATTTCAACTCACACGTTCTTTGGGGTTTGCTTAGATTTTGGATTGTATCAGCAACTAAAATAGTCTTAACTGAATCTATTCTTTGAGTAAGGTACTAAAATAAGTTTCATCTAAGAGACAATCCCTGTCTTTGAGGAATTATATAAACTCTAGCAGAATTTTTTAAGGCTTCTGTGATATTATATTAGTTGTTTCCTCCTCTACCTCCCTTTGCACTTTATCTGAACTCTGTCCCAGTACCCACTGTACTATAAAGTCAGGTGCCTGATCCCTCTCCCTTACTCCATACATACGGAAAGGGAAAGGATGAAAAGAGGGGTAAGGAGGAAGGAGAGCAGAAGAGAGGGAACATAAATCTAAGGGTTTATTGGCCCAATGAAAGACAGATGTATGAGTAGCTGCTAAGCCAGGTATTTTCACTAATTCAAAGTAATCAATTTAGAGTTGGTGTCCTTCTCTAAAGGTGGCCGCATTTTCTAAACTTCACTTATATTAAAACATTAGAGAACACATTTTGCTGATTTTTTAAAATTAATAGGGCTGTAGAGCAATATAGGGAACATTTTCCCTTTTCTTTGTTTAGGTGCCTAATTTTCTTCTAATAGGGTTCTATTCTTTTATCTACAGACTGAAATGTGGCATGCTTTTATCAAGTTGTTTAAGTCTGTTAGTCTAACTTTGGCAAATGAGAGCCTGTGAAGGAAGCTATAGCATCCTGAGCACTTTCCACTGGGTTGATTCCAGGTAAGTAGAATAGAACTCTGCATCTCCAATCTAATGGGCTACCTTAGCTGCTTAACCTTTTATAGTTAGCCTTTTCCATTCCTAAGAAAGAAAGAAAAGGAAAAGTAAAAGAAAAGGAAAGAAAGGAAGAAAGAAAAAGATCTTGTCTACTGCCAACTAATACAGGCAGACTTCTGAAAAAATAAATTATGGCAATCTATAATCATAACAAACATTATGACAACCATCAAGTGTGGAAACTACTGAATCCCAGCCCAGAAACACATTTTTCCACAAACTAGAAAAGAGACACCTTGTACTATGAACTCAGGATCAAAATCCAACTTTTTTGCTTCCAGACTGGGAAAGAATTTCAAAGTTTTCCAAAGAAAATGCTTTGTTCTTTTACAATCCCCCTCCTCATTAAGGGACCACCCTGCAGGATGTCAGATGCTGTGGGATTGTAAAAAGATATAAGCACCTTGAAGTGCTTACAGAAAGAAATGCATGTATAGGAAGGCCTGGTATTATTGTTGAGGTGTATGTACTTATGATGTGACAACTCTGGTATGATCCTTAAATTCTGTTAGATCCTCCTCAGTTCTTTGGTATAGCAGCTCTAAACAATCCTTTGCATACTGAAAGCACAAGTCACCCGTGTTCCTGTAAATAGTTAAACACCACAAACTTGTCAGAAAAAGTGCAAATTTTACTTCAGACTTCAAGAACACTATCACATTAGTCTCACAGCTTCATTGAGTCTTACTTGAATGGGTATTCTAAAAAGGTGAAAGAGGAGCCATCTGTGCTGTGTTTATTTACATAGGCGATGTTTGCCTTGGCTAGCAACTCATATTACTGAACAACTTTCCCTGAAACCAACATCTAGAGAGTGTTATGTGACTTATATTAAAGAAAAAGTAAGGTTTTAGAGTTAAAAAATGTAAAACCAATCATTTAAAACCAAAATGACTAATTTCTTTTAGTTTAAAATTAAATTAGATATTCTCAAAATCAAGACTAAACACCAGATTCATAGGGTCATATTTTATTATTTAAAATTTCATATTTGATAATTAAAATCTAGCTTCAAGTCATAGCACAAACAAAATCTTAGTAATTTTGTAACAAATTTCTCATCCTAACTTGCCAAGGGAAAAAAGCTGTACACACATATAGAGAACATCTTACAACGTAGAATACTGCCTGTATGTCCTCTAATGCTAGTATAACAATAAAACCTGAACCAAGCATGTCAACATTATTTTAAAAAATAGAGATCAATCCAAAAATTCTAAGTTCCTAAGGTGTTTATTATGTTGAAGCTTAGCCTGTACCTGTATTTCTTAGCTGAAAATGGTTTTAAGAAATCTCCCTCATGTTTTAAAATAATTACTGAATTTTGTTCATCCTCCAGAATCTTGCATTCTAAAATGTGATTTGCTTGCTTTAATCATTAGCTGTAAATATGGCCCAGTCATTCTATACACCAAACCTTTGTGAATACATTTAATGCTTCTCCATAAGGCCAAGAAAACCAAATCAAGGACACAAAACTGGTGGTTTTCAAACAGGAAGACAAAGGGTCAATGCAATGGCACTAGCTTAGTCTAAATGGAGCCAAAATTTTACACATGTTCCTTCCAACATTATCCTTTAAAAATACTTTGTTTATCCCTCATTTAAGGAATCTTCCAAGAAAGAGTTTTAACTAGAGTAATTTATCTCACCATGGATAACTTGATTAACGCAAAAAGTGTTCTTTCATATTCAGAGACATTCAAATTTCATTCCTTTACATTTGGCATTATATGTTTACATGTTCTGAAGGAGGAGCAGCAGCTCATTCATTTGGTTCTATTGTTAATAGTAGCAACAGAGTAAATTCTCTAAAGTTTGTAAGTATACCGGGAAAATACAGTTTTAAAGAAAGAAAACTAGTCACACAATTCCTTCAGTTACTCTAGTTATTCTAAGCACTGCAGAAACAAATTTACACTTACCTTGGTGAAGAAGTATCTTGTCATTACTGGATTCTTTCAACACCACATGTAATGTTGGGTATTCAATGATCACTTTGTTCCTCAAATTGTCAAGGAGACTTTTATGAGGATCCAATTCATAATATCTTATTAATAAAAAAAGCAAAACAAAAACACCCTTAGTATTCCAAATTACTTATAAATAAAACAAATATGTATATCAGAGAGTCTCTTACATTAAAAGTATTTTAGTGATGACATTAATTCAGTAGTCATTTCCTTGTAAGTTTAATACTAAGAAAACCAAGTAAAAGAACTATTATTATATACATTCTAAAGTTAAATCAAGAGTATAGTAAGTATTTTGACATTAGGAAAGCTCTATAACAAGCCACCAATTTTCCTATCAAGTAAGGAATAAAGACTTTAATATAATATCCAGGTTTAATATGTCAAGAATTTTTTTACATAAAAGAATGACTATAAAAATTCAAATTCATCAAATATATTTTAAGCCTTACAAGGAAAACTGATGTTATAATAAATAATTTCTAATAATGTATGGCAGTAAAATTTATAACGGGCTACAAAATACTTTTGCAAAAAGTCAGCTCTAATTATAACTGGTTTCCAGAAATTTATATTGTCATACCATTAGATTTGGCTTTGCTTTATTTTGAAACTTAAAAAAACAGGTTTGGTTTTTGAATGAGGCAAAAGCACTCAACTGAGAAATATGGAGTTTATCAGTCATAGACTCATGATATAACTGTTATATGTCACAGATAATTAGGTACAAATATTCATTAAGGTATAAAATGTTCAAGTTGTTACTTAAGTTTGAGTTGACTAAAGATGGATCTGCATAATGTTCTCTTTTGCTTGCTTTTTGGGGAGGGGGGAGAGAAAAGGTTGGAATTTCAGCTAGCTCACTAGCAGTGGCATATGCAAATAGTTGGCATGTGAGTATCATTTGATGGCCAAGAAGAAACAGTTGAGAATATGTCCACTAGTGCAGTATAGTTTTCCAGCTTTTTTTTCATCTCTACCAAGGACAGATAATATTCATATGTAAAGCATCATCCTAAGAGTTGTAACTCCATCCTTCCCCTCCAGCTCAAGAAAACACAAAATAGTAATACACAAGGGTACTTTTGAATATGCTAGAAGAGTTAACCATTCACAAACTTGAATTTCTTTTTTTTTTGGTACCGGAGATCGAACTCGGGTCCTTGTGCTTATGCAGCAGGCGGTGAAAGCACTGAGCTAAATCCCCAGCCCATCTTGAATTTCTTAATAACTATTTGCACGCTAACTCACAGACAACCAAGACGCACATGCAGTATAGTTATTAAGAACTCCAGTGTTCTGATTTATCTGTGTTCTCAGTTTATCCTGCACAACAGTTATTAAATATAAACACAGAAGCACTTAACAAAATGCAAAGCTAAGCCTATTACAAAAATCGACTCATTTTTTAAAAGTAGGTGATAGGTGTGAGAACAACTGTAAACACCTAAAATGTTACATATGCTTCTCTGATCACTCACCCTACCCATGGAACTTAAATATTAGAACTGCAGAATATTATGCTGAAAAAAACCTTGAAATACAAAATTACTCAGTTTTCTAAATCAGCCACCTCAATGCCCATACACCATAGAATGCATACATCATTCTTTTCCCTGTGTAATATAGTACAGATGTGCTTAAAATACTTTAAAAGTGGTCACAGCATTCCAGGATTAAATGCTTCACAGATTTTAAACAGCATTTCCCTTTGAAGTAAGCAGTATTAAAAAACAGTAATGGGCCGAGGATTTAGGTCAGTGGTGCCACTGCCTGCCTCGAAAGCACAAGGTCCTGAGTTCGATCCCAGGTACCAAAAAAGAAAAAAGAAAAAAAGAAAAAAAAATAGTAATTACACAAAAGAGAAAAATGAGATTATATTAAATTCTCGAGTATTAACTTACAAAGTAATACACAAAATGGGAGTCAATTTTTCTTAGGAGGAAACAAGACTTGAATTCTCAAATGGGAACTTTTCAAGTAGGATCCTGCAAACACTTGCAGTAACTTATCTTCTGATTAAATGAAGCACAAGGCTTCTATTAGGAGACATATTTTAAGTAAGGGAGTATTTTCTACTTATTTTAGTTTTCAGTAAATAACTTCCAGTGTATACTTAATGTTTAGGTATTTTATGTCTTTTTGTAGTATTAAATCCGTATTGGGTTTCTCTAGATTATTCTTTTTTTTTTTTTTTTT
>NW_004624742.1:11754467-11810926 GCF_000247695.1 Heterocephalus glaber | reverse complement strand
GGTGGAACCACTGAGCTAAATCCCTGGCCCTGAAGGTTTTTTCTGTCTATTGTGTCCATATGGTGGAAAAACTGTAATGCTGTGGTCAGTGACAGATCCCTTGATAACTCAGATATTTTTTGTTTGTTTGTTTTGGTTTTTTTGGTACTGGGGATCAAACTCGGGTCCTTGTGCTTGTGCGGCAGGCGGTGGACCCACTGAGCTAAATCCCTGGCCCAGGTTTCTCTAGATTATTAAAGAGGAAACAGTAAGAAACAACAAAAAGAGTTCTTAAAAGCTGCATGGAATTACAGTTTTTATTGTTGATATAGTTTAAAATATGTTCCCAGCAAAGGTATGTTCAAAGATACATAAAAATTACAAGCATTTAACAAGTTACACATGCTTTCAATCCTAAAACTAATGACTACATTCTTTTACTTAAAAAATTTTGGTACCTATTTTATGTACCAAGCAGGCACTATACCAAACACTTAGGATGTAAATATTTTTAAGAGATTTGTCAACTAAAGAACTGGTTTACAAATATTTTATTCAAGTGCAAGGAAAATCCGGTATGTTGAGTGGTCTAGATTAGATTCACTGCATTTTATTTAGTGTTTACCCTAAAATGTTGCAGTTTTAGTCACAGCAATATTGCTACTGAGTGCCATTAAGCTTCTAAGCAATGCCTTTTAGCCTGTTAACTGAAGCAGTCAGAGTTCACTAAAGACTTTCAGCTGAAATTGTCAGGTTCTTATTTTTTTTTATTACTAGTGGTTACTCTTAATCTACAATTAACATTTACTAGTGATTCAAAGTACATTATGGAAACTGTTGATAAAGAAAAGCTGTCAGGGGCTGGAGATGTAGATCAGTGACATAGTGCTTGCCTAACATGGGCTAGCCCTTGGGTTTGATCCCAGGCACCACAAAAGTAGAAAAGCTATCAAATGAATAAGTTAACATTTAAGAACTTTGAATTTAAATAAAGCAATAAATAAATAAAGCAGTTAAACAAAGCAGTAACTTTTAGTGGGTGCATTGGGTCTGGAGTCTAACACTGAGTTAAAAAGTCCTGGCTCTGTCATTCATTGGTCTGTGATTCTGGACAAGGGGCCTAACTTCTCTAATCCCTAGTTTCCATGCTTGAAAATGATAGTACCAACTGAGAAAGTCATTGTGAGGGTGAGGGCTAAAACACAGAAACTACTAGGTCACTTATTTTAGCCATGAACACATCAGTTTTTCACATACTTTTTACCTAAAATAACCACACATTTTTTTCCTGCTTCTGGGAACTGAACCCAGGGCTGCTCTACCACTGAACTACATCCTCTGCCCTTTTTATTTTGAGAAGGGCTAAACTGACCAGGCTGGCAACTTGTGATCTTCCTGCCACAACCTCCTGAATACTTGGGATTACAGGCCAGTGCCATGGTGCCTGCTGTAACAATACATTCTTATTAACTTCAGTTCAGGACAAAGCTACTGAATTTCTTTAGTAACACTGGCATTTATTATGTAAGCAATGAAGTACATATTTGCCTTTATATCCATTTTGCATTTTAAGTATGGGCTTACAACTTTCAGTGCACCTTCAAACAATTCTGTTATCATGTTTACTTCCAGAAGTCTACAAGTACTTTGAACGTTTCTGTTTCCATTATCTTGAGGAAAGTTTTAAGAGTTTAGCTTTACACTGTCTAGAACATTTAGGCTTTTGCTTCTTTGCAAGGCATTTAAGTCACTGCATTTTAAGGGGTAGTTTATCTTTTTGAAATTTTCACCAACTCTGGTATTTTCATTACTAGAATGACTCTGCTACCATAAGACAAACTACTTAGGTTTGGAAGAATTAAGATATCAACATTTGTCTTTTCTCTTATCCCCAGGGACCCCTCAGATATTTCCTCTTGTTATTTCACTTGCTCTTGCTCACCGGCCTCAATAACTGACCCTGCTCCAGGCAGCTTCACAGGGGCAGTATGAGGGCAGCATGGCTCAGTAGGCCAAACAGGTGTTACAGTGACTGACAGTATATAAATAAAAGTTGCCCTGATACTCAAGGGCGTGCTTCTAATCTTGGCTCTGTTACTAACTTTCAAAGAAACTGGCCAAGTTTTTGAACTTCTTTCTGCATTTTATGAGCAAATTAAGGAACTTTAAAGAAAAAAATTCTTCAGCTCAAAAGAGACAGATTAAAAAGAGGTGTGGGGTCGCAAACTACTTTATTTTCCATCTGATCAGTGAAACTCCTTGGATCATTGTCCCATTTTAACCCCCACTCCTATATTAAAACTAAGTTTGAATTTTTCCAGTAGCAGTCCCAAGGCCACAGTGTTATTTCACTACAAAATAAGAGATGATCACCAAGATCCTTCCAGCTCTAAAATTCTACAATTTTTGAATCTTATCTGTGAAAGGTAGCATTTAACCTACATACTAGTATTGTTATATTTAGTTTTCAATGTTGGTTTCTGGGTTAAAAGTGCAACCAACTGATTCACAAAATACAAAGCTGAACCTTGGCTTAAAAAACAAAACACAAAACAAACCAGAACAGGATAAATCAAGTACACTATTACATGATGATTTACTGTTTTTAAATTGTGGTTCATTCTTGCATAATAGAAATCAGTAAAGTGCCTGAATCAATTTTATAAGCTAAATAGTTTAGATTCATACTTATCAAATTCCTTTAACAAAATTAAAAGTACTGCATTTAAACAGAATAGAAAAAGAATAGATTAAGTGAACAATCTGACTTTCAAAATTCAAATGCAAGAAACCAGATTGTTCATGAAGACTCAAAATACATAAACCAAAACTAAATATGAGTTCATCAGTTTTAATGCTTCTGTTGTATTTTAAAAAAGATAGTATTTACAATTTCCTTAAATAACACCCATATGGCAATCTTTGTAACTCACAATGTCTAAGACACATTAAGAACAGATTTTACCAAAGTTAATTTTTTCTTATCCAGTCTCTTAGTTTTCATATAAAAAACATAGTAATTGAAATAACTGAATGGCTGTACTTTGTGATTTTTATGTATCCATGTAAATGAGGATTACATGTACTAAATATGAAGTATAGGTCCTTAAGGTCACCAGTACAAACCTATATCTTAATTTACAAATAATAGCTCAATAGCTCAGAACTGCACTGGCAGATTATCCTAGACCAACTATGACATGAAAACTATGGATATGGCATAATGAAATGACCAATTGTTTATATCAAAACATTTTAACAAGGAGCTTTCAAGTTCTGACCTGTTCTAGATGTTAGTGCTGTGGGGTCTTTTCTGACCCTTACTGATAAGTTCAATTATTTTTATTTATTTTTGGTACTGGGGATCAAACTTGGGACCTTGCGGTTGTGAGGCAGGTAGCGGCACCACTGAGCTAAATCCCTGGCCCAGTTCAAATACTTTTAAATCCAGAAGATTTGGGCTCTAGTCTTATCACTGGTCCTTATAAAATATGACTTCTCAAGTTGACTTAGTTTTCCTCATAAGTATAATGGTAGGAAAGGTATCTATTAATGAGTTGTAAAGACTAAATAGGTAAAAATGTTACTAAAGTATAACTTGATAAACTAGTACCGGTAAGTTTATACTCCAAAAGTAATTTAGCATTCCTAGCAGGGAAAATAACATTTATCAGGAATTAGGCTTATAATCTATGAAAGACTAGTCAGAAGAAAAACCATGAACTTTATTGACAAACAGATCTAAATTCAAATCCTGGCCTGTAAACAGACCTTCGTTTCTTCATGTAAGCAATTTTTCAAAGCCTAAGGTATATCTCATAGAGATATATGATGCACTTTATTAGAATTATTGCATGTAAAAACATTGTTAACACAGTGTCTGGCATTTATTCTTCATTTGATTCCTTAAGTATTTATTTAGTGTCTAGCAGGTAGTCTGAACAACAGTTTGCAGACAAGAATCCCACAGTGTGGTAGGGATGCCAGTGTAATGGCTATTGCACTTCATTAGTAATTGTCAGGATAGAAATATACAACTAAGTAGGTACTGAGTAAAAAAAGTCTAATTCTAACCCAATTCTAAATGTTCTAATAAAAAAAAACTATTAAAGCACCAGATCTGGGCCGGGGATTTAGCTCAGTGGTTCTGCCGCCTGCCTCGCAAGTATAAGGACTGGAGTTCGATCCCTGGTACCAAAAAAAAAAACAAACCTATTAAAACACCAACTCTAAATGTTTTTTCAGGTTGCATAGTGTTTTGTGTATTTAGGTAATTGATGTGCTACTCTTAGCTTTCCCCTCTTCTTTGTAATTGCCACCCCCCAGCCCTGGCTTTACTGAGTTACAGATGCCATGTAGAAATCAGATTTAAGGTGTACACCTTGATAAATGATGTGAAATGACATCACAATCAAGGTAACTAATCTATCTAGCACCTTGATTAGTGGCATTTTTTTTCCCTGTGGTGAGAACACCTGAATATACAATACCGTACTGTTAATTGTTTAAATGATTTTTCAAATCTCTTCTTCATGTACTTTCTCCATATTAATGCAGAGAATTTTAATTAGTCTTACTCTTGTTAACAAAATATACATTTCCCTGGAGCTAAACTGAATGCAAGAGTCTCATGAGTACAGATCAGTAACAGAATGCGTCACTTTGAAAAATATGATTAGGTTTCTCAGAGAAACTTTTGCTTAAGGGTTCAATAATTCACAAATTAATTTCATCCTATAATGATACTATTTCAGAGCTGGCAGGAACTCTGTCTAGTCTTTATCTTCCTGGTGAGGATACTGAGGCCCTGATAATTTAAATATCTTACTAATGATAACTCAAGGAAATGCAGGGTTGGGACTATAAGACAGACCTTCTGAGTTCCCACAAAGAATTGTTTATTCTTCATTCAACATATATTTACTAACAGTCTACCATGTTCCAGACACTGTATTCAGCACTGGGAATACCACGGCAAAGTATAGGTATTCAACAAAGGTGAAAGGACAAAGCCTTTCAGGAATAAAGTACATGCTAGGTCTTTCATATTGAGCAGAGAACAGGTATGCTAATACACACTGAATTCAAACAGTTCTAATACTTACAATAAATTATAGTGCGAATCTGATTAGAGGATGAAGCTATGTGGCTAAAGCAAAATATCTGAATCACCTAGAAATATCAACTACTCATGTCAAAACTCTCATTTGCAATTTCACATAGTTCCCTTAAGCAATGATCAAAATAGTATATATTTAAAATGAGATCACTGATATGGAAACTATAGTATAAGCTTGTAATCTGCTAAGGACTTTACTATCATACCACTTTGGGTCTATTCTTTGGTATAGCTTTTCAAACTAAAGTTCTGAAGTTCAAAGCCCCTGGCATTTCAACAGTTGTGTTTACATCTGTCATGTAATCACTCACCCAGCTGTGCCAACTAGCTGGGGTTCAGCTTCCCTAGAGTTAAGTTTACAATTCTTATCACAAAACCACTTTAAGAAGAATGTCACACTTCGCGAAGCCCATTTCATCCCTGGAAGAGTATCATCTCTAAGATGATAAAAATATTTAGTATCCCAGTGTACATATTTTCTAATCCTCAAGTAATACCTTGGTCCTTTGTTGTAAAATCTATATTCAAAATGTTGTCAAAAGTTCTGAGCACATACCCATCCTGACCACGACTACTTTGAAAAGTAATCAACAATCTCAAAAAGGTACAGTGGTACCTTGGTTCATGAACTTAATTCTTTCCACGATTCTGGTCAAAGAATTCATCCCACAATTCATATGCTTACAATATGAACTGCAACCAGAATTGTGGAAAGAATTCCGTGACCAGAATCATGGAAAGAATTAAGTTTGTGAACCAAGGTACCACTGTATAACAAAGAACTGTGTTTAGGTTTTACATAATCTAAGAATATGCTTCATGGCCATTTCTACAGAGGAGAGGCATCTGCTATATTACAAAGAACATACTAAGGCTTTGGAGATAGGCAGGCCTAGGTGTGGATCTAGATTCTACCACTCAATGGTTTTACAGCTCTAGGTAGTGCCTCTCTATACAATTATCATACATGTATAATGAACGTATAATACAATTAAAATGTGTACTTAACAGAATATCTCAACAAAAGCACTGAATATTCTTTACTCAACAATGAATAACAGTTGAATATTTATTACTCCGTAACAGTAATGAAAGGTTGTCATTAATACTTTCTATATTCCATAAAGACACTTATTAGCTTACAGATTTAACCCATTTTATTTAGCTCACTCTCACAGCAAACACTTCCTTGGGTTTGAGAAATGTATTCAGTCTTTACATTTTTTGCTAAGACATAACCTAAAATAATTCTGGAAAACAATTTCTTTTTTGCAGTTTTTAAAAGACATAAAATTTCACTTAAACTTACTACTCAGAGGTTTAAATAGATGCAAAAAGCATAATTTATGGTATATTATAAATCTGAATGATTTAAAAATGAAATAGTTACCTAAATCTTAAGTAAATTCACTAGACTCTAAATACTATGGCAATTTGATACTGATACCTTTCAACTGATAACATCTCTACTTTAACAGAAATCTTGTTTCTGTTTCCTTTCCCTCTTGAACCCATCTTTCCATTCCAATTCTCCCACAGAATTTTTTTCTACTATGTTTATGCTTGAAAAATCTTTTACTGATTATAGTTGTATTTCTCTGGAAACAAAAATATGTCTCTTTAAAATTTTAATTTTATTACCTCTAATTTTAAGGCTTTTAATGTTAAAATTTTTTCTAGATTGAATGGTTTTAGCTATTATCAGTATAAATTTCATCAAAACACAAAATATATTATAAGCATGTAAAGTAAAATATTATTGAATATGTATCTCAGTGTACTGGAAGGGTACTGATGATGGCTTCTACTAGAAACAAGGTTGTTTATTGTTGATTCTTAGATTAGGTATTTCTCCTCATTTATGAAGTGGGTACCCATTAGCAGAATCAAACTCCAAAAGAAAAACAAGAGGAAGTTTAAGTAATCCCATCAACAGGGCAAAGCCATGCTCTTTACTAACCCTTCCTTCACCAGTTATTTTCAAGAGATCTACCTAAAAGGCAGAAAGGATCTCAGGCATAAGAAAAGACATCTGAAAGTAGTTAAAACTGTTCTTAGAACTTCTGGAAATTACTTAGGTGTTCTCTAACATATACGGTTGATTCTAGGTCAGTACTATTGAAATAATCTTAACCTTAAAAGACCTCCAATTTTCTATTGGTATGAATCTTTTTTTTTTTTTTTTGGTACTGGGGGATCAAACTTGGGACCTTGCACTTGCAAGGCAGGTGCTGGAACCGGTATGAATTTTTTAAAAATCCTAACTTTTATAATATATATTATCAATTTCTTAGACTATCTTTAAAGTACATTTTTCAGTTATTCTCTGGAAGCCTGAAACAAGATAATCTTCTAGTTCAATTAGGCAAAGGGCACAGACTACTATCTTTAAGGATACAAAAAATAATATTTAAAAAGTTCATTTTAATATTGACAGATTTCTTTTTACAACTTCACCAACTCAACTGAATAAACATCTACCAAATACTTCTTATATAGAAAACATGTTAGGCACTGTATGGGATCCAAATGTCCTCGAGAAGCTTACCACCTGGCCAATGTTTTTCAAAGTGTAGCGTCAAGAATAACTTCCCAGTGTCCCCACAGATGGTAAAAAAAAAAAAAAAAAAGTATGTTTCTGGGGTCTATGTAAGATTCACTAAACCAGAACCGCTGTGGGTGGGCTAGAAACCTACATTTTCAATAAGTATCTGAGATGATTATGCTGGACTCTGAAATCTGAGAAGCACTATTCTGAAAAGACAATGTATGTTCAGCTGGAGAGATGATTATGGGAAGAGAGAAAAATTGGCCAGCAGCGACATGGGCTAGGCAAAAAGCAAGGCGAGATCCAGTAGGAAGGATTATGTGGTGAGGCAGACAGGTAACCTGGTTCTATCAATCCACTAAGGCTGAGGGCTGGCATTTTGGCAGGCATAGTCAAGAGCTGAGTTAGACTCTGACTGAGCAAGTAACATGAGTTAGAAAGTTAGCTGTGCTCTAGAAGAGGGTCTTTGCTTGCTAGTGAGTAGGTAATAGTGAAAACCAAAAAAAAAAAAAAAAAAAAGGTCAAGTGGGCCTTACCTGAAGCTTTTACATGGGCAAAACTAATTTCTCTAAAAGGGCACAGGTAAAAGTATCTTACCTCTTAACTTCACTGAAAATGATTAAAAATCTTTCATACTAAATATCAATAAACATCCAAAGAAATTAAAGTAACCTTAGTTTTTTTTTTTAATTTAAAAAACATCCTTTTAGCATGGAAATAAAATCATCCAAAAGAAACAGCTCATACTTTTTCTGGTTGCTTTTCAAACAAAAAATTGTTCCAAAATTATTAACTAAAACTAGCATAGTAGGAATAGAATTGGTTCAACTACAACAGGGCAGTGCTCTTGGGAAGAGTAATAATATTCATGAAATCAAAGCCTACATACTGCTTTAATTTTAGCTTGGGTTTAAAGTCTGTACCATGGCTTTATATGACAATTTTTGGAAGCAGAGTGAAGTGCAACTTTTCACTTCCATCAAAAAGTCTGGAGTGCCCATACCACAATACTCAAGGCCTCCATTGGGCACCATTTATGTCATATATTAAATACATATCTACTGCAGAATGCACCCATGCCCTCATTGTGAGCTCTTGGGCTAGTGTTTTAGACATCTGTGTAGACATCTGAGCGTAGCATTATGCTGGTACATGGAAGAAGCCTAATGAATATTAACTGACAAAATGAAAAATGTAGACTTGATCAATCTTAATCCATGGATACTTTAGATCAAGTTCACATATCAAAAAGTTTGCCCTCTGAGAGAACATTACTTTTTCTGAAGCAACCTCTAAGTTATACCAGGCCCCTGTTAAAATCTCTCATTTTGCACACTATAACCTGAAGTTCCCAACTGGCTAACTGATATAGTCACAAACACCTCTCAAACAGTTTAGGGCAATGATCTACAGACTATGGCCAGCAGGACAAATCCTGACCAGTATCTGCTCTCTCTGCATTAAATTTTATTGGAATATAGTTATGTCTATTCATTTACATAATCTATAGCTGATATGTACTACAAGGGCAAAATTGGCTAATTATAATCATATGACTCAGAAAGCCAAAAATATTCACTATCTGGCCATTTACAGAAAAAGTTGTCTAAGCCCTGCTCTAAGGTATTAAAGTGGCATCAAAATCTAGCATATAACAGGCACAAATATATTTAAGTGAATTAGTAGACTGCTCATTAAAAAATTAAGAGTTAAATCTATGGGAAAGTCACTGACAACAGTTTAGGAAATACATAGATGAAGGTGTCTAAGGCAGTCACTGTCCTCAAAGTTTATCATCATATGGGATAAGCTTTATTGTGGTAAAATACAAGACAGGATTATAGGAAGCTATGAGAAGTACAAAATATTCTGAGGTTGAAAGATAAGGAAATTGCATCCAATTTGGGGCAGAAGAATGGGCTCCACATACAATAGCAAACAATAGTCTAGCTTTAAGAATGGAGAAAAACCTGAGTGTGGTGGTGCATGCCTCAGCACTAGGGAGGCTGAGGCAGGAGGATTGCCACAAGTTCGAGACTAGCCTGGGCTACATAGTGAGTTCAAGGCTAGGCTGGACTATATATATAGCAAGACCTTGTCTCAAAAAGCAAACATGAATGGAGAAAAGTGTTCTTGGAGTTGTTTTTGCATCTTCTGTTCCATTGATCTTTGAGTCTGTTTTTCACCAGTACTGTACTGTTTTTATCACTTTAGCACTTTGTAGTATATAACTTTAAATCAGGGACTGTGATGCCTTGCCTTTCTTTGTTGCCAAGAATTGGTTTTGCTATTCTAGGTCTCTTCTGGTTCCATATGAATTTTAGGACTGTTTTCTCTAGTTCTGTAAGGAATGCTATTGGTATTTTCATTGGAACTGCATTAAATCTGTATCAGTCCTGGAAGTATACCATTTCACTATGCTATTGGTTCTGCCTATCCAGGGACAGGATATCTTTCCATTTTCTGATATCCTCATATCCTCTTTGATTTTTTTTTCAGAGTACTGTAGCTTTCAAGAGGTCTTTTACAGAGGGCTTTACTTTGTTAGATTGATTCCTAAGTATTTCATTTTTCTTGATGCTATTGTGAAAGATATTGTTTCCCTAATTTCTCTCTAAGTAAGTTTGTTATTTGTGGACAGGAATGCTGTTCATTTTTGAGTGCTGACTTTGTATCCTGCTACACTATTGAATTTGGATATTAATTCTAAGATGCTTTTGCTGGAGTGTTGGGGGTCTTCTATGTTCAGTATCATGTCATCAGCAACTAATGATAATTCAACTTCTTCTTTTCTTATTCATATTTTTTATTTCTTTCTCTTGTCCAATTCCCCAGGCTAATGCTTCTAGAACTTTATTGAACAGGAGTGGTGATAGTGGGCATCTTTGTCTCATAGAGGCAAAACATCTTCACTGGATGAAGCATAGCTTCTTTAATAAATAGTGCCAGGAATACTGGCTTTCCACATGCTGAAGATTAAACATAGACCCGTATCTCTCACCATGCACTAAACTAAAATGGAAATGGATCAAAAATCTAAATATTAAAACAGAAACAATGTGCTAGAAGAATGAATAGGTAAAACTCTTGAAGACAGGGGTGTAGGTAAAGACTTTCTGAAAAGAACCATGGTGCACAGCAAATAATATCAGAAATCAACAAATGAGATCACATCAAATTAAAAGGCTTCTGAACAACATAGGAAACCATCAACAGAGTGATGAGAAAATCTACACAATGAGAAAAAATTTTTGCCCGCTACTCCTCAGGACTAATATGTAGAATATATAAAAAAATCAAAAAGATTAGATCCCCCAAATTTAAAGATCCAATAAAAAAATGGGCATCTGAAATAAATTAACTTCTCAGGTGAAGTACAAATGGCTAATAAATACATGAAAGAATGTTCAACATCATTGGCCATTCACAAAATACAAATTAAAACAACACTGAGATTCTTATACCAGAAGTAATGGCTATTGTCAAGAAATCAAACAATAACAAATGCTGGAGAGGCTACAAGGTGTGTGTGTTTGTGTGTGTGTGGGGGAAACTCTCTTTACTGCTGGTGGGAGTGTAAACTAGTACAAGCACTATGAAAACCAGTATGGAGATTCCTCAAAAACTAAAAATAGAAATCCCATTTGACCCAGCTATTCCCCTTCTAGGTATCTTCTCAAAAAAGTTAAAGATATCGTATCACAGTGATGTATACATACTCATGTTTATAGCAGCACAATTCACAATAGCTAAATCTTGGAAACAGCCCATATGTCCATCAACAGATGAATGGATAAAGAAAATGTAAAAGTTATATACAACAGAATACTACTGTACCTTAGAGATAAATGAGACATTTTTAGGTCAATGGATTTTTAGGCAAACACATCTTGAGACTATAATTTTAAGTGAAATAAATCAGACACACAAGTTCCAATAGCACAATGACTTCCTTGTGTGTGAAACCCAAAGGATAAATAAGGAGCAAAATTGAAGGATAGATATTGGGGAATAGAAAGAACTTGTTCAAGTGGGAAGGGGAACAAGAAAGGGGGAAGAAGAGAAGGAAAAAGAGATTTAAAAAGAGAATAGAAGGAAAAAAATTGAAACAAAGTTTTTGCAAACGCAGAGGGAAAGGAGAGTTGAAGGGAGGGGAGGGAGATGGGAAAAAAAAGAGTAAAGGTACATCATGTACAAGTGCAAATTCCCCATAACGAATGTGATCATTATGTATGGCAAACACGTACGAATGAAAAAGAACGGTGAAAAGAAGACATATGGAAGACTCATTCTGGAGGTCAATTATATAAGGGAGGGTGGCAAGGGAGAAATGAAGAAGTGAAAGATAGTTGGCTCCAAGGTCTTAGGCTGGTGTGCTAGAAGAACGAAAGTCCCAATAACAGGGAATGAGTACCATCTTTTGTTGATTGTTTACTAGATGTCAAGAACACAGTCAATCCATTTAATACAAAACATACACGTACACACATATACAAACATATGAGGAAGAAATATATTTGGCATAAGGAGATCTAGACATATTGACTCTAAGATTTAATGAAATGTGTACATGAAGATAGCTAGAAACAAGGATTTGGTACTCGGGAGAAAGGCTGAAAATCTACAGATTTGGGAGTCATTTGTCCAGAAATAACATTTGATGACATCTTAAGCTCCTGAAATTTCATTTTCTTCCAATATTCAATTTATGTCAAAAGAAATGTAAATCAACACAATTGGATATTTGTTCCCTCAAACTTAGTGGAGAGTGGCCTGTTGTGAGTAGAGGTAATAATGAATTTAGAGTACTTTCTAGGAGTATAAGAAGTTATTTGGCTGAAAGAAGCTGTTATTAAAAAAAAACCAAAATGTGATGTGTAAACCACTCAAATGCCAGCCATGTGGAACTTTTAATTTTAAGCAGATCTCCTTTTACTAAGGAAGTAATCTGAAGGATTTAAAAACAAAACAAAACAAAACAATCTTTTATACTCATAAGTCATTTCAGTAAAATGTTAACCTAAATGTTTTTCTAATTACAACTCAAAATACTTGAGTAATACAAATTTATTGAGAGTGACTTGCTATGTGCCAGGTGCTATAAGTAGCTGACATGCATTAACTTAATGTTCACAACATATTTCTAAGTTAAAAATAAATATTATCTGGGCCCAAGCAGTCTGTCCTGTACTACAAACTCGGTATCCTATATTAACTTTTTATCACATTTTGATTTCCTTGAGTTTTGCAAGAAGAAGATATTCTGCTAATGAGTCAAGTTTGACAGGTATAAGGAGCTGCACATTTCTTTATAAACCACAACCCAACTGCCTTGACTGAAAGGGAAATATAGTATATGTTCTATTTCAGTTAAGAAAGGAAATAAAATGGAAACAAGAAATAAACCAGAAGAAAGAACTAACCAATGAACCAAACAAAACCTAACCAAACAACAAGACCAAAAGAAAAAACAATTTTTTTTTGTTCTCAGGAATTGTACCACAAGGATATAAATTGGTTCCTCAGCTTTGGAAAAGAAGTTTAATTATCTGGATAATGGAACACATCCATAAGGTGACTGCAGTCAACCTGACACTAAAATGGACCAAGACAGATATCAGATATTTAATCCTAAAAAAAGCAACCTGGTGTTTAAAATATGTGCCTATTAGTTTAAAAAATAAAATAAACAATTCCATTCATGTAGCCATTAAAATAGTACCCATAACTACTACTTGCAATTAAGAACAGATAAATATACAAAGGAACAATGAGGGTGGGAGTAGGGGGTGGTGGAAAATGCATGACAGGACAACCCACAAAATGATAACCAAAATGGTCAGTTTTCATGTTTCCAAAGCTATGAATCTGACCTGAACCCTGGAACTCAGTCACACAGACTAATTTTTGAAATAAGTATATGAAATAAGTAACACGGGATTCAGAAATCTTTTAGTTTTATCTAATATTTTAAAATATTCTAACTAGGCCAATTTTTCAATCAAATTTATAAGTGTGATTATTATAAAATTTTCATTTGAGAGTTGTTTTTGTAAGTCTAGGTTTTGTTGACAGCTAGATATCTATTTAATTTGTATAGGCATATCTATCTTTTGAAATTAAGCAAGCTACTTAATTATATTATAGAATTAAAATATTTAAAGAAAAGAGGAAGGAACCAATTTTACCTTACTAAATTTTGCTGCATATTTTCAACCTTCATTAAAATCTGGACCTTGGTCTGAGAGCGAATGTAGGCTTTCAACCTGAAATAAAAGCATCATATTGAAGGATGCAAAATTGATTTTTAGTACATTTCAAGAGTCTTATAAAGTGTAAGCATTTATAAACAGTCAATTAATACTTAAATGTATCTACAAAAGCATAGGAAAGAAGGTAAAGATATTTTCTAATGAAGGACCTGAAAAAGAATTACCTTTCTTCTGATCGTCTTTAATTTAAAAATACTTATTTCAGCAGGTTAATCAGCTATTTTACGTATTTATTTTAAAAATGCACTCCAAATTAGTGACCAGGATTTTGTCTTACTGCGAAGTATATGATTAATGATAACACGAAGATTATCAGTTGCAAGGACAGAAACTCAATTATCATAGCTGTCCCAAAGACACACTTTAATTTTTGACATGGGTTTGTACCAGTCTAGTCAGTACGTTCATAAAAAATTGAAAAATGAGATTTAACTAGAACTGGAAAGGATAAGACATTTTAGAATTCAGACATTTTAGAATTCTAAATTTTAAACATCAGATTACTCTGAAACCAAATCAAGAATTCATAGCCCTAGTTAAGTACTATTTTGTGAAAATACAGTAGAGTCAATTGGGTTTCTGTCCAAGAGCACTAATAACTTATACTCCACTCACACTTCTCTTTTTTGAGTACTACCTACCATCTGCTAGGCTTATACTAGGAATTTTTAATGTGCTATTTTTCTTAAACTTTAAAAGCAACTCTATCTAGTAGGTATTGTCATTCTCATTTCACTGATGGAACTATAAAAGGCCAGGAAGTTAAGTAATTTACCCTTGATCAAATAGTTAACAAGGGACAGAGCTAGCTATTTTAATTTGTATAGGCATTACTGAAACTTTCCACTATGCTATGTTAACCTCTTTTGTCCATGCTGTATTTCTGGACAGCAGGTAGAATGTACCCTATTTAGTTCTATGAAGACTTGGCTGAAATAGGATTTCCTGTCTTTAACAGCTACTTGGAAAGTCTTACTTTCCAGTTTCTAGTTCAACTTGAAAGGCAGTTTAGTTTAAGGGTTAAGAGGTATGACTTTGACTCTGGACTGCTTGGGTCAGCTTCCCTTTTTATTAGTTATATGTGGTTATTCATTCATTTTAAAGGTTAGTTTCCACATCTGTAACATGGGTATAATAAGACCAGTCTACCATACTGGGTTATTCGGAGGATTAAATGAATTAACATTTCTTTCCATAATATGCACCTAAAAAAGCTTCAACATTTTAAATTACTACTTCAGTCAGTTACAAGATTTTTGAAACATACCTTTGGCGAATTACAGGATCAGACTTTTCAGGATCAATGTAAGGTTTTAGAATTTCATTAATAGTTTTATCATCTGGTACTCTTTCCAACAAAGAAAAAGAAAACATTATTATTTATACTTTGCTACTAAAGGTATTAACTTAGAATTATTAAATGTGATTTTTTTGATTTAAATAACTGAACATAGATCTTTTACTTTACTCTTGGAAAAATATAAGATCCTTTCAAGCAAAAATTACATAGGAAAAAAGCTCAAAAAGACTTTTTTGGTGCACTTAAGGTCTTAAACATCTGAAGAAAGGTTTCAAATGATGCTAATTTTAGTGTGTGTCCAAGTTTATTCATTCTAAATCATAAACCAGGTTAAAGAGTTGATACTATTTCCCTGGAAACAATGCATTTAAAGTTTTTCAGTTTTCTTCTATGCATGTAATCTGTTATATATATAAAGATATATAAATAAAATTAAGACAGTTTTAAAATGACTTTCCTCAATCATTTACATATATTAATTTATACTATTGCCTATATAGTCCTGTCTGGAAAATAATTCCTTTGTTTCTAGTCTGGTATCAACTTTGGTTAACAGAGTTCTTCACTAAAATTCATGGAGCAATTACAAAAAGAGGACAGTATGTATAAGGTGGACATACTTTATGCTAAATACATTAAATAGCAACTTTAAATTTTCCCAACTCAAGGAATCAAACAGCACAGTCATTAAACTTTTTAAATGACACTTGAAAATGTTCCTAATGTAAAAAAGGACAACAAACTTCATAAAAATTAATTTCAATGATGAGCATATATATAAAATAATGTATTTTCCAAGGAATATACTACAATGTTAACAGTAGTAACTTCTGAATAGACTTTTGGGTAATTTTTCATTTGCTATACAACTACTCAGCCTAAAAAAGTTTTCAGCTAATTTTTCTTGTATCCCTCTCCTAAAAATGTGCTCCCCTGCTCAAATAATTATTGTCATGATTTTTCTGTTAATCATATCCCTTAGAGTTCTCCCACTTTTGTAGGTACTTTTGAAAAGTACAGGGCCAGGGATTTAGCTCAGTGGTTCTGGTGCCTGCCTCGCAAGCACAAGGTCATGAGTTTGATCCTCAGCAACAAAAAAAAAAAAAAAGAAAAAGAAAAAAGAAAAGTACACTATTTAGGTTTTGGGATGTTTATTTTTCTTTCTTTCGTTTCATATTTTGAAAAGTCATATGGTATGCTTTCATCTTTAATTTCTTTTCTTATTATTTCTGTGGGTCATTGATATGCATAGCCATAGTTCACTTATTTTCAGCATTGTTTAATTCTCCTTATGTGACTATAATCACAACTTATTCATTCTACTACAGACATACACTTAGTTAAGTTTATTTTAGTAACAGCCTTAAAATAAAAATAATCAGGACTGGGGATGTAGTTCAGCGGCACAGAGCCTGCCTGGCAAGCATAAGGCCCTGAGTTTGATTCCTGGTACTAAAAAAAAAAGATTGGTGCTTTGGGGAATGGAGGATGTAACTTAGTGGTACAACATTTGCCTAGCTTGCCTGAGTTCCCAGTCTCATCTCAGGACTGCAAAAAAATAAAAATAATCAGTTCTAGACAGACAGTGGGGATACTCTACCTCTTTTCTGTGTACTCAGCTTGACTTTGAGGAAACTGCAGCTTCACGTGCCAACAAAACTGTTGTTTTCTAAAAGCAAAAATAACTATGTGAAAATCAACGTAGATAAGTCTGAATACAAATCAAGCTTTTGAATTTTCATTCAGATAATTCTAAAGTTAGAATTTCAAATATCTTTTTTATTAAGAGCTATTTACTTTTTTCGAGGATTTTAGAAGGTATGTTTTTGAAACAATAGAGTACTTGCAAGCATTAAGAGGAAAAAAAAGTGAAGCATTTCTGAATTCCAAGGACTTTACATTTCTGAATTAGAAGAGAGTTTCTCATAGTTCAGGGGCTTTTGAGATCAATGTGCTACTACTTGAAATTTACAAATAAATTTCCTCATGACTAAATACAATGAGCTGATGTCTTTGCCTGACTAGTCTGGAAATTAGGTGAATGAAGTATTGTCCAGTTGAGTCCAGCTGGCTGCAAATACACTTTTGAGGCATGAGTACGTGCATTCAGTAGCAAAACAGTAGACAACAAGCTGGTTGCTAAGCAAAATGCACTCTGAGCTAAGTTCCTTTGCTTTCAGGTCTAAACTTTGGTTTGATGTGGAATCGACAGTAATAATTCACTAAATGTTTGATTTTAGAAAAATGATCACGTCTTACTTAAAATCTAAATTTAGTGACATTGGACATTATTCTTTTTAAAAAAAATTTTAACTTTCAAAACATCAAAGCCACTATAGATACTTAAAAGTCTTCACAACATGATGGTTTTACACAATGTTTTCCTGTCTTAGAAGAAACTTTTAACAGCCTGTTATGGTTGGCAGCAACTTCTCCAAGCAATGATCAGTAACTTCTGGAAATCTACCCCTTAGCAGTATGTCCCCTAACTTTAAAATAACTTTCTTCTACTATAATCTGGTAGTGTTATCTTCCAACAAACATTTATATAATTCAGTCAGTATTAGAAAATAATGACCATAAACCCAAGTAAAATTTCTTTCATTAGGTTATTACATAATCAGAATATGACAGTTTTCTTCAGTAATGAGACAGTTTTTGACAAAAGCTAGGGAGAAATATGATTAATTATGCTTATGTTTACAGTGCCACTTATAGAAGAAACCTTTAGAAAAACAAAGTTAAAAAGCACCCTTTACTAATCTATATCTGAAGTCTCAAAGGAAAAGAACTTAAAAAAATTTCTGAATGCAAAGCAGTTATTAGTTTTCAATAAATAATTCTTCCAAAACAAAACATCTTGCAATGTTCTTTATCCGTGAAACAGGCATACAGCATAATCTCACTATAAAAAGCCAAGAGATGCCATATCTCTCTTTTATTTATTTCTTTTTCCACGTTAACTTACGGGGGGGAGGAGCCCAACTTGCTCACCTTGCAGAATTGTAAATCATAATCATCCTAGTCATTGCTTGAGTAATTTCAAGAACCATTCAACTTTCTTAACATTTAGTAGGCTCTGAATACCTTCAGAAGGCACTTAACATTCCAAACACAAAATGAGCAAAAGCTCTCAGAAATCATTTTCTTTGCTGTAACTAGTTGTGATTATAATAAAGTCATTTTATTATTTTATTATATATACATTATGACCATTATAAAAATATTTCTATACTTAGCCTCAGCTCAAACATGAACAAATTTGAAAAGTATTTTTACTTTTTAAATGTCATCTTGCAATATTTCAAAAACAAAGAAAAAAAGAGGATACAGAATATTCACTATTCTCTTCAAATTTAATCCATTTACATATTACCATATTTTTGAGACACATTTTTTCTTCTAGGAATTAAAAAGTTGCTCATATAGTTGATGACTTATGACCTTTTGTACTGTACCCTCATCCAAGGTAGGGAATGGGAAGTGAAAGAGTATTGTATAAAGATCTGTTAAAATGAGTAAGTTAGTTTTATCTAAAGTAGTTTCCAACTCTTTAATGTTTCTGAAATTCAAGTTAGTTTTGACATGGGCAATCAAATCTCTTCCTGAGACTTAAAGAATTATTTCCCATTTTCCAAAATTATATATCATAACGTATGTCCTACTTTAAAAAATATACATACACCCAAATCCCAGAAACATTATTTTTTAAAGACAGATTCTAAGGAGTACAATCATTAGGATAGCTCAAGGTTTCTGAACTTCAGGAGTATAGACATCTTAGGCCAGATGACTCTTACAGGGGCAAGGGGTCTGCCTTATGCATTGCAGGATATTTAGCAGCATCCTGGGCCTCCACTCACTAGATGGCACTAATAACCCCCTCCCAGTTCTGACAACTAAAAATGCTCCCAGACATTGCAAAAGTCCCCTGGGAGGTAAAATCACTGTTTAGAAAACAATAGAATAGAGGTCTGAACATTTTATATCAGCTTTAATGCTACTGTTTCCTAAATTCAACAAATGCTTTCAACTATAAAGTCACTGTGTTTTTGGCACACCAACCTTCTTCTTTTTTGAGACAGGGTCTCACTATGTAGTTCAAGCTGGCCTTGAACTCACTATGTAGCCCAGGCTGGCCTCGAACTCATGGCAATCCTCCTGCCTCTGTCTCCTGAGTGCTGGGACTACAGTGTGTGCCACCATGCCTAGCTGGGACATCAACTTTCTAAAGAATGAAAATATTGTGCATAGAATATTCTAGGTAACTAGGTACTCCAAAGGATATGTTTAGTTTGAAAACAGACTGGTGAAATAATAGTAGCAATTATTAAACCTAATGCTCCCTTCTGGAAAACTGATAAAATAATAGAAATACCAACTCCTCTGAGTCCCATGAAACCTATTTATTTACAGCAAAGCTTTTTCCCACACCTCTCATATATCAAAATAAAGATCCTCACACATGCACACATGAAGAATACACTCTTAATGGGGGCAGTATTATCCCAATGGGGGCAAAACCTGGTTCTCTGAAGGGCCAACAATACCTTAGATATTATCATATCAAAATATCACAGGGCTGACAATTAGGAAAATGTCTCAAAGAGTACCTGGGATGTGATAATGGAAAACAAAAAGACTGAGAAAGAGATAGCCATGTATTAAATGAGGGAAATGAATACTATTTTACACCTAATTTTAAGTGAGTTACACAGGGTACTTATTTACCAACTCTTGCTGACTAGAAACTGTTAAGATAATTCTCTCATACAGTTTCAAAAAAGTGATATGTGGATGAAGACATATTTGGGAAGAGGGGTTCTATGCATATATACTCAATTATTCTTCGGACTTCAGGACTTAAATTGTCATTTTTAATATCTGAAACACTACCAGAATCCCATGAATCATGAAAATCAAAAGTCATCAGCTGCTTTTAAATGGTACTGCTATCATATTACAATAAGATATTCAAATTCATTAAAAAAAGAAATAAAAGTTTTACCTATCAGATTTACAGAGATGTTTTAAAAAATACAAACACTCAGGAAGTGTGGCAAAAAGGACACTTCACTAAATAAAATGGTGCAAGTTTCTAGAAGTTCAATTTCATAAAAGCTACACATACAAATGTATTATTAAAGGTCCCTATTTTTGCCTCAATAGTTTTATTTCCAATAATTTATTCCAAAGAAATAACTGGGAAAATAATAAGATATGTACAAAATGTCCACTGTCCCTCATTTTATAATAGGGAAAAATAGAAACAATCTAAATGTATGTCATCAGAAAGTTGATTAAATAAATTCAGTATGTAGATATACACAATATATGTGAAGCAACCATACAAAAAGGCAGAACTTAAACAACAATAATGTTATTGTGCCTTAGGAATCTCTAGTTTCTCAAAAATGGAAATACTGACAAAAATGTTCCTAGATATTAAAAATGCTTCCTGGGAGGTAAAAATTACTGTTTGAAAAACACTGGGGTAGAGATTTGAATATTTATTATTATTCTCAATGCATCATTATACTGATAATGCTACTATGCACTGAAGCTATATGCACTGGTATAGAAAAATGTGCATGTTAAATATGACAGTATCTATATTTAAAATATAGATTTACACATAATGTATTTACAAGTATGAAAGTATGCCCCAAACTTTTTATTATGGTTATTTCTTGACACAGTAAAAAGGATTTCTTAAGCACATGTCTGCATTAGATAACTTTCACATAAAGGCTTATTATTTTTTAAAAATCTGCAAAGATTTTTTTTCATGGTGAAGACATGATAGAAAGATGTAATTCTGGGCGGGGATTTAGCTCAGTGGTTCTGGCACCTTCCTCGAAAGCACAAGGTCCCGAGTTCGAGCCCCCGTACCAAAAAAGAAAAAAGAAAGATGTAATTCTAACATTTTTCTAAACTTAAAAATATTTCCTTATAAGAATTATTAAGATGTCCCCTTTGTATTTTAGAAACTACTACCCAGTGAGAATTGGAGTTACATATCCAATTATTTTGATAGCCTACAAAGTATCTTTCTAAGAAACAAGCCATAATTGTGAGATAATTCTCAGAACTAAAATTTCGATTACAAAGTTTAAAGGAGCTTGAATATTCTTGTTCTTTAAAAAAAAATCACCAATTCTCATTCCATTCTGACCCTGATTAACCAATATTTACTCAAAGAGTATTACTGAGGACTCACTAGGCACTAAGGACAGAGACTGAGGACAATGCCAACTTCTTTGCAGGGCCATGAGTTAACCACCAATCTAGGGTACTGTGTATTCTTCCTTCCACTTTACAATTTTCATATGAAAGCATCCTGTTTTCTCTTGACATTCTACACAGCAAGAATACTTAATATATCATAATGCTCAGAAGTGGGATAGGGGAAAAGTTAAGTGGACCTTGTGTTTAAATCCTAGTCTAACAATTTAATCACTTAATGTGATTTTAAGCAAGACACAATCTCTTTGTGCCTTAGTCTTCTCAGTAAAATAGCAAAATAAGACTATCACAGGATTAAATGAGTAAGTATATCCAGAGTTCAGAATACAGTACAAACTGTTACTGTTATCAACAATGTTATAATTTTACATTGCATTCAATGTCCTGAATTATGAAGTTTAGAACAAAAATACTACAATGCCTTTAACTGACAATATTTTGTCATGAGTTTAAAAGCAAACTCTCCTTACAATGAAACTAGTCGTTAGCGGCTAAAGATGAAGTAGATATGTGCATCAAAATCGTGTTATAAAGGGCCTTGAATGAACTGTAAGTAGTAAGGATTCTATTGTATAGTTAATGTACAACAAAAGTTTTAAAGAGTGGAATGAAAGGTTTAGAGGGAAATCTATCATCCTATTATTTAACTCTTATAGTGTCTGCTATATTATATTCTAGACATTAACCTTAAAGCTTTTGTTGGTACTTATTGAGAGAAATTTCCTACTACTTTTGAGAATTACACTGACATACCATGTCAATTCCAATATGCCTGACATTTTTAATTCTGATTTTTAAATTTAAGTACATTCATGCCATGGTGTGAACATGTCCTCCAAAAATTCATGTGTTGGACATTTGGTCCTCAATGCAGTGTGTTGAGAGATGGGACTTTTGGAACATGACTGGATATTGAGGACTCTGCTTTCATGGATAGATTATTCCATAAATATATTAATAGATTATGATAGAAGTAGCTTTGTTATAAAAGGGAGCTTTCTCTGGCTTGCTTGTTCTGTGCTCTCTCCTGCCATGTGATACCCTCTACTATGCTAATCTTTTGGTAGTACTGGGTAACAAACTCTTGGCCTTGAGCGTGCTAGACAATTCCACCACGGTATGATACAGCAAGAAGCCCTCACCAGATGCCAGCACCATGCTTTTGAGACTTTCCAGCCTCCACAGCCATGAAAATACATCTCTTTTCTTTATAAATCACCTGATCTCATGTATTTTGTTCTAGCAATAGGAAACAGGCCAGACACTCCCTGAGCTAAGTTAATGATAGTCTTTCAGCATCTCTGATTTTCAGAATACTGTATAATTTGAAACAACAAACAGGTTATAAAAACTACCCATAGGTCCTTTTACCAGGGAATACTAGCAAGTAGCAGTAGTAATAATAATTTATTAAAGTTCTTTTTATATGTCAGGAATGTTTCTAAATACTCCTATATTAACTCATTTAATACTTGTAACTATAAATATTTAATTTTACAGATAAGATCACTAAGGTAGAACAAAGAAAATGGCTTCTCTAAAGTCATTATTCATCTTCAAAGTGGCAAAGCTGGTATGGTATTTGGACCCAAAGATTATCATAATGCTAGAGACTATAATTTACCATACCATTATAAACTTTCTAGAAATGAAAATTCAATAATAAGCCATGTATTTTTTTTTTTTACTGTTGATTCAAATGTGTCACTGCTCCTATTTGAAATATTTGTTTTCATATTTTAAAATAATAAAAAAAATAGAGTGGCAGCCATCCCTACCACTTAGGACCATTCCTCTTAATTCATAACCACACTTTAATGAATAGATCCATCCCTACCCTCCAGAAGTGGGTGCCTTTTGGCCTAACAAGATCAATATATGTTCCTGGACATAATGGCTCAGAATTTGGCAGGTGACCTAAGTGGTTTAAAAATGGCTAAGTTTGTGATCTTGGCTCAGTATTGTTGAGAGATAAGCATTCCTTATGGATATTTGCTGTAACTCAAACTGCTACCACCAGTATCCTAGTAACAATAAGAAGATCCAGTTAAAAACCAAATAAAGTGAGTCCTTCATGAAATAAGCAAGTCATTCTATCTTTTAACCCCTTTAACCCACCCAACCTCTTTTGGTCACGAGGGCCCAAATGCCCTTCTTACAATACCTCCAGCCAGTTTGAACTGGGAATCCTATTTCATGCAACCTAAAGCATTCTAGTTGATTACAGGGATTAAAGGTTTCCTCTTGCTAGGTTTCATCTTTCATTTACAAGCAACAGAAAAGGAAGAGGACACTAAAATTGTCAATTGTGATGACATTTGAAAGCAGCAAGTAATGCTTGATGGAATTTCACGAAAAAAAAAAGCGTTTTCATTGTCAGCTAAACAATCTTATTTTAAAGCTAAAAAAAAAATCTAGCATAATTTGAAACTGTTCAAGAAAAAATACAGGAAATATCTACAAAATCCTTCATTTATAGGTCTTTAACCTTTTAAAATATATTTCAAGATGAAAATTTAAAGTCTATCCAAAATAAATGGAATTATTTATTCCTCATAAAATAATTTTATTAGGATTAGTATCATGACAGTGTTTTCGGAAGCATGAACATAAAGGTTCTGTTTAGTTACTTAGTATGGATTAAAATAACTAGAATTTGGGAGAATTAAAACCACAACTTTATGTCTCACATCATTATGAAAACACTTTGAAAAGTTCCAGTTATATATTTTGCCCTCTTAAAAATTAGTACCACCACTACATGATAATAGGAAACAGGTTAACAATGTGGTATTGGCTTTAGTGGAGAGTATGTTAAGAAAATTGATCTAGCAGGTGAACACTGAAATGAAAAAGAACATTTTGTTTCAAATAATTGATAAATACTTGAGCACTTAAAGCAATTCTCAATGAAGGTAGGGTGGAGGGAGTAGGGACATTTGGAAAAGGGTTGGAACTTTTGAGTGTTCCAAGACTGGGGAACATAGAGACATTTACCAGGTATGGGCCAGGAATGCTAGTCTTCCTGTAATTCATGGGAAAGTCCGACATAACAAAAAATATCATTCAAAATGGCAACGAAGCTCCTACTAAAAAATACTAGAATAGAAAGGACAGTAGACAAATGCATACAAAAATGAATACCAGTATTAAATACCAGCATCTGCTTCATATTAACTGTGCAGAAAATATGTACTATAGGAACTTAGTCAAAGGAGACATATGGGAGAAGATGAACTATCATGTGTACTTTCACAGATGACTTGGAAATAGAGAAGAGGAAGACATTCCAGGATTTTGAAGAACGGTGTGGGTCCATTTTATTGAATACGTTAGGAAATCAAATAAGGCCAGACTATAAAGATTCATATTTGGATGTGGATCACTTGCAGGAACAGGAAGACTTTCTGATCATAGTATGATCCTACCTAAAATTCCTAACATGGCACAGTGGGCCTGTCTCCAACTTCATCCCCATCACTCACCAACTCCTACCCTAGATTCTAGAAATACAAATCTATTTGTGCTGTTCTAAATTGCTATTCTGTGCTTCTGCATCTGATAGTTTCACCTCCAGACCACCTTTCCCTCTATCTGGACTAGAAGTTACAACGTAAAAACTGTTCCTTGTCTTTCTAGAGCCGTGTTCTGAAAATCTAAATCTTTCCTGGGAACTTTTTCCTGTCTCCTGAGTGACAGTCCCCTCAGCGTAGGAGAAGTGAGCGCACCACTTTTACTACTGTACCCCCTAGCATTTCCTGAGATCATTAAATACATACTGCTCTATGAGTCTGCCAACTTGTTTTCCCACTGGCTGAATTGAGACTAAAATTGGGGACTTATTGGCTCATAGGCCAGTGGTTTTCAGATAAGCATAATCATTTGGTAGGTGCTTTTATACAATAAAGATGCCCTAAGGCCAATGAAGTAGCTATTCTGTTGGTCAACCCCAGGTATCTGCAATTGAAACAGCCTCACAGTTAATTCTGACACATTCTAAATTAAAAACCACTATATTATTGTCTCTCTCTCTCTCTCTCTCTCTCTCTCACAGATATGGTAACAGGCACAGAGAGGAAGTAACTTGCCAAGAAATCTCCCTTTCATATAAAGATTTAATTTTGTGATGTTTAATACAAATGTTCAAAAATATTACCGTAATTCCTTTTTAAACAAGTAAATACACAAGAAGACTCACATTATCTTGCTTAATGAGAAATACTTAAAATAGATATTTCTCATTGCCCGAAAGGTAGCAATTTCAAATTAGGCAGGGATAAAAAGATGGCTCTAATTCCAGGCTTTCGAAGGAGCACACATTTGAGAACTTTATACACTGCAAAGCCAGGAGATAAGATGACAAATTTCATCAACTGGCAACTCTGCATCTGGCTAATGAAGCTATCTATGAGCTAATGACTACTGTGGGCATAGAAGCATTAATATTTTGAGTGGGTGACTGTTATGCTAAAATCATGTTTTATAAAAATGTATCTAGGAGCGGAGTATATGAGTGGCTGAAGTGAAGAGACACTGAAGAAGACAGCACTTAGGGTTCCTTCAATAGTCCAGAGTGAGACAAGAAGGGCCTGCATAGGTGAATACTGATAAATGCTGTAGCCAAAGAAATGAAAGGAGAAGGACATATTCTGGAGGCATATTATTATGAAGGGTCAGACTTGCTAACTGAGAAGACTTCTCTAAGTGAATCAGGTTGGGGACTCTACAATGACCAATGTGGTGCTGCTTTCTGTTGCCATGGAAAGGTACAGAACCCCCTAACCATCACGTGGATAGCTGCAGTAAATAGAGGCCTAACAAGGGAATCATTAGGCTTCTATTCTTTCTCTTTCACACAGTGTTCCTAAGTTCTTGCTGTTGTTCTAGAAATCTTCCCATCAAACTCTATCAAAGCTGTAACAGCAAAGAGACCACAGAGCTAAACATTTCAATCAGTCTACAAGTTTGTACTGAGCAACTATTATGTAATCCCCCAAATCTCACTGCAAATCCACTTGTCCCTCCATGACCACAACTACTAAACCCATCATTTCATTTTCCTTTGCTCTTTTCTAAAACCAGTTCACAGCAAAGTATAAATTTATACCATTTATAAAGATAACATGTTTGTAAAAATTCTGTCCTTTAAAAAGTGGATTACCACAGAACTAAGGAAAAAGTGCTACTGACATTAATAAAGAGGTTGGTGGGTATATCATTGCAATATAATTAGAATGCTATAATTATATACAAAGAATAAAAAGAATTCTTTTTCAAAGTGTAAAAGGTTTGTTATTTCTTTACAAGAGGGACATCTAGTGGCTAGCTACTAAAACAGGACTAGAGCTCTTAAATATTAATTCAAACTGTTGTTTAGTAATAGACATACTTCTACTATCAAGATTTGAACCTAGAGTGAATCTAAAGATATAGGCTGAGTGTTCCTAATACAAAAATCTAAAATGTTCCAACATTTAAAACGTTTTGAATGCAAGTTGGTCCATTTCAGATTTTGATGCTCTATGGATAAAAATCTATGCAGATACCCCAAATCCAAAAAATTCCAACTAATTTAGTTAAGAAATACTCAACTCAGGCTGGGGATTTAGCTCAGTGGTTCTGGCACCTGCTTCGCAAGCGCAAGGACCCGCATTCAATCCCCAGTACCAAAAAAAAAAAAAAAAAAAAAAAAGAAATACTCAACTAGGATTACTGGGAGGGATCCCTCCATTAAATTCATTCATCCAACTGACAAGCTGAAATGTATTCCCTCTGTATTTGACCTCTGGCCAAAACAGGCAGGAAAATGAAATGAAGCACTATGCAACCACATGAGACATACTATCTAAGAACAACTAATACAGTCACCAGGTTTGATACTCATGGTTTCCACTGGCAAAACACTAAACACAACTGAAAGAGTATTAGACATGGATAAAAACATGAAATTTAAAATTTATGTATTTATATGGTATAAAAGAGCATAAAACTCCAACCCCGTCTGCCTCCTTTCACTCAGTTTCCCTTGACTATTTTTTATACTTCCAGCTTCCAGAACCACTAGTCCCCAAAACTTTTCTTTTAAAAATTACCCAGTCTGTGGCATTTTATCACAGCAACAGAAAGATACCTTCTCTCAAGGTAATGACTGTTATCACTTTATAATACAGCCCCTCAATCAGTGGTTTCATTTGCTATGGTTTGTTACCTATGGTCGACTGTGGTCTGAAAATACTACATGGAAAACTGCAGAAGTAAACAACTTACAAGTTTTAAACTGCTCACTGTTCTGACAAATGTGACGAACTCTTGTGCCCTTTTGCAAAAATCATCCCTTTGTTCAATGTATTCACCCCATATATGCTCCTCATAAGTCAGGAAGCACTATCACAGTAGTTACTGTGATCAATTATCACAGTATTGCAGTACTTGTGTTTAATAAGTAGTCCTTATTTTATTTAATAATGTCCCCCAAACGGCAAGAGTAGTGATGCTGGCAACTTGGACATGCCAATGAGAAACTGTAAAGTGCTCCCTTAAGTAAAAAGACAAAAGTTCTTGACTTAAGCAAAGAAAAAATCATATGCTATGGTTGCTAGAATCTAGGAAAAAAACAAATCTACCTATGAAACTGTGAGAAAGGAAATCTGTGCTAGTTTTGCTGTTGTACCTCAAACTGCAGAAGTTATGGTCACAGTATGTACGAGCTTAGTTAAGATGGAAAAGGTATTAAGTTTGTGAATGGAAGACATGATAAAAAATATGTTCTGACACAATGTATTGCACCAGAAAGCATTATACCTCACTTCCGTTCATCATGTAGGCATTGTATCATCTATCATGACAAGAATGAGTATAGTACATGAGATATTTTGAGGGAGACCACATTCTCATAACTTTCACTACAGCATTTTGCTATAATTATTCTATGTCACCACTAATTGTTATTACTAATCTCTCACTGTACCTAATTTATTAGTTAAACTTTACCATGGAGATATATATATATATGTATGTATACATACATATATATATATATATGTATGTATACATACATATATATATATATATATATACATACACACACAGACACACACAATATATATGTAAAGTCTAGTATTACTTGTTGATTTAGGAATCCCCTGGAGGTCTTGAAATGTGTACCTGTGGATAAGAACTACTGCATAAGCATATATGTATGTGAATCTTATTTTTCACACAATGGCCATATGCAATGAATGTGGTTTTACATCTATCCTTACTCATTTACTATTTTTGGCAATCATTCCATATAAATACATTTAAATTAGGAAGGCATGACAATCACTTCTTTTTTTCTATGTATTTTCCTTCTTATCAGATAATCCCTAGTAGTAGAATTGTTAGGTGAGAAAGTATGCTTTCCTGATCTGCCTGTTTCCTACTATTGACCTTAGCTTTGCAGTAGGGTGAGTGCTTATTATTTTAAATATTTAGAAAAACATGGCAGAGAATATAACCTGGAAACTCTCCCAATTGCATATATTAACAAATCCTGGAGAAATATAATAAACACAATGAACCTATCAGGAAGCAAGAGAACCCTCTAGGGGCCAAGAGGAAACAAGAACTGAAAACCATCTTGGAAAACTAAAGCTACCTTTACCCTAAAGGCCTATGAGAATCTTGATAATCAACAAGCTTTTCTTTCAAAACCATTGGGTGATACAAAACAAGGTCTTGGGCTTATATAAGCTGGAGACCTCAAGCTAAAATCAGTGTATAAAACCAGAAAAATCCTATCCACTAGCATAGGCAGATGACAAGAATATCTGCTGACTTTGGGTTGGTGTTTTACAAAAAGGCAAGCAGGAGTCATGAGCAGAAACAGGAAATTTTAATTAAGAGTATGTAACTATAGCTTTCACAAATGGATTTGGGCTTCAAACAATTACTACTCATATAGCTCAAGCATCATATGGAGATATTTAAGAGGGTCTCAATGCTGGGTGTGGTGGCGCTCACCTATAATCCCAGCACTTGGGAGGCTGAGGCAGGACAATTGCCACAAGTTTGAGGCCAATCTGAGCTACATAGTGAGTTTAAGGCCAACTTGTACTACAAAGAGAGACCTTGTCTCAAAAAACTGAAAAAAAAAAAAACAGGGTCCCAGATTGGTCCCAATAAAGTATCTGGCATAAACAAATGCATACCATCTTCTACATAAAGCCTCACAAGTAATATTAGAAATAAAACAAGGAAAGAAACCACCATAATCAAGAGTCATACCAAGAACAGATAACAGGGCTGGAATTCCAAGAACTTCAAATACTAAATTCACACAAGTAATGTTATGAATTATTGAAGAGAAAAATGAAGCTTAAAATGTAAGAGATACAATTTTGTCTAACAGACCAAATGAATTTGGGAAAGAAACACAATTTCTGGAAACGAAAAAAAAAAAACAAACAAAAAAACCAAGAAACATAAAAATATAGTGCATAGGCTAAAGATGAGATTAATTAGACACATATGAGGAAAGTGATTTGAACAATATAGCTAAATTGCTAATATAGCAAAAACAAATAAGGAATTAAGATAATTCATTAAAAATTTCCAGAATTATCATAGTTGAAAAGCACATCAAATCCCAAAGAAGATAAATAAAAAGAAATCACACCAAGACATATACCATAATGAAAATGCAGAACTCCAAAGACAAAAGTGAAGTTCTTAAAAGCAACTGGAAGTGAAAAAAGAAAAACTATCTAAACAATAATGTTCTCGGAGCTGGGTGTGGTGGAATATGCCTGTAATCCCAGAACTTGGCAGGCTGAGGCAGGTGGATAGCTGCAATTTTGAGGCCAGCCTGGTCTACATAGCTCAAGCCCAGCCCGGACTACATAGCGAGACCCTGTCTCAAAAACACCAAAGCAAAACAAAAACAAAAAGAAAACCAAACACCACCCCCAACAATATTCTCAATAGTGGTAAAAGAAATGAGAAAACAAAAGAATAAACTGGTGATAAAGTAAGTATCAATGTAAGATATTTTATATGGGAAGGAATTGGTTAGAAGAGCTTATCTCTAGAGAAGAGCTAGCCAGGAAAAATGTAGGGCGGTGATAATGCAGCGTTCCGTATATACGTAGGGACTGGGTTATACACATGTATGTATTTGTCAAAACTCAGCAAATGTACGTTTGATGCAAAAATATTCAGGGGTCAGCTGAGTGATGCCTGTATGTATTTCAGGGTGCATGCAAAAGACTTGCTAACCAGAGGATAAGTATGGAATAAAACTCGGCAGTACAATGTTAATGACAGAATCTAGACAGCAAACATAGGGATACTAACAGCAAAATTCTATTTTTGCTTGAAAAATTTCACAGAATATTAGAAAAAATTCAGTAGGGAAAACTAATGTGTAAGTTCGGAAGTTAGTGATACAGTTAACTGGAAGGATGTGGAGCTAGATCCTGGGGTTCTAGTAAAATACTGTACTATTTCTTAAGCATGGCACACTAATGATGTGTGTGCTTTTTTCTGCCTTTTCATTAAAAATAAAAAAGAATGAAATAAAGACATTTTCAGATAAAAACTGCTCTTTAATTACACTTTGGGTTTCTCAAATAAGAAACCATGCTATCTTTAAGCTTGAGTGTCTGGCTTATTTCACTTAACATTATTGTCTCAAGATGCACTAATTTTCTTACAAATGATTCAAATTTATCCTTCTTTATGGCAAAGTGATATTCCATTGTGTATAAATATCACATTTTCTTTATCCATTTACCTGTTGAGGACATAAAGGTCACTTCCAAGATTTAGCTACTGTGAACTGTGCTGCTATAAACATGGATATGCAAGCTGTACTAGTTTACATGCCCAGCAACAATGCAGAAGGGTTCCTTTTTCCCCACAGCCTCAAAAGCATTTATTACTGTATGATTTCTAGATAGACATTTTTTCTATTTTCAGACAAAAATCGAAAAACATACTCTTTGTCAGAGTTCACTAATGGAAATCTGACAGGAGAAAAATGACCCTAAAATAAAGGTATGAAATTAAAAAACAAAAACAAAAAACCATTTGGACATTCTTCAATTTTGTTCCGTGCTTTGAAGACCTCCTTAATTTTTTGACCCTATTGCTAAGAACTGTTGAAAGGGTCATAGTACCACAGTTTGGAAGAAAGGAACAGAGCTTAAGTAATCAAAAATATGTGCCTCTTAAAAGAGAGACATCAGTGTACATAGGAGAGCTATAAAATGCTAAATATTTTATAGTAGAGGACCATTAAAGATATATCTTCAATGATCAAGCAAATAATGTTAGAGTATGTGGAAGTGCTCTGAGAGTTAAGAGAGAATGAAAATGTGTAAGCTACATTGGCCATAAAATCAAATTACTGAAGTAAATGCAAAATGAGAAACTTTCACAGAATGTAGAGAAAAAGACAAAAGAAGTCAAGATGAGAAAATCAAAGAAGCAGGGAGACCTAGAAGGCTGGTCTAGGAGATGCAAATCTGTGTAAGAGAAATACCTGACATTGAGACCAAAGCAAATAAAGCTGAAACAATAATCAAAGTAATTGAAGAAAATTTCTGAGTTGAAGAACAAAGTATGCCTACGAGTCGAAAAGGCTCACAGGGAAACTTTAAAATTTAAGAAAAAAACCACCTAGAAATATATTCTGGTGAGTTTTTAAAATTTCAAGGATAAAAAAATTTTTTTACAAGTATCCAGATAGAGAAAGTAGGTTATCTATAAAAGGGCAAAAGTCAGGCTGACCTCAAGATTTTTCTCTTGTAATTCTATATGCCAGAAGACAATGAAATAATACTGTTATCTTCAGAGTTTTAACTATATATCCTGCCAAGTTGTTATTACTGTATGAAAGCAACTGAAGATATTGTCAGATACCCAGGGATTAAGAAAGTATACCAACCAAGAACCTTCTGTACTGAAAAATTTGCTCAATGATTTATAGCAGCCAATAGAGAACATGAATTAAAAATAACTAAAGGCCGGGCGTGGTGGTGCATGCCTGTAAACCCAGAACTTGGGAGGCTGAGGCAGGAGGATCACCACAAGTTCAAGGCCAGCCTGGACTACATAGTGAGTTCAGGAACACCATGAACTACACATAGTGAGATCCTGTTTCAAAAAAACCAACCAACCAACCAAACAAAAAACCCCCTAAAAACCAGGGAGGCAATTGTATGAAAGGTTTGATGGTAAGCATCAAAAGTAACTAAGAACTGTAAAGTCTAATTGTTACATATAGAGAAATAAAACTAAATACAAAAAATAGATTTGTAGGCTAGATCTAAAATTTTCAGTTTATGTAGTTTTAAACTGTCAAAGAGCATACCAAATATTCAATGTATTGGACAAATAAATACTGTTTTATTTTTGCCACATAGTATTATCAAGAAAGGTGCACATTGTTAAGCCAAATATATGTGAAATAAGTGCTTTGTCACTGTGGACAGGACAAGCAAAGACATTCCAAATGTTAATCTGACAAAATTGGAAAATGGTACAGTTTTATTTCCCTTATATTAATTACAGAAGAAAAAAGGTAGCAAATCTGTCCATAATGTTAATAATAATTTAAGAAGAAAATTTCCAAAGCACTGGTTGGAGAGGGGTAGATAAAACCCTGTTTAATATACTGAATTGAGAAAAATGATAGTTCCTATGTTACATAGTAGTTCATATAAATCAATATGCCACTGAGTTGTTATAGACAAAAATAGAATGTATACATTTCAAGATTTTAAAATTGAAAAACCAAGAAAAAGTAGCAAAAGAAAAACAAGGAAGCATTAAAGTTAGCACAAGAGACTGACCAAGGTAGAGGTGTTATATTGGAAAATTAAGAAGATCTAAATGGATTCAAAAAATTAATCTCTGATCCAAGATAGTCATACTTGTACAAAACAAAGGATAAAGGGGTTTTAAGGTAACAAAAACTCTTTAAATCATAGAAATAGCACATTTTTATTAAGCAGAAACAAGGCAATTATATCAGTATTCTTCATATATATTTTCCATATTTTTTTCCAATAGTTTTTGATGAGCAGTAAGTGAAAGTGAACATAAAGTTATAAACCCTATGAAAAGACAAAGGATTTCTTCTGAAAGAAGTACTATTTTAAGGAGGTACTCTGTGATCTGCTCCAAAATAAGTAAGGGACCCTTTCTATTGGATTCATTCCCAGCATCATCAAACTCCCATATTTTTAATAGATAATAGGAATCTTGTTTGTCTCAACTTATTCTTAATTATCTTACTCTTTTGTTCATTAAAGTTATCTTTTATGATGTTCTTGCAAATTCAATAGTCCTTTAAAATTTATCTCCATTAAATGCATTTTTCTACTTTACACACTGGTTATCGCTAATCATTATCACTAATCATTGACTAATCAATGAAAGCTTAGAAAAATTCACATACTACATAATTTGCATATGATTTTAACAGATTCAGATTGATACTAGTCAAAAACTCCCACCATAAAAGATGCCTGAGTTAGAATGAACATAATCTTCTAAGGTACCTATTACATCTCCTGCTACTTACAATAAACTTGCTGATAGCTCTACAGGAACAATTACACATTAAACACTCTTCATATGGGGGGTACTTTGTGTGCGTGTGTGGTACTAGGGCCTTCCCACTGAGCTTTATCTTCAGTCCTTTTATTTTTTATTTTGGGCCAGGGTGTTGCTAAGTTGTCCAGGCTGTGTGGGAACTTGTGATCCTCCTAACTCAGCCTCTCAAAATGCTGGGTGCCAAAACATCTGGGTGGAGCACTTAGTTTTTTAAAACTACCTTTCAGAGGATTAGAAGTGAAGCTCATTGATAGCAAGCACAAGGACCTGGGTTTGATCCCAAGCATGAGGAAAAAAGAAATTATAAAATAGTACAGGATAACTTAAGGATATATATTGACTACTAAGAGTAATACTCTTGGAAGAAACTTTTTCCTACATACATGTACACAGACATTAAAAAGTTACGCTTGGAGGTATATCCTTTTTAGTATCGAGAATTTGGATAACAATCATTCTGAATGGTTTCCTTCATAAAACAACACATTTTATACTTGAGAAAGCAAAAGCCAGTTTCTCTAAATTTCAAACAAATAATGTTAATTTCTAAATATGTTAGTTTCAAAATGCACAAAGGAATCGAATCAACTCAGACTTTTTTAAAAAATATCTTTTTTGTTGCTGTTGTTGCAGGCGCCGGAACCACTGAGCTAAATCCCCGGCCCTCAAACTTGATAAATGTATGGAATCACTCCACTTTTGGAAACCAACTAGGAAAAAGGAAAATCACTCTTACAAATAATTATGTCTTGAAACATATGAAATAAATGGATAGCATCATCTTCTAGTTATATAGCATTTGAAAAGGTGGAAATTCTATTAGAATAATTCTGACGGCCACTTTTCAACTTTTGGAATAATAAGCTGGAAAAGGAGCTTGAAGCTTACGTAGCCCAACCACTACATCATTAAGATAAAGCTCACAGGTTAGTAGCATGAGCCTGTAGTCCCAGCTAGGGAGGCTGAGATGGAGGATCACTTAGACCAGGAGTTTGAGATTAGTCTGGGCAGCATAATGAGGCACTGTTTCAGAAAGTAAAAATAAAAATAGGACTCAGAAATAAGAAGCATAGTGATAGCTTGGTTGTCAAACTCAATTCATTCCAAATTTGTTTGAACATGGTGAAGTTTGAGAAATGAACATATTTTCCCCATAAGGAACAAAAGAAAACAAAATAATTGGTTCTGAGGCCCCAAAATTACACTTATAAATTCATTTTTCTAGCACTTTAACAAATTTTGCAATGATTTCTTTCTTTAACTATCACGGATCTCAATTTTCCTCTTACCTCTACTGCTGGTACCACTAACTTTCTTTGGAGCCATGGTTATGATATTTTACATAAATAAAGTGCAAAATAAAAGCACAATGACGAATGTTTTAATGCACTAATACAGACACTATATGTTGTCTGAACAAGTGTAATACTTAGACCAAAGCGTCACCACTGAGATATCACGCAACAGTTTAGTTGGTTAGTTATATAGTTTAGTTGTCCCTTAGTATACATGAGGACTTGGTTTCAAGAGCCCTCTCAAATACTAAAATCTGTGGATGTTCCAAGTCCCTTGTATAAAATGACATATTATTTGTATATAAACTATGTACATCCTCCCATCTTGGATTTGTAACACCTAAACAATGTAAATAGTACTTATGCTATATTGTTTAGGGACTAATGACCCAAAAAGGTGTGTACATGTTTAGTACTGAAGCTGAATTTTTCCCAAAGCTGGATTTCAACCTGCAGTTAAACCTACAGATGTGAAATGCATAGATATAATGGGCATCCTACTTTGGAATCCTATTCCTCTCTGTACTCCTGGGGTTTTTTTTTGGTACTGGGGATCAAACTTGGGACCTTGTGCTTGCAAAGCAGGCGGTGGAACCAATGTGCTAAAGCCCTGGTCCCTCCTGAGGTTTTTTCAACCCAAAACCGAGAGAGCAGCAAACTATTCTTTGTGGTATTATCTGTACTCAAAGTTCCCTTTAATGTTTTAAAAATCTCTTCCTCCACAGTCAATTTTTAAATGAAATATTGCTTAGAATTGCAATGCAGAAAGGATAAGAAAAGCTAAATTGCTTTTAACAGTGCAGTGCTCCTGCCAGGACTTACTACCTTCTCCCTAAAGCTTCTGAAATATTTTGACAGTATCTTGGGTCTCCAAGGAAGTTTTTATTTTTGCTGTTGAGTGTTCTAGCTTCTTAAAGTATGCTTCTCAAACAATTAACATCACTAGAGGGCCTGTTAGGAATACACAGCTCCAAGCCAGACCTATGAAATGAAGTCATATTAAGATGCGTAGGGGATTTGTTATGCACACTGACATTTGAGAAACTTCTCAAAGAATATCAAGAAAATATATAAATTGCATGTCCCAATTTTTATTAGTCATATGACTTGCAAGTACTAAAGTTATCTTGTCATTCAGTGACAGTTTAGAATTCACATTTTGTGTAGGAATGCTCTAAAACAAACCAAACTTTAAAGGATGTTCCCAATGAAAAAAACAAAACAAAACCCTGGCATACTAATGTAGAAACATACCTCTTATCAAAAAATGTTGAATTCTCTTTCCTCTTAGTAAATCCATTGGGTAGAAGTTTTAAATTAATACCTTGCCTTCGGGCACGATTTTTCATAAAGTACATCTAATAAAATAAAATAGATAAATTAATCTTAAAATGCCTTACAATTCAGAAACGAGTAAAACCAGGTTGAATAATAGTTAATATTTACAGTACTGAGTATGTTTCACAAACTCAAAGCAAAATTTCATTCAATATTTACAAAAATACTGAGACATGTATACTTAGCCATGCCCATTTTAGCAATAAGAGTTAATGAAATTCCAACATTGTACAGCTATTTCTGAAAGAAAGGTCCTGTATTAAAATGCAAGTCTATCAATTCCACAGCCTGTGCTTTTACCTATTTGGTTTATAAGCCAAAGGAAGAATAAACTCAAGGATTAAACTCAAGCCTTGCACATGCTAGTTAAATATACTACGACTGAGCTATTATACGTTCCTAGTCCCAGAAATTTTCCTCTTACATTTGTGGATTTTACACCATAGTTAACTGTATCCCCCTAATTTTATTACTAGACAGATAGCTTACTCAAGGGAGGAACCATAGCATGGCTTGGTACAATACCTAGTTAAAGCAGAGAGTGTTGTGGGCATTACAAAATGGGATATGAAAAACATCTGGCTCTATTATGTACTACTGCACTGACCACCAGGGCTGTTTGAGCTGAACTAATTGAGTCTCAAGAGTTAAAAAGGGATAAACTTGTAGGATACATAAGAGGGAAATTTATATTCTTGAATGTATATATTAAGAAAGCATTATATATTAAGATTAAAGAAGTACAGTATATATTAAGATTCAACAATAACCCAATCATGTATCTTAAGTTTATAAAACTAGTCATATTGATAAAGAAACCTAAGGATATCAAAAAGGAAAGATCAATTCCATTTATGAACAGAAATAGAAAGTGGATGGGTGGATAATGTATACACACATATAATTCAACTCAATTCTGTAAAGTATAAAAAAGCATGACAGATTATAATAGCACCCCATGTAAAATTAGCCTAAAATCAAGATGAATTAAGATTACCCTTAATTATTTTTTTAGAGTATGATAGATTAAAAGGACAAAAGTGAAATAATATTGAAAAAAGTAGCTGATAAAGTATAACTACCATTCATTATAAAATTTATTAACAAACCAGGATTAGAATTTTCTTAATCTAATAAACTAGGTCTACAAAAAAAAAAAATCATGCAAGTTTGCCTTCTAATATCAAGGAACAAGATGAAAATGTACAGAAGAGTTAACATAGCCTGAAACTAAATAATAAACATTTCCATACACTGACATAAACCTTTCCCTAAAATCATAAAATTGTCTCATCACTGTATCTAAATGTTTTGTTTAATCAATGTGGCTTTTGTTGAAACTGGTTTTCATTCCAGACTCTGAAGTTTGTGATCAGTCCCTTGGTCACTGAATTTCCAATGAGCCTTTCTGGTAGAAAACACCTCACCAGTGTTATTGCAACTTATTAACAGCAGAATTAATCATACTATGTGTGACCCCAATGGAAGAGAATTATTAGAAACTTGTGACCTGTTTATTCCAGATTTTGTCTCATACATTTTCCCTTTCCTAATTTTGTTCTACATCTTGTCATGATAATAAATTTTAGCTGCGAGTATAATTGTATGCTGTGAAACTTTCTAGAGAATCTTCAAACCAGAGGTGGCCTTGGGAATTTTCAACACAGGTATCTTCTATTAACACTACTATTTGTATTGAAACAGAAGTCTTTGTTATTTCAATAAGCCAAGAAGAAGAGAAATATAGATTTGGAAGAAACAAACTAGGAATTGTGTGAATCTATAGATAAAGTACTGGGATAGATTTTAATATGATTGGTTACTATAAAATAACAACGTCAAAAAACTCATTTCCATGTAGAAGCAAAGAAAAATAATTAAAAATCAAATGCTGTTTAAAATAGTGTCAAAAGGATGGAGATGTAGCTCAAGGCCCTGAATCTGATCCTCAGGGCCATTAAAAAAAAAAAAGGCAGAAACGTACCTAACAAAAAAACGTGTAAGGCCTCTACCAAGAAAATACCTATAGAAAGATACTAAAGATCTAAATAAATCCAGAATGCAGATACAACATAGTCTAAGTTTAAAGATTCATGTTGTAAAGAAAAACCTCCCAAATTGAGCTGCAAAATAAAGAACCCAATCAAAATTCCCAAGAAGGTCAGAGAGGACTATGGAATTAGACTGATTCTTAGTATCTGTACAGAATGGCAAAAAACAATGAATTGCCACATTCCAGAGAATAAAGTGGAAGGACTTACTCTATCAGATTATGAGTTTTAGTAAAAAATTGAGAGGCTGGGGAAGAGGTTGGTGGTTGGAAAAACATAGGAAGAAAAAACTCTACTACTCTATAGCATAGTAAAGTGAATAAAGTTAACAATAATTTATTGTAGATTTTAATATAGCTAGAAGAAAAGATTTTGAATGGCTCCAACACAAAGAAATAATGTTTGAGATAATGGATACACTAATTATTACCCTGATTTGATCATCATATATACATAATACATGTGCTGAAATACCATACTATACCCCATAAATATGTACAGTTATGTGTCACTTAAACTTTTTAAACTGCATGAAAAGAAATTACAATAATTGAGAGTGCAGTACTGTTGCAAGATGGACAAGCTGATTAACAGGGTGGGCCAAAAACTGACATAAACACACACGGATGATTGATAAATGACAAGGGTCCTTCTGTAGAGCAGTAATGAAAGGATGAACCTTCCAGTAAACAGAGTTAAGAAAAGTGGGTTATCCATATGTAAAGTTAAATGGGAATTCCACAAAAAATCAATTCCAGATAATTTAAAGACAAAAATATGAAACGCAATACTATAAAGCAGTAGTGGCAAACCTATGGCACATGTGCCACAGTGGACTGCTTGTATCATTGAAAGCTCTAAAAGGTGCGCTATTACTGCTATAAAGCTTTCAGGAAACGATATGGAAAAATACCTCCAATAACTTCAAGGCATGAAAGGATTTCTATAAAAACACATAAAACAACTAAAGGAAGCAAATGATAATTTTGACTATATTAAAATTAGGAACATTTGTTCACTAAAAGATCCTATCGACTGCAAAGACAACTATAAAATAGATGGCATTTATAATGTATAATCACCTAAAAAATACAAGAGAATGCAAGCTGACCAATAAGAGGATGGGAAAAAAGACATAAATTTCTGCAAATCCATACTCCATACTTTCATTCTAAAAAATGACCATAAATCTGTGATGTGACTTAATCACAACATTAAAAAATTTTTAGACCACTTGTGAAGTATTTCAAATATTCAAGCTTTAATTTTGAAAAGTGCTGAAGAAATGAAAAAGGGATGCAAGAGTATGAAAATTAAGTGTGTTAGAACAGCAAATCTTGTTAACTCTTCATTTGGAACTGGAACCCAATTACTCCCAATTAATTCTAACAGCATGACTCAAGCCATCATCATTTCTCTCGTGGGTCACACTACAGGGCCTTGTAACTCATCTCCTTGCTTCTAACCTTGCACTCTTAATCCCTGAAGTCCACAGAGCAGGAAGAGTGTTTTTTCAGAAAGCAAACATACTCAAAATCTTCCCATGATTTCTACATTCACTTAGAATATACTGAGAATCCTTACTGGTTTCTCTAACCTCAAGTTTAACATTCTCCTCAGTCAATTTGCTTTAGTCACCTTGCCTGTCCTAATCCCTCAGATATATCATCCTTGTTAGTGACTCAGGATTTAATCTGCTATTGTCTCTACATGGAATAGCCTTCCTCCAAATATTCACTTGTTAGTTTTTTTCCTATTGTTCAGATGGTTGCTTAAATATCATTTCTCAGAGAAGCTTCTCCTGACCACTGTATTGAAAATAAACCTTTGGCAACATTTCCCTGGCAAGCATCATTTTCATTCTTTTTAATCGCCTGAGCCTTATTTTCCATATGCACTTAATTCTATCTAAAATCATATTTCCTCCTCTATACACCTGCTTTCTCCCATTAACCTCTTATCTCTCCCACTATAGTAGAAATCTCCCAGGTTAAGGTTTACCACTATTGTATTCAAAGTAACTAGAATGGCCCCTGATCATGGTTAAGTGAAAAAAAAAGAATCTAATTGATTGGAAGGAAATTCTCATTAGAAGAGATTAGAATACTTACATGTTTATTGCTTATTGGCTTTTTCAAAAGAGCATCTCTAGAAATATAGTCCGCTGTTCTTGCCACATCTTCCAAAAATCGATAATCTAAAAATTTCAGAATAAAAAATAAACAAGTGACATATATCAATTGCCAGGAAGCATTAATCTGCTATGCATAAAATGGCTTACCACTTAGGAGATTCATTTCAGTAAACTGTTGCATTGAAACATAAGCAGTTTTATCTCGAACTCCATTACATGTCAGTTCTGCTTTGTGTTTCTTTACGCAGAGTAAGCTGAAGAAACAAAGAGAAATACATTTCTATTTTGAAGTAAAAAGCATACAGATATAGGTAATAAGGTAGAAAGTTACACATATACCTGCAGGAATATCGCATGCAACGTGGACATCTGTACTTTGCTTCTTCTGTACCACAAGTTTCACATCTATAAAAACCCAGATGCAACATTAAATTATCAAATACTAATTTTATTTATCTATTCATAAACTCGGAATACTGATTCAATTACTTGTCATAATTTAGACATGTGCTCCTAGGGAATAACGTGTAAGCATCTCTGATAAAATACTTGCGAGTTGTCAAACACTGACAATTCTCTATGAAACCATCTCTGAATGACATGAACATTTAGAATGTTGTTAGTGATATGCGATTCAAGAAAAAAAATTATGACTTAAAAAATCACCTCACTTTTGATTTCTACTTGATTATCTGCTGACATTTTTAACTTGTAATTCTTGGCAATCTGGTCTCTCTGTGGTGGTATATAACCAGAAGTCCATTCCTATGCATGTTTTGATATTTTAAAAGCATACACAGCAGAAAAATACGACAGTATAAGACCCACCCAAATTTAAAAAGTGGCGTTAATATCTTTTTTCCTCAACTCCAGACCTAACCTGGATTGGGCATCAAAATAATTTATAAATGGTATTAACCATCATCTGTCCTCAGTTGCTCTCTAGGATCATGGGATACTGACAACCTTTTTACAGCTACTTCTATTTGGCTCACTGTGTTGTACACAGTAATATTCCCAACAACTTGAGCATGATTTCACTAAGGAAATTAAAACAAAAATAATAAACATACTACATATACAGAAGCTCATCAATTAAGTTCAAGTTAATTTTTGCTTAATTATAACTCAATCCACTTTGTCATTGTTGGTGTTATTAGACTGCCTCATCTTTATCGTCTTTCAAATCAATATTGAGTCAAAAGTACATTAATAGCCAGATTTGGTTCCAAAAGGTCTTTTGGTTCCCTGAATGTTTACTTCGTAAGTTGAGCAGTACCCCCGATCATTACCACTTCACATAATTTCACTGAATTTATCTAACAACATCCCCCCTCACCTCTCCCTGCACAATACCACTCAGACTCCTGGGGTTATTTTTCACTATTCCCCTTTCTGCTATTAGTGAGTTCTCAGCAATCTAGACCAAAGAAGATTCCAGAGCTTTATTCCCCTAATCGAATTTCTCCCAACCCTACCTTGACATGGCCAGTTTTCGCTTGCAGCCCACTGGGGGATTTATATGAAGCTCTTCTTTCACCTTTATATCTTCTATTACTTCTTTCTTCAGGAAATGCTCCTCTTCTTTTACACGCACTCCATCCACCATCTCCTCCCGTTTTATAGTCTCATCAACAAACATCTCCTGCTTTATCTCCAAATTATCCTCCTCTTCCTTCACTTCCGGCCAATCCATTACCTCTTCCTTCACCTTCACTTTCTCTTCCTTCATATCTGGTTCATCTACCTTTTCTTCTTTCACTACCAAACTACTATCCATCTCCTGCTTCACTTCCAGTATGCCTGCTTTCTCATCCTTCACCTCAGCCCCATCTTCTACCTCCTGCTTTACCCACTGCGTATTCAACATGCCGCCTTTTACATCCGCCCAGTCCATAATCTCTTGCTTCACAACTGTTAAGTCCATTTGCATCTCCACTGAGCTTTGCCCACTTCCTTCCTCTGCACCCTCTATCCTCTTCATTCCTGTACGTCCATTCCTCTCCTCTCCACCGCCAGCCTCCTCCATTCCTGCAAAGTCCCTGACCTCCACCTCCCTACCAGATTCAGGACTTAGCCGCGCCCCCTCGGGTACCCTCTGGAGATCTCCTCCGGAGGCCACTTCATTTTCAGCAGCAAATGCCATCAGATCACGATCCTTCGCTTACACTCCCACTACGTCCTTTAATGTGGCTGCACCACTGCAACAGGCAGGATCACCAGCCGCAAACCAGCTGCACACGTGCGGACACAAGTCGCGAACCCAAAACGCTTGCCCGGCGAGAGCGCCCGAACTGTCGTAAAGCACCGCTTTGCGGCACGGCGCTTTACGCCTTATAGAGCTCTTTACGGCTCAGCGGCGATCCCGCCCCATCCTCTGACAGAGACTTGTGAGGCCACGCCCACTGCGATCCCGCCTCCAGTCTCCCAGGCGGGATTTCGCGGCCTCCGTACTCTGAGTCGTCCTCTGGCCACACCAGCCTGTGTAAATAGGGCGGGGAGAGTTGAACTCGTAAATCTTGTAATGGGAAGACTCACCCTAGTCTGTATTAACGGATTCAATCTAATCCTGTTTGAAAATGATGGCCACAGTTTCTTCACCTATGCTCTAGGGTGGGTGGTGTTACAAATTCCTAAGTGTTACATTGCGAAGGTTATACGAAACCGTGAAGCCAGCTGTGACTCCCACAAACTCAATACTGTACCTATGGCTGTTATTACTGGGAATCCTGGTAGGTTTCAGGTAGGCACGATTTATTCTTCAACTCTATTTAATCAATAACAGCTTATATAGCCCAGTTTTCAGTTCCTGCCATTCAACACCATTCCTTTTTTGTTCGTTTGCTTTTTGGGTTTTGAGACAGGGTCTCGCAGTGTAGTTCAGGGGGCCTTGAACTCACTACACAGCCCAGGCTGACCTCAAACTCGCGGTGATCCTCCTGCTTCAGCCTCTGGAGTGCTGGGATTACAGGAGTGTGCGCCACCACACGGGGCTCTAAATAATTCTTTACTTTTTTTTTTTTTGGATGTTTGGTTTGTTTTGTGCGATGAAGTCTGGCTTTTGTGGCCTGCATCCCAGCTTTATATATTCTTAAATACTGCCCAGGAATAGATTTAAATGCACCCCCACCCACTGAAGAAAAAACAAAATAAAACAACATATCCAAAAACTGCATTTGTTTCAAGGCCTTTTAAAGTATTAAAAAGTATTTCCACTTTCTGGACACTAGGCACTTTCACCTAATTTTCAGAGACTGAGATACCTATTTTCCTCACTGTGGGCTTTTCAGCTGTAGGCCTCTTTGTGCAGTCCCCTTAGACCCAGTTAGTTTGCAGGGCATTCACACATTGGCAAGGGAATGGAAATTTTGAGTGAGTGAGCAGAAAGGAAGGGGAATAATTTGGGGCCTTTTGTTGTTGAAGTTCTAGGGATCAAACTCAGGGCCTCATGCATGTGAAGTGTGCAGCTGTACCACTGAGTTACATCCCCAACCCTGAGGTAATTTTGAAACCTTAGTTGGGGCAGTACTGATGGAGTAGCACTGGAAGGAGAATGAAAGTAAGTTTTGGTGAGTTGAGTAAAATCTCCCTATGGATTGTGGGAGGAAGCTTCCACAGGAATCATATGGACAGTTAGTCTCAGAACTTGACATCTTCAGGCTGTGTTAAATTTTTATACTAGAAAAAGTGGCTAAATGTCAGAATCTATGGTGTAAGTACTGTATGTATTAATAGTTTGTACCTTTTTATTGATAAATAATATTCCATTATATGACTATATGACTATACCATATTTGTTCTTTCATGTACTAATTGACAAATATTTGGATGGTTTCCAGTTTGGGGTATTATGAAAATTCTGTTTCTACATTTATGTACAAGTTTTTGTGTTAAAAATTTGTATTTATTTCCCTTTAGTCGGTACCTAGAAGTGGACTTGCTGGGCCATAAGGTAATTTAAGTTTAATTTTAAAAAAATAACTAAATTATTTTCCAAAGTAGTTATATTCATTTTACATTGCTGCTGGCTGAGATGTTCCAGTTTCTCTACATCCTTGTCCACATTTAGTATTGTCAGTTTTTTGATTATAGGTGTGTAGTGGTTATCTTAGAATTGTGAATACATTTGCATTTCTTTTTTTTTAAATCTCTTTGTTGTTGTTGTTGTTGTTGTTTTGAGACAGGGTCTTGTTATGTAGCCAAGGCTGGTCTCAAACTTGCCATCTTCCTGCCTCAACCTCCAGAGAGCTGGAGCCACCATGCCCGGCAACATTTGTTTTAAGCTGCTAATAGTATGGGTACTTTCTGCACAGTAATAGATGATTAATGCCAAATTGTTGCATTGTTTACAAATTATTTTCTCCCATTCTGTGGCTTGTTTTTCATATTCTTAGTTGTATCATTTAAAGAGCAAAAGTTTTACATTTCAATCAAATCCAATGTACTAGTCTGTTTAATGAATTGGACTTCTTGTGTTACAGAAATCAAGTTTTGCCTAGCATAAGGTTCCAAAGATATTCTCCTATACAGTATCTCTTAGAAGTTGTATAGTCATGGGGGTTTTTTGGTTGTTTTTTTTTTGCGGGGGGGATTGAATCTAGGACAACCCTATATCTGGACTATATCCCCAACCCTTTTGAGACAGTCTTTTATGTTGCTTTTATGTTGCCTGGGCTGGTCTTAAACTAGTGATCCTCTTGCCTCCAGCCTCCTGTCTGAGATTATAATACTAAAATTTAGTAATGCTAATACTAAAACAGACACTTAACTATGCTCTCCCTTGAAACCAATAATCCTGGTTTACCTCTTCCCTCTTGCTCTCTTCTGATTCTGTATCACCTCTGAGGTCGAAATTAACCTCAGCCCCTTTGAAATTCTCTGTGGTAGTTTTTCTCAAACCAATGTTTTGCTGGACCCAAAAACGTACTTTCTGGCAAAATATGTAATCTCTAGGCCAAACCGTTAAGACCATCTTTGAATATAACGACAAAATTAGCCCCAACCTGAATTCCTCCCTTACAGGGCCACCTCCTAAAGTCAACCCAGGGGCCTGGATTTATCTCAAAGTTCTCCCACAGGACAAAAAGCCTCTTCAGTCTGCCTGCCTGGACCTCATCAAGACCTCCTGATTTAACCTATGGCTGTCAAACGTCAAAGCTTCTCCTTGTGAATACATGTGTCTACACTCTCACCCATTCAATCCACTAGAACAGTTTTTTTTCTGTGCCTGCTAGAGATCTATGCTTTTTCTTCCAGCATGGGAATCAGGTGACACGAAGTTATCGTGCCATCCACTCCATAAAAAGCTCTGGGGCTGTAAACATGGTGACCTTTCCTGACTGTCCTGCATATCTCATGATGTGAACTTCAATAAATTTACTTCTGCACTTCCTCTACTCTTGGTAAATTTTTTTGTTTTTGGTACCAGGGATCAAACTCAGGACCTTGTGCTTGCTAGGCAGACAGCGGAACCACTGAGCTAAATCCCTGGCCCCTCTTGGTAAATTCTTTTACCACCCTAGCCACCAGCCCTACATATGCCATCAAGTACAGCAATATGTAGATGAATTTGAGAATTGATGTCTTAACAGTATTGTGTCTTATAAGCAAGAAAAATGGAATGTCACTCATTTATTTAGATTACCTTTAATTTCAGTTAGTGATGTTTTGTAATTTTCAGTGTACAAACTTGTCCATATCTTTTGCTAAATGTATTATTAATTTCTATTCTTTTTTTTCTCCATTTAGTTTTTTGGTACATTTTAGGTGTACAATACAGTTACAGTCATCATTGGGATCTTGTACCTTTACATGATGTATCTTGGTTTTTATTTTTTCCCGATTCCCCTGCCTTCCCTTTACCCCCTCCACCCTTCCCTATTTACAAAGACTTTGTTTCCATTTTTTCCTTATCTCATATTTTTCTTTTCCCTTCTTTCCTTTCCCCTACCCCTTCTACTTCCCCTACTCCTTTAGACCTTTTCTTAGTATTTCACATTATCAGTTATACATTTTGATCCTTATTTACACTTTTAGTTTTTCACACCAGAGAAACTATTTGGTATTTACACATGTGTGTCCTATTTATTTCACTTAAGAGTATGGCATCAATGTGCATCCATTTACCTATAAATGTCTCTAATTTCTCATTTTTTATGGCTGAGTAGTACTCCATTTTATAAAAAAAAAACAACCCTCATCTTCTTTATCCAGTCTCCAGTTGATGGGCAATTGGGCTGCTTCCAAGTTTTAGCTATTACAAATTGTGCTGCTATGGACATGGATGCACATAATTTATATCACTGTGGTATAATTCTTTTAATTCTTTGGGGAAGATACAAAGCAAGGGAATAGCTGGATCAAATGGGACTTCCAGTCCTAGTTCTTTGAGGTATCTTCATACTGATTTCCACAGTGGTTGTACCAGTCTGCACTCACACCAACAATGGAGAAGGGTTCCTTTCTCCCCACAACCCTGCCAGCATTTGTTATTGGTTGATTTCTTGATAGCAGCCATTCTTTCTGGGGTGAGGTGGAGTCTCAGTGTTATTTTCATCTGCATCTCTCAAATGACCGGTGATGTCGAACATTCTTTCATATGTTTATTTGCTGCTTTTACTTCTTTGTCTGAGAAATGTCTGTTCACTTCAGATTCTATTCTTTTTTTTGAAAGTTTAGCTTTTTATTTTTACTTCTACCAACAACAGGAAATTATAATTTCAGATAATAAAAAGGCTGTTATAGGGCATTATGATAATGTCTTCTTTTTTGATGTGATTTTAAAATAAATTTAATTTAATTTTGGATATTTCATTGCTAGACTATGGACAAAAACCTGATTTTTGTATATTGATTTTGTATCCTACTTACTAAACTATTTAATAAAGTTTAGATTCAATTAATTTTGAAGTTTTATCTGTATTTATGAGGAAGATTTATTTGTACAGTCAGTACAAACTATGAACCTATGATGAACTATGAACCTATGATGGTTCAAGTTAAGATTTTTCCACTGTACTATGATGCTAAAGTGATAACATTTAATAAAATCATACTTCCAGTTTAAAATTTTTACTTTTCCTATGCCGTGGGGTATGATACCCTCTTGGCATGCTGGGCAGTGGCAATAAGCTGCAGCTCCCACACAGCCCTGAGATCACTAGAGGAAACAACTCATATTCACTGTGTTGCTAAATTAGGATATTTGATAGGTTAGGTATATAGTGTTTTCTCACCACTAGGGACTGAACTCAAGGCTTTTGCACTGAGCTTTATGTCCATCCCTTTTAAAATTTTTTATTTTGAGACAGAGCAGGGTGTTAGTAAGTTGCTCAGGCTAGGTGTGAACTTATGATCCTCCTGCCTCCAGAGTGCTGGGATTACAGGTGTGCTCCACCATCCCCAATTTAAATATATATATTTTTTACTAACATTTTCAGTTTATGATGGTTTTATCAGGACTTAACCCCATGGTAAATTGAGGAGCATCTATATTTCTCTTGTAATGTTGTCAGGTATTGTTATCAGTGTTCTTACCATATTTAATGTTTTTGGTTTCTGCCTCTTTTTTGATTGATTTCTGTGAGAGTTCCCCAGGTAGTTTATAATTTCACTATTTTGTTATCTGATGGTATCCAATCTGTGCTATCTGGCTACTAAGTTCATTTTAATGACTATATTTTTTCATAGTTGTTCCCAGCATATATTGCTATGTATTTCTAATCCTTTCTTATCTCTTTGGAGGTATTTATTCTGCTCATTTCAAACTCTTTACTTTTTGGTCTGTTAAATCAATTCCTCTAGTATAAATTATCCAATTAAAAAAACTTTTACAGATTTAACACTCCTCACGTGTTACAATATTTTCCCTTGTGATCTCAGATTCCCTTGTTAGTATCAGTAAGAATGGCTGTAATTCATATTTGAAAAGTAGGATGAAAAGCCTAGGACTTGGACTGTGACTCTTGTATCGATGCATGGAGGAGTAGGTAAAGAGGAGAGTGGACAAACTTCAGGATAGAAACCCTGTGGTGTTACTTTGTGGGTTCTATGATGCTCAGTTTGTCCTCCTAAGAAGAGAACATGCCTCTTGAGTTAATTCCCAGTACCCTTGCATTTGGCATTTATTTTTTAAGAGCTATTCTTTTTTTTTTTTTTTGGTACTGGGGATTGAACTCAGGACCTTGCGCTTGTGAGGCAGGCAGCAGAACCACTGAGCTAAATCCCCGGCCCCTAAGATCTCTTCTTGTGGCCTAGACCCTAAGGTAGAAGGAAAAGAAGAGAGCAAGTTCAAGCCAACATATATACATAGTTATTAATTTCTCTGGTGTTATTCTGCTTCATTGGGCCGGTGCTGAGCTGACCCTGGTGTTTTTGTGTTTACCTCAAATGGGGGTGGGCCATACTCCATCCAGGGTAAGGCAGAAGTAGAAAAATGCACATTCAGAGATTCTATCCTCCCGTTTCAGTTCCTTTCTCCATTAGTGTCCCTCTTTGACTCCAAGGTTTCCTTACCTTACCATATTACCATATTACCTCAATTCCCTTTCTAGAGTTTCCCTTTGTAGAGTCAATTTTCCTTTCTCAGAGTTTCTCAGGTAGGCTCTAATACTCATCATCCCCTCACTTAGGTAGCATATTTACAGTTTGATTTAAGGACTCTGGGAAGCAATATATTTTTGTTTTCTGTCTTTTCAGAAATTCACAATCTTCAGATTTAAATTTTCAGCAATATTGCAATGATAAAGAATTTCTGCAATTATTTGAGAGGTGCCTTCTGGACTTTCCATTGCATTGCTCAGAATTTTTCAGGTTGCCTAAAGGTTTTTTATATTCACCTCTTTTGGTTTTTTGAGACAGGGTCTCACTATGTAGTTTAGCCTGGTCTCAAACTCACTACGTAGCCTATGCTGGCTTTGAACTACAGGTAGTCCTCCTGTCAGCCTACCAAGTGTTGGGATTACAGGCATGCTTCACCACACACAGCTTTTATATTCACTACTTTAAGGAACATAAACAATAACAGTTGGAACCAGTGGGTGAACTTATGACATTGTACTGTCCAATATGGTAGCCTCTAACTAAAAATGCTGTTAAACACTTGAAATGTGGTTATCTGATAGGCTGTAAATGTAAAATATACACTGAATTTCAAAGGCTTAGTACAACAAAGACTAAAATAGCTCATTGGTAATAATTTTATATTAATTATCTGTTGAAATGATAGTTTTTTGGATATATTAAGTTTATATATATTTTGAAATTAATTTTCCCTGTTTCTATTTACTTTTAAAAATGTGGCTATTAGAAAATTTGAAATTACATATGTACCTCCTATTATTTTAGTTGAGTGGTACTACAGAATTCGTTATTGAAATTCAAATTTCAATTAAATGGGGTTAATATTAAAGTGAATACTCAAGATTTGGTAAGCATATTAGTTACTTATTAATTTGTTAATCAGGTCAACAAATATTTGTCTTTTTAATATATTCTCTAATCTATAGCATGAACATCTTTACAGATCAAAGTCTGACAATGTCAGTCATCTCATTCAAAACTTTCAATGGTTAATTTTTGCTCTTTGTATAAAGAACTAAGTCCTTACCATAGCCTGGCAAAGATGGATCATTTTCTTGGCCTCTGTCTTCTCTCAGGCTCATCTGTACTACTCATTCTTCACAGACAAGTCAAACACTATTGCTGTAGGGAAGCATTCCTTGGACACCTCTTCCCTACCTCTAGCCTAGGTCAGCTTGCACATGCTCACATGCACATGTGTGTTTGTGTTCAGAGCACTTATTTCAATTATATATTCATTAATATTATCACTTGTTCAGCATCAGTTTTTACCCCCATACTGTAAGCACAGGGACCCTCCCATTTTTGCCCAACTTGAATTTTCAACTAAGAGCATAGTGTCTAGTATACGACAGACAATAAAACAAGAAGACATGAAGGATTTGAGCACTTATACATCATGCATTGTGCTATGCTATGTGATTATAAACATTAAAATCTGTAGTTTGCCTTCACAGATCTCACAGTTAAGTGAGGAGAGAAACGTATGTAAACAGGAAAAACAGTAAAGCAAGTGTTGGAACATAGAATATGACCCAAGGTGAAAGTAGTGTGCATCCCTTTTGTGGGATGAGACAGTTAGGGAAGGTTTCTTGAGGAGTTAACTTGAAGAATGAAAAGGTTTTAGTGGGAGGATAAGGCAAGAGAGCTTTCTACAGAGAGGAATAAGAATATGCTCAAGTAATAGCTGATATTACTTGAAAATATCCTGGCACAGCTGGAGGGTATTAATTCAGATGAGAAAGGATGGGGAGAAAATTGACAAGTATTCAAAGGACAAGTCACCAAGGCCTTGTAGGCCTTGCAGAGGAGTTGAATTTCATCATACTATAGACGATAAAGAGCCAACTTCATGCTATAGGGAATAAAGAGCTTGGGTTCCATGGTTGGGTCACAGAAGTGGACAGGAATGAAACCACAGATTGGTTCTGGGTATGATTATTCTTAAGCAGAGGATCTTGGCTTACGTTGTGATTTGGATGCATCTATTATTACCTCACAAGTAACTGTTTCCAAAGGATTGGCTAGATCCATTACTGGCAAAGCATTATTTGGACCAAACAGTTCTATCATGATTTAGGAGGTTCAATTATAAATGATGAGCCTTTAGAAAGATCTGAAAATTGGTGTCATTACTATTAGAGGACTCTAGGACTCGATAGAGAAAACATAGTATTTGCTGTATAGAAATATGTGAAATAGATTTCTAGATACATTTTAGAATATTTTCTAAAATCGTGTAAACATTTACTATTATTATTATTGTTAATATTATTTAAAACTGTGTCCTAAAAGCAGGAAGTTTTACTAGCCAGAATAATACTTTCCTGTGAAGCAAAGGTAACAAAATTCTAACCTTTTAATTTCTTGCTTCCAACTATTAAGCCAAAAACTTGCTAGTGTCTACTAATTAAGTTTTGTATAGTTTTTCCTTTTATTGTAGGAAAGATTGAAAGAAAAATATATTTTATTTTTCTTTGCTATATTGAATTATATAGAGAATAATTAAAAATTAAACTGTAAATGTTTTATTTGGTATCTTGACATTTATATTAGTAGTTAAATGGTTTGAGTTCTTTGGTAAATTGAAAATGCTCAGGTGAAAAAACTTGAATGTAATTTCAGTAAAGTTTTTATTTCCTAATAGTTGAGGGAGATTTTATCCTGATGAAGAATGACTTTTTCATGAAACAGAGTTTCCAGTGTTTGTTTCAAGAAGTGAGTTTTCTTGCATTTGAACTATAAATTTTTCCTGATGTAGATAATAAATAAAATTATTTTTTAATGTGTGGTTACTTATTTTTTGAACTTGTATGTAGTCCTAAAATCCCATTACTAGGTACAGCCAAGGTGATAGCTCAGATTTCCCATTAGTTACTCTTCTTTATAGAGGAGCCATTTTCCTAACTTGGCTTGAACCATACCAGGACTCTGAATCCAAAACACACAGATTGCATAGTTGTGTACCCAGGCCGAGTTGAAAACGACTTCATCATGCCTATCAGAGCCAATTACTATATAAGTCATGAGGAAGAAGTTACACTTGGGTAGAGCACTATACATTGAAAGCTTAGTTTACACTTACTTTTTAAAACTATAAAAACTGCTAGTCTTGTGTGAAAGAGCCAAATTTATACATTTTGGTTAGAAAATAAGGTCTCCCAAAGTGTTTGTTGGCAGACACCATGTTTTTTGTTTTTTCTTTACTGAGGATTGAACCTAGGGATTGGTGAGCTACAGCTACAACCCGTTTTTATTTTTTATTTTTTATTTTGAGACAGGATCTTACTAGGTTGCCCAGTGTTGTGGTTTATATCTAGATGTCCTCCCAAAGCCTCATGTGCTCATAGATAGGGCTTTTGGGAAGTGTCTGGATCATGGGTGTGTGATATTGGATTATGGGTGTGTGATACTGGATTAGTTCACTGATTGGTTCAGCATAGATCTGGGTGTGGATAATGGGAAGGCCCACTGTGGGTGTGGGTGGCAACTAATCTATGGGCTTGTGGCCTGAATGGAATAAAAAGGGAAAAGGAGGCTGCTGCTTGCTACTTCTCTGCCTGTACTGCCATGGACTGTTTCACCTGGGTCATGCCCCTTTGCCATGCTGCCCTGCTTTGGAGCCAGGCAACTATGGACTGAAACCTTTAGAAACTGTGAACTAAAATAAACCTTTCCTCTTTTAACTTGTGGGTTTTGTCCCAGCAATGAGAAAGTAACTAAGACACCTAGGCTGGCCTTTCAATCCTCCTGTTTCAGTCTCCTTAGTAGCTTGCATCACAGGCACGTGTCATCATGCTTGGCTCAGGTCATTTTTGTGCCACTAGCAGTCTTTTTCTTTGTTTATTGTAAGATAATTAACCAACCACACAAACAAACATGCTTCCTATAGAAAGGACTACATCTATGTTTCTTCTGAGATAAAAAACCAGGCAGATCTAAGTTAAAATCATATACAATTTAGGGTCTTCTATATGAAAAAGAACTAAAAATTTATACTTTTGTAAACTTTAAAAACATAGATTTCTCTGTGAACACATTTTGCAGGCCACTCTAGAGCCCTAAAGCTTAAATTTATTAGCTTCCTAGCAACTCTGACTCTATAGACAGCATATTTGATAGAATTTTATTAGTTTTTTTTTCCTTGTGGTACTGGGAATTGATCCCAAGCCCTTCCCACTGAGCTATATCCTTATCCCTTTTCATTTTTTTGTTTTGAGACAGGGTCTCACTGAGTTACTGAGTTGCCCAGGTTGGGATGAAACTTGGCACAATTGTCCTGCCTCATCCTCCTAGAGTGCTGGGATTATAGGTATGCATTACCATACCTTTTTTAATTTTTTGCAGTACTGGGGATTGAGCCCAAGGCCTTCCCACTGAGTTACTCACTAACTCTTTTTTCAATTTTGAGGCAAGATCTCACTAAGTTGCTAGATTGCCTGAGCTGGGCTCAAATTTGTCATTCTCTTCCCTCAGCCTCCCAGAATGCTGGGGATTCCAGGCATGTGCCACCATGCCTGGCTAGAATGTTTTTGATAGAAAAATTTAATTAAGTTATTGTACCTTTTAGCCTTTAGTTTAATGTGTTTAAATTATTGTGTTAATGGGAAAATATGTTTACAGTTTGATTTGTGAATTTATATATTTTACTTTTGAAAAATAGCTGTCTATGTATAGTGTTTTGGTTTGGATAATCATGCTGTTGTAAGAACTAATATAACAAAAAAATTATAAGAGAAAAATGTACTGTGATGATGTAGAGACTTTTAGACTTGAGATCAACTAATCCTATATAGACTAAATATAAAATAAGCATATCATAAATAAATTGCTAAAAACCAAAGAAAAATAAAAAAAATTAACTTGAATGAAGAGAAAGATGATGTATTACAAATTAGGAACAACATGAGTAATGACTAACTTTTCATCACAAATTTTTGAGACCAGTAGGAAAAAAATTGCAACCATAATGTCTAGGAGAAAATATTCTTCCGAAATCAAGGGGAAATACCCAGGTGTGGTGGCGCAGGTCTGTAATCCCAGTATTTTTGGAGGCTGAGGCAGGAGGATTGCAAATTTGAGCCCAGTCTGGGTAACTTAGCAACTTAGTGAGACCCTGTCTCATATGAAAAAGTAAAAAAGGTTGAGGAAGGTCATGAATTCAATCCCTACTATTGCAAAAAATAAAAATGAAATAAGGGGAAAACCAAAGGGTCATCACCAGCTGGCCAACAGTATAAAAAGTGATAAAGTGATATAAAAAGTGATAAAGAAATCCTTCACATGAAAGGAACTGATATCAAATGATGACTCGGACCTGTAGGAAAATATTTATATATTTAAAAATTTTCATAATTAAAAACCAAGTGGTTAAGCAAAAATATAACCCCATGGATTTGCAAAATATGCAGATGTATTATATATGAGAACAATAGCAGAAAGAATAAGTCGATTAAGTAGAAATATGGTATTGCAAGTATACAAGGTTCAAGCATACAATTTTACCTGACGTTATTCAGTATTAGCTGTAAGTAGACTGGTAGAGATTAATGTAATTCCTACAACAATGAGTAAAAAAATGGAATAAAGAGCAGGGATTTTTCTTCATTATTACAAACAGGGAAACTTCTGCTTCTAATTATGATAGAATTGCTTGTACCATACCAAACTTATTGCTAAGAACAACTGTAAAATCTGGATGAATATAAAAATTAATGTTTGATAGATTCAATGATTATCCAAAGTAGCCAGGACTAAAGAATTAGTAAATACAAAGGAAATACACTAAAGTCAACTGGACCTTCTCCAGTACTTTTTCCCTTGAGGAAATTGATGAGCAGAAAAAGTTTCCTGGAGTTCTGGGCAGTCTTCAAGACTCGTGAGGTGGAGGAATGAAAGAAATGGAACTTGGAGTTTATGGCTGACAAAGGAGGACAAGGTCCCTATCACTGCCCAAGTCATTCAGTTGAGCTACCTGAAAAACTATCCCATGAGAGTAATGAAAAACTTGAAGAGACAAGCTTTTAGAATCTAAAATCCAGTCCTAACCTATCTCAGTCACTGGTTATGTCCAACTACCTAACAAAAGAAAATTAAATCTTGGGAGGGAGTTATTTCACAGTTTCTGCAGTTTTTTACTGATAACATCTGACAATTTAAAATTGTTAAATATGCCAAGAAACAAGGCCAAGTTACAGGAAACTAAAAGAAAGAAATAAGCAATCAATTTTTTAGGACATTCAGATGTTAGAATAAAGTCAGATATGAACTTTTAGTCTATTGTGATTAATAACTCAATAAATGATAAATGATAATATGGAAGATCACCCCAAAGAATTAGAACTGAAAAATTACAGTATATAAAACTGGCCAGTTTAACATCACATAAGTTTATAAACATGTTATAAATAAATTCTGAAAGGTTTAATGAACTGAAAGGTAAATCAGTAAGAAAAAAGATAAGCATAAAGAAAAAGATAAAAAATATAAAGAACATAAGATATGCAAAATAAATGTCTAAAGTATGTGTAACTGAAGTCTAAAGGGAAGAATAATAAAATTATCTATAGTAATATTTGAACAAACCCATGGCAAAATTTTCTGAAGCTTACCAGAGAGATTAAGTCACAGATTTTAAAAGAACTTTGAATCTCAAGCAAATAAGTACACAGAAATCTAAGCACATAGTAGTAAAACTGTTAAAAATCAAACAATAATATCTTAAGAGAAGAAAAAAGTCACAGTGTTCTCAGTAGAGCAAATATGAAACTTGAAGCTGATATGTCAACAGAAATAATGGAAGCTAGAGGAAAATAAAATCATAACTTTAAAAGAAAATAAATGACAATCTGAAATACTATATCCAACAAAATGCCCTACAGACAAAGGGAATAGTTTTTGTGTGTTTTTTGTGTTAAATTCTTTTATTGGTACATTGTAGGTATACAACACAATTACATTTCTCATTGGGAATTGTACCTTTATATAATGCATC
>NW_004624742.1:11740884-11752527 GCF_000247695.1 Heterocephalus glaber | reverse complement strand
TATTCCACTGCTGGGGATCTTCCCCAAAGAATTAAAAGAATCATACCACAGTGATATATGTGCACCCATGTTCACAGCAGCGCAGTTTGTAATAGCTAAAACTTGGAAACAGCCCAAATGCCCGTCAAAAGGGAATAGTTTTAAGACAAATAGAAAATAGAATTTGTTAGCAGCAGATCCACATTAAAGGAAATACTTAAGGGGATTCAGAAGGCAGCAAATTATCCCTATTGAAAGCACTGTAATGAAGGGGAAAAAAAAAGGTTCAAACAAGGGAAATAGGTGGAACTGAATGCATTTTGCCAGTTAAAAATATTAGTAAATAATATCCTACAAGGTTTTACATGTATATACAATAAAGATACATGAGAATAATATTCCAAAATGCTAGCAAAAGCTAAAAGAAATAAAAATGTTGTAACATCCTGGACTGTCTGGAAAGTGGAAAAGTACTAATTGATATAGCCTCTCCAAGGTAAAGGACACTTACTGTAGTCTCTAGGGTAGCTATTAAAAGAAAATAGAAGTAGTGTATAGCTAATAGCTAAGATAAACATATGGAATATTTCACCAATCCAAAGGAGGGCAATAAAGGAGGAAAATATTAGAGATGAGACAAATACAAAATAATATTAAGATAGCAGGTTTAAATGCAACTATAACTAATTATATTAAGTGACTAGAAGTCTAAAATTACCTAAGTGGAGTAATAATAAAATATACAAGCTTATGCTGCCTATAAGGGATATAACTAAATAAAAGGATACAGAGAGGTTAAAATTTGTTTAAAAGGACAAAGGTATATCACACAAACATTAACCAAAAGAAAGCTGGTATAAATGTACTAATTATAGGCAAAATAGACATTAAGACAAGGGGCAGTACTAGAGTTAAAAGTGATATTTCATAATTACAAAGTAATTGATTAAAGAGGATATGATCAATTTTTACCTGCAGGTTACTTGGACTAGCTTATTGTGGCCACTGTGCATATCTTTTCCTATTCAATAATACCATATTTGTAGTTTGAAATTAATTCTGGTAGTATTATTTACACCATGGAAATGGTCAAATACTACTAGTTAGGGATTATCTCGTCCTTTGCTTCATTTACTACCATGTCACTGGATTAATTGAATGCAGTGAATTACATTTATGAAGCAAAAAGGAGGGAAACAAAAGGAGAAACAGATAAGTCTTAACACACCTCTGTCATGTAATAGGACAAGCAGATTAAAAAACTCCCAGTATAAATAAGGTAACAGAATTAGTGGCTTTTGCAATGAATGGAAGGCTTGGGACTGAATCAAGTTTTCTGGTTGTAAGTCCAATATTTCTTCTGGTATGGCTTCACACTGCAGAGAAGATTTGTGATATTTACCTTAAAAGCACCACTATAATTTAAAAATGTGGGGAAAATCAAGGCATGTTTGTTAATTACACATAGAGCTGCACTTCATTTTTGTAGTCTTTATACTTAACATATATATTATGTAAAATATAAAAATCTGTATTTACAAAGCAATTTATGGTGTATAGCATGGTTTTAACACCGATGAATAATTTTGCGAAGGAATTCGGTGCAACTTTCTTTGGTGATAACTATCATGGAATGATTAGGAAAGCAATAGTAGCAGCAAACATATATAGAATGGTTACTTTGTGTCAGGTATTATTTTAAGCATGATCCCATGTTAATATGTTGAATCCACTGAACTTCCAAATGAAATTAAGTAATTTTATTATCCCCATTTAACAGTGAAGAAACTGAGCCAATGAATACAGAATGCACCCCAAATCATACAGTTAATCCTCTGAGCACTCTGAACCACTGAACTATATGCTGTCTGTGTTTAAGTGGATTTGTCTTGAAATTAGTATTTCAGGAACACATTTAAAACCTAAAGCCAGATATTTGTATTCCATATACATTTCTTAAATTATATTTAGAAAAATCTGCAGGGCATGGTGGCGCATGCCTGTAATCACAGTGCTCTGGAGCATGAGTTTGAGACCAGCCTGGGCTACACAGTGAGTTCAAGCCCAGCCTGAACTACACAGCAAGACCCTGTCTCAAAAAACAAATTATTTATATTTCTGAACTAAGTTATTTTTGGAATAGAAAGTATTGCACATAGATTTTTAGGACATGTTTTGTTTCATTTAGAATCAACCTCTGAAGATATTTCTTTTTTCCTCAACAGGCAGACATCTTTGCTATGGCTGCATGTGAAATTGTGGTAAAATACACAGAGTATAAAACTATTTTAATCATGTTAGGCACACTGTTCAGTTTTTATGCAACCACTATCACCATTTATTTCCAGAACTTTGACATCATCTCAAACAGAAACTCAGTACTTATCTTTAAACAATCTTTACCTCAATCCCATCTCTGGTAATCTCTATTGTACTTTCTGTCTAGAGGAATTTGTCTACTCTTGGTACCTCATATGATTGGAATCATACAGTTTATCCTTTTGTGTCTGGCTTATTTCACTGACAGTGTTTTCAAGGTTCATCCATGGTGTAACATATATCAAATTTATATTCCTTTTTAAGACTGAACAATATTCTATTATATGTATAACTATATACCATATTTGTTTATCCATTCGTCTGCTGATTGACATTTCTGTTGTTTCCTCCTTTAGGTTGTTGTGAATAATTGTGTACAAATATCTGCTTGAGTTTCTGCTTTGAATTCCTTGGAGTGTATACTTAGAAGTAGAATTGCTGGATGATATGGTAATTTTATAATTGACTTTTTGTGGAAGCACTAAACTATTCTCCTCTGTGGCTACAGCATTTTCATTCCTACCAGTTGTACACAAGTCTTTCAAATTCTTCATAGCCTCATGTACACCTGTTATTTTCTATTTATTTATTTTTATAATAACCATCCTAATGGCTAGGGTGTTTTCCAACATTAACAACCAAGCCTTCAGTTCTCCAGACACCATCATGCTTGTTCAATAATTTCATTAAATTCCGACACCAACTACCTGAAGTTAGCATTAGATTCCAGAGACTTACAGGTTTAGTCCCACAAGTCTGCCTCTACTTCTGATGCCAATCGTTAATTCCAGGCCACCTGTAATTCTGTCCCATCGCTAGTTCCCATGACTCCTCCAGTTTGACGATTTTCTAGAATGGCTCACTCACAGAGCTCAGGAAAACATTTTACTTACATTTCTTTGTTTATTATGAAGGAAACAACTCAGGAACAATAAATTGGAAGAGATGCATAGTCAAGTTACTGTTGGGGCATGCAAAACTTCCATACCCTATCTGTATTTCTCCTTCTAAGGAATTACAAATCTATTCATCAACCATAAAGCTCTTTGTTTCTCAGTGTTTGAGAGTGTTTTGGTCCATGCCTGTAATCCCAGCACTATGGGAGGCCAAGGCAGGTGTATCCCAAATTTGAGCCCAGCCCAAACAATTTAGTGAGATGCTGTCTCAAAGATAAAAAATAAAAAGTCCTGGGGATATAGCCTTATGTAAAGGCCCTGTGTTCAATCCCAAGTACTATCAAAAAAGAAAAAAAAATTAAAAATAGAATTCTGTCTCCAGTCCTGCCCTCCTCCCCTTCCTACATGTGTGAAGTGATATTTAAAGTTTCAACTCTAAAAAAAAAAAAAGTTTCAACTCTAATCACTTGGTCTTTCTTGTGACCAGCTCCATCCTGAGGTTACTTAAGGTGCCTAACCTAAATTAACTAATTAGCATAAATCCACCTATAATTGAAAGGGTGTTAACTGTAAGTAAGAAAATGTACTCAGGAAGTACCAAGGATTTTAGATGCCTTGTGCCACAACTGGGGACAAAGACCAAGCGTATTTTTGTGTCCTACCAAAAAAATCATACTTCACTGCGGCTCAGACTTGCATTTCCCTAATAACTAGTGATTAAAAACGAATTTTTTTTTTGGTACTGGGGATCGAACTCCGGACCTTGTGCTTGCAAGGCAGGAGGCGGCACCACTGAGCTAAACTCCCAGCCCTGATTAAAAGGTTTTTTTCAGGGCCGAGAATCAAATCTAGAGCCTTGCACATGCTAGACAAGTGCTCTGCCACTAAGCCATATCCCCAGCCTCCCATGGAGCACCTTTTCATCCATTGGTCATTTATATATCTTCTTTGGAGAAAAGTGTGTTCAAGCCATTTGCCCATTTTTTGAATTGAGTTGCTTGTTACTTTATTAAGTTGTAGGCAACTCCCTCCCTTCCTTCCCCCTTTCTTCTTTGCTGCCTTCCTCCTTCCCTCCCTCCTTCCTTCCCTCCCTCTGTACTGGGATTGAACCCACAGTCTTGTGCATTAGTTACATCTTCAGCCATTTTTAAATTTTTTATTTTTAAGACAGAGTCTCACTAAGTTTCCCAGGCTGGCCTTGAATTTGTGATCCTCCCATGGGCCTGAGCCTCCCCAGTAGCTGGAATTATCGGCATATGCCATTGCACCTGGCTTTTATGTTTATGCCATCAGGAAACTGTTTTGATTACAGTAGCTTTATAAAAAGTTTTGGAATCAGAAGTATGATGCCCAGCTTTTCCTACCTGTTACGAGTTTTATAGTTTTCGCTTTTACATAATCTTTGATGACAGTTTGAGTTAATTTTTGTATATGATGTTATTAGTCCAACTTCATTCTTTTGGATGTGGATATCCAGTTTCCCCAGCATGATTGTTGAAAACACAGTCCTCTAGTCATTGACTGTTGTTAGTGTCCTTGTTGAAAATCATGTGACCATATTATGTGAGGGTTTATCTCTGTGCCATGGCTCCAATGATTAAAAATAGGTCCTATATTTTTGTAGGTATATAACAGATATTTTTAAATAATGTAAACATGTATAGTACAGAGTGGTTGTGCTACAGGGTCTAGCATTCAGATAGTAATATAACAAGAAAAACAAATATCACCAAAAATGACTTAAAGCACGTATTTATTATAGATATGTAAGTGTGGTTTTCTGTGGCAAAGATATTTTTTATAATCGATGAACAAGCTTTTCTATATAGTAAGAGGTATAATATTTTTATTTTAATAGTGAACTAATATTTCTCTGACAACAAGGAGAGACTGGACTAGGTAAACCTATTTTAAGTGGTAGCAGACTTTTTTTTCCTGGAGGTCGCTTTAAAAATTGGTAAGATAAGTTCTTTTAAGTCCTAACATTAAATTTAAGAACAGTGAAACAAAATCAACGAGTACTACAAAACATAATTTCTACAAAGCAGAAATATAATGTTTTTATAATTTAAAACAGCAGCAATTTCAGAGGATTTGCTGAATTAAAACTTTACAAAATATATATACATAAAGTATCATCTCAGATGATCATGGATTTTTAAAACAGTATCTCAACCCCTAATCTCTAACCCAAACCTACTACTGCATGTAGGTGGCCTAAAATATTTTTTACAACAATTTAAAAATAACACAAAAAGAAATCTCCCAGTTCTCTTGTGTACAAGCACAGGTTACAATGTTCTGGCTTTAACTTTTATGTACAAAGAGAATTTTAAAATAAAACAAGGACTTCATATAAATAATTGCTTTACTTGTTATTATGTGACCAAAACAAATTAAAATTAGCACTAACAATCAAAACATATCTTGATGTAACCAGTACATACACTCTTAATGACAAAGATGAAAAAAGAAATAAAATAGTCTACAAAAGCCACAAGCACCATGTTTTAGAAAGAGCACCAAGCAACACAAAAAGGCAACATATAAGAGGTAGTGTACCACCAGCTAAGATGTATATGCCCATTGGGGACCTGAATACAGCTTAGTGTTTGAGAAAATAAGACATATTAGACTGTGGCTTGCAATTTTTAGACAGAAGCATTGCACATTTGGGAGCATTAGCCAGTATTGCCCCACAGTGCTCTGCATCTCCAGCTGTCTAATGGGTACGTTGTTTTCAGTCAAAAAATAAAGGATATCCTGAAGAATTTCATGTTTATAAATTTTTAGTTCTAGGGAATTATCTAACAAAGCTCAGATCAATAAACTTTTTAAAAGAATTAAATACTTTATCAATGAGAGTCCTTTAAAAATGCCTTTTCTCCTTCTTAGGAGGAAGTCTTTTCTTCCTGAGATTCTTTAAGATTTAGCCAATGTCTTTATTCCATGCATTTCAAAATGGCAGTATTTTTCTGTCTATATTTTTTTCCTTTGCAGCAATTATGACCAATAGCATGAAATTTCAACTAATCCAAAGACTTTAGAGAAAGCATACGGAACTGCTTTCAATGTAATACTTTCGTTCAGTTTTGAGATGAGGAAGTTTTTGTACTTCGATCACTGGAAGTTGATTAGGGTCAGGGGTGTGAAAAAGGAATTTTGCCTTATGCCAGCTGCCATCCTGAATCTGGAAAATAAGAACAAAATGCTTTCATACTTAACTGTTTTCATTAGCAGTGATTCTCAGTAGACAATGCCCTTCATAGAAAATGTATGTTTGTTTTAAGGATTAGTGATAATGGATATGAAATATTTAGCATGAATAGTAATAATTACTATTAATAATTGGAAATAGAGGCTTACTCCATCTTTCTAATGGTATTGGTTCTGATTTTTCACAACCAGATGCTCATGCCAGGCTTTTGCTTCTACTATCAGAGGGTCACTGGACCAGATATGAATTAAGAGTCTGTGTATCCTTAATGAGTAACACTCATCTGTTCTCTTTTTCTATATTTGTGACTGATTCTTTAGGGTGAACATTCTTCTTAGGTGAAATGGAATGAGTTATCTGAACCTCTGTACTTTCTGCAGGAAAAAACCAGAAATCACCTGGGTCAGAAGTGGTTAAAGTATAATTAGCTTGATTTATCTTTTAGTTTTCTTTTTCCATCCCATAGCTCCATATATATAGTTTCCCTCTTTTCTCTCTTCCTTCCAAGCCTTTCTGTTTTCTTATTACTGTATGTTCTACAGTTTCTGATAAATTCTAGGGAACAGTAATGTGCTATAAAATGTCCCATTATGAAGACTCAACAAAACAAAATAGATAAATGCAACTGACTAGTTTTGTGAAGCTTTTTATTCAGAAATTTGTTCACTTACTCTTTCACAACATTATCATGAATTTTAAAATTTGAAGAAACTTTAGAGATTTCTTAAAGTATCAATTTCATTTTTGAAGCTAAGACTATTGAAGCTCACTGAAGATAAGTTGTCTAATGTCATAAGTTTGATGTGATAACTAGGCCTACAATTCTTTGCGTAAGACACTGTTAGATTCATTCATTAAGTCTTTTGAGGAATATTTACTGAATACTAAGTACACATTTAGCACAGCTGAATAAAATGTAATTTTCAATTCTCTTACAGTGCTGGGAAAATATAAAGGCGAACAAATTGGTCCTGGTGTCTTAATTCTAGCAGCCTATAAATCTAGGTGGAGAGAGGAAAAACAAACAACCATCCTACAAGACCATATAAGGTAAGTGCAATATAAATAATGTAGACAATGAGTGCTAAATTCCTTGTTTTTAACTAGAGTTGTCAAGACATGCGTCATGAAAATTGAGAACTTAGATTTAGTAGGTCTTAAAGTCTGCCTGCCTAAAGCTTTCACTTGGCTTGAGATGTAGAGAAGGGCATTTCAGAGAAAAGGAGAGGCATAAAGAAGACAACAGCCCCCACCAAAACAACAAATTAATCAATCAAACAAACAAAAACAGATGGGAAAGTACATGGTGGTTGTAAAAATCAGTCTAACCTGGAGGTTAAAGACACAGACTTTGGCCTGAAACAATTTTTTTTTTTGGTACAGGGGATCAAACTCGGGACCTTGTGTTTGCGAGGCAGGCAGCAGAACCACTGAGCTAAATCCCAGGCCAACCTGGAACAAATTTTAATAGAAATCCAGATCTTACCAATTTCTTCACAAATAGAATGCAAATAATAAAAACCTATCTCCTAGGGTTGAAGATTAAATGAGATTTCAAAGAAAATCCTTAGGCTTGGGTTTTGGAGCTGTATATACCTGAGATTGTTTTCTTGTCCTTCCACTAATGAGGTGTATGACCTTAAGTAAGATCTTTATGCTTTCACATTTTTACCTATAAAATGGGAGTAATACTTTGTTATGCTGTTTTGAGGAAATAACACAATGTATATACAATCAATAAATAGTAATAGGAGTTGTTGCAATTATTATTATATCAAGTAGATAAGTTTGACCATAGTGTTAGTCAATAGAAGCCCAAGTTGAAAAAGTAGATTGGTGTCTGGTTGTCATAAGTGCTGATGATAAATTTGAGTTGATAAATTTGGATTGTGTCTCAGAGGTACTAATGTGTCACAGAAAAATTTCTGGAAAAGATTGTAAATATTACCTGAATTTGTAGGTGATGTTGATCTTTTTGAATACAGAGAGTAAGAACTATATACTTTTGACTATTTAGATATGATTTTTTTTTTTGGTACTGGGGATCGAACTAGGGTCCTTGCGCTTTCAGGGCAGGCAGCGTCTCTGCTAAGCTAAATCCCCGGCCCCTAGATATGATTTTTTAAATACTTAAGCACTGTTTGTCTGGGAATGAAATGCTGTGAAAAAGTAGAATCTTCTGGAAATGGTAAGAGACGCTAAGTAAATCATGGGCTTTATAGAACAGTTAGTTCTATATATAAGGTGGACAGCTCTATTATCTCTAACAAGGGTTAACAAACTCTTCTCTAAAGGGCCAGATAGTCTCTGTCACATGTCCTCAACTCTGCCATTTTGGTATGATATTAGCCATATAATAAGTATGTGAATGAGTGTGGTTGTGTTCCAATAAAAATTTATTTATGAAAATAGGTGGTAAGGGGCTGGGGATTTAGCTCAGTGTTTCCACCATGTGCCTTGCAAGAGCAAGGTCCTGAGTTCGATCCCCAGTACCCCCTACCCCCTGAAAGAAAGAAAATAGGTGGTAGACCAGATTTAGTATATTGATTGTAACTTGTCAACACCTGCTCAATAAGACAATGTTTTAAAATAATAGGTTTTTCACAATATTATTTGATTTTAATAGTAAAAATGAGCTACAATTTAAATACTGAGTATAGGGGCATCTCCAATTATATCCATATTTAATTGTATAAGAACTGGCAAAATGAAAAAATACTTATCTCTAAACTCGTCCTTCATGCAGTAATGAAATATAAAATCATAATGTGAAAACACACCAAAGGATCTGTTTATCTATATGCTCTACCTTCTTAATCTAATCTAGATATATTTATAGAATATAAATATATGCATCCAGGTATATTTATTTCCCATGGGGAAAAACTTACATATTAACACTTCTTTTATGTGTAAAAATCCATGAATAATCAATTGGTATAACAAAAGTTGATGTGCTGTAAACAAGTGACTGAGTCTAAAAGATGTGCTGTAATAAGTCAGACACATTAAAACTTACTGTCCTATATCTGAAGATTGTAATTAAACTCTTACTCTTATTGTTTTAATTTTATAGTTTTATGAATTTTAAGTTGTTACACTGAACAATCAAAAAGTGCTGTTTTCTTACCTTGCAGTCATCTAAAAGCACTTCAGGTTCAAGTAGAGTGTTTTCCTCAAAAATCTGACCATTCCATCCCTTGAAAGCAACAGGCAATCCTGGGCCACTTGTTTGTGCACTTGTCCACCTTGGGGTGTTCAGACAGTGAATGGTGATGACATGGGTAGCTTCTGAGCTCAGTAAATGAAGGAAGTTCATCTGGACTTTCCCAACTCCAAACTCCAACTGGTATTATAGAAACAATATGTAAGTTATAAGATGTGGCAATTTAGAAACTTCTAGTTTGGGGAAACTTAAGGAAAGTCCTTGAGAGGAAGCCAAAGAAAACTACTTTTCTTAGAATTTAAATGCTAGTCATTGATGTACTGGTAATTGTTTAACCACTGGCTCCCAGAAGAAAAATCCCTGATTTATAGCACTATCTGATTTCCATGATGGAAACACTCCCAGCATGGCTGGATTTAGACTACCCAGGTGATGTCACTGCACCTGGAGTGTGAAGAAGCATTAAAATAGGCTCTTTTAAGCCTACATAACTGGCTTCACCATACCAGTAGTCTACCACATATAGTAAAATAAAGAATATAATTTTTATATTATTACCTAAAATGCAGCAACATTTTGTTTTAGGTTAGTGCTTTAATAATATTTTCCCATAAAAATCTGAAATTTTGTGCCTTCATTTGAGATTTGTTTTCTGTGTGAGTTTCCAAAGGTAAGTTACAGATTATAATAATGAGGAATTTTAACTATGAGAGCCTTTATGGACAAGGACAAAATCTTATTATTTGCGTTGACAGACCCTAAAGCAGTTCTAGTCAGTTAAGGGGTCTGATTGCATATTTTCCAGGCTCAGACAGAGAAATTTTTTGATACCTTTAGACATTATTGTTATCATTGTTTTAGCATTACTCAAGCAAGGCCAAATTCCAGGGGAGCGGGAAGATCACATGGATATTTTGGAAGTGGGACTATAAAGCTGCTTGTTGTTACAGGTACATGGTTTCCCTAGGAATGGGAGAATCCTTCTGTCTCTTTCAGGATAATAATGGTGAATATCTGTTGAGACAAAACAGTGGAGCACCTGGTTCATAAAGGAGAGGGTAATTTAACAATAAGCAGCTAGAGACTGTATATTTTAGCTGTTGCCTTTTTACGGTGGACAAAACATGCAATAGGCACATGTATCGATTCTTTGCCAATGAGAAAAATATTCTTGGTAATATGCCTAGCTGGTTTAATCAGAAAAAGAAAGAAATGTAGTTTTGATTTCAACATATGTTGCAAGTAGAACTAGGGTTTAGGTTTTATAAATAACTGTTATAACACCCAATGTTAAACTAAACTAACGTACTTTCATTCTAAATAGTTGATTTGTAGAACTATACTTGAAAGAAATTTTAAGTAATAATCAGTGGATGTTTAAGGGATGTTATGACGTGCCCAATCAATAAAAAGCAGAGAGCTTTTATGGCAAGTTTTAGTGATGATGATGTAATTTTCAGCAAAACTTTAGGAAACTGATTACTGATTACCAACATTGCAGCTGCTTAGGGATTTTCTAATATATGTGCATGTATAAAACATAACATACATTGCATAATTTTTAAGGAATTTAAAAAATATGATCAGTAGAATAAGCCAAGCTGGAGACCAAGAGATGGAGGGAGGAAGAAAGAGGGGGAAGGGATGAAAACAAAAGAATGCAGATGTGTTAGGTACATGTACCAACTTCCCATGATGAACGTAATCATTATGTACTGCAAGCATGTACAAATAGAATTTAAAAAGGAAGAACCACAATGAAGATGTCAAGATTTACTGTGAGTTTTATAAAAAAGCATTTCTCATATATGGTAGATTATGAAGGACACCTATTTTTGTTCTTAAAATTTATAATTTTTTTTTTTTAGCTCTCCTGCTGCCATCCCAGGCTCGAAGGCAGAGAAGCTGAGCCAGTTCCAGCACCCGGAAGGAAGCTCCCCACTGCCATTCCATGCTCCTAGGGCAGAGAAGGTGAGCCAGTCCCAGAACCTGGAAGGAAGCTCCCTTGCTGCCATCCCAAGCTCCTAGGGCAGAGAAGGTGAGCCACATGGGCACCAGAAGCACCC
>NW_004624742.1:11706452-11737944 GCF_000247695.1 Heterocephalus glaber | reverse complement strand
AGGGAGGGCAGGGGAAGGGGAAAAAAATAAGAACCAAGAGACTCATGTAATGTTACAAGATCCCAATGATGACTGTAGCTGTATTTTATACCTAAAATGTACCAATAAACTTAATGGGAAAAAAAATTTATATATTTTTTTCCAGTACCAGGGATCACACTCAGAACCTTGTGCTTACCTGGCAGTCACGGCACCACTGCGCTACATCCCCAGCCCTTAAAATTTATAATTAAAGTGACAAAATTTTAAAAACAATTATTTACAGATACTGTGTAACATACTAAAACATACATTCTAAAATTCATTACATACCTTTGTCACAGAAACAGGAGATAAACATGTCTGGCCACCAGCACTAAAATTGCAGAAAACTTCAATGGCATCTGAAGGGCATCCAAGATTTGGATCAATCCAGTATTTTCCTAGTAATTTATAGTAAAACATGAAGTTACATAGGTGTCATACTAAACTAAGATATGTATCATAATACATACTTCATCTTTTTTTTTTTTCTGGTACTGGGGATCGAATTCAGGACCTTGCGTTTGCAAGGCAGGTGCGGCACCCCGAGCTAAATCCCCAGCATAACACATACTTTATATATTATCATAGTCTTCTCTGTTAAAATACTTAGAAGACTATAAACACATTTACATTTAGTGAATAAATGAAAGTTGTAATCATTGTGTAAATGGATACTGAAAACTCTATATTTCACATCTATCAGTTTAAGGGTATTTCATAATTTTAATTAAGATGATACAATGGCTAAATTTATTGCTTCATACTACAGGTAAGAACACAACTAAAGGTATTATAAAGTTAAATAATAATAAAAATTTGACATTAATGAAGTACAGTATATTTGTGAAGTTAATTTGTGTATATTTCTGTTTACATTGTCAGAAGTCTAACATAAATATTTTGTTTAAAGTAGAAGCAAGTTCAAGCTGGGCATGGTGGCACATGCCTGTAATCCTAGCACTCCTGGAGGTTGAGGATTGCTAAATTTGAGGCCATCCTGGGCTACATAGTGAGTTTAAGGTCAGCCTGACTTTCATAGTGAGACCCTGTCTCAAAAAAACCTCCAAAAAACAAAACAAAAAAACCTTCAGTTTATGAAAAAATATATCTTTAGAGATAATACTGATAATTAAAATAAAATGAATAAAACACTCTGTTTTTAGAAAGAAAAATGTACAATGAAATGGTCATCATTTTTGTGCTTTCTGCTTTAGATTCCTAAGTGGGAAAAACTCAAGTCTCTATAGCTATTGTAAGCCTGTCAATTTTTGCCTCCATGGAGTGCTCAAGAGAATAAAATGGAGCCTAAAATCTGACTATAGAAAATACTCAGACTGAGAAACATTACACCAGCATCTCAATTCCAAAATGAAAGACACAGAATATTGAAATAGTATCCTATTCTAAACACAAAGGACAGGAGTTTTTGGGTGAAGCAGCCTTGCTTTCTTGCATTAAAAAGGAATGGCATCTGCCCTGCAACTTCTATATCTAAACCTTGCCTACAAATAAAGAAAATTCAAGGGAAAGTAAAAAGTTTAAAGGAATGTACACTTATATAGGAGCACTGTGCAATACTGCGGATACTGGAATATGTACATCTTTTTATTATAACAATGGAATGCATAAATTAGAAACTTTTAAGTGCTCTGGTTTTGGAAGAGATATTTATTTATTTTGTCAGAGTAAAACAGTATGAAATTTATGATATTCCCCTTCTAATTATAGAAAGTTAGATAATGTATTACCATGAAAAATATTTCTAATAAAGAGAACACCCCCCACAAAAATGCAAGACAATCATTTTTACAGTAGGTAGAGATCCTTCTCCATTCCTCTTTACCCCATAGCAAGGATTTCTCTAGCTCATCCTGGGCTTCCTCTGAAATCCAAAAACATCCTTGAGTGTTCTCCTCTTTGTCAATCCACTAATCACATAAAAGCATACTTACTAAATTGATACCTCAAAGGGTAGGGAATGTCCTCTATTCCAGTGATTTTCAAAGTTTAGTGCGTGTCAAACCATCTGTCAAAACACATCGCTGGACCCCAACTCCAGCGTGGCTGATTTATCAAGTCTGGGGTGTGGCTAGAGTCTGCATTTGGAACAAAATCTAACTCTGGTCTAAGGACCACATCTGGAGAACCACTGATCTATTGATATCTGGAAGAAAGGGGTAGAGGACATGTATCCTTCTTAGCTCCTTTTCACCAGAATTTTTAACATTTTAAAATGTTAAAATATAGATTCTGGGATTTTTAGAATCTCATGCAGGCTTCCAGTCTTATCTAAGGGAGTAAACACATTTTATCATTCTCCATTTCTTCTAAGAAATACTTTCCTTCTACTATGTGAGCTAATTCATTTTTTTAAATGAAAAGTTTTTCCTGAGCAAACTCTCATTGTTGTATGGGTTAGAATGTTTTGAATTCAGGTGTTATGTTATACAATGGTAAACTGATATGAGCTTCATAATTGCTTTCAAGTATGCTGAGCTAGAGATAAAGACTGATATTATAGTATATTTTTTGTGTGCCTAAATGTTCTAACTCAAAACTGGCTCTATTCTGAGAATATTGTTTCCTTTGTAGCCTTTTTAATTTTTGCTATAACCTCTATAGCATTGTACCTGAAGACGGAAAGTTGTCTTTCTTGTCACCGCCAGACTAGTCTCCTCAATTTTCCCTAAAAACATTACATGTTGAAATTGCTATCATGTTATATCACCCATTACCCCTTCCTGGTGCAACTACTGAACATTTTTCTTTAAAGATTTCAGCTTTTGGTTTGCCGTCACTTTTAGAAAATCTATTTATGACCCACTTCTTGATAATCTTAAATCCACATGAATATTTTTCCACCAATGATTTTGTATTTTTACCATCCCCTAACCTTACTTTAACCATTAACTTCCAAAGCCATATCTGAGCCTGTTATTACCTATAACAGTATCTCTTTAGAATTTTATCTTTCTTCTTGTTCCAACTTACTCTCTCTACTGACTTGACTTCAATGATTTTTTGATCCCCTTGAGAGCTATTATTTATATTATCACTTTTTATGTTCCTTATGGTCATATATTCACTTCCCTTCTTACCCAGCTCAAAACCAATAGCCCTTTACTATAATCATTTTCTTTCTTTTTTTTAAAGATGAAAGGTTTGTTTAGCTTACACTTCATAGTTTCAGTTCATAGTTTGCTGGCTCCAAGGCAGAATGGCACATTGCAGAGGGGCATCTCAGAGAAGAACAATAGTTCATGACACCCACAAGGTAGCAAAAGCAACAAGGGCTATAATTATTTTCTTAGAAACTTCCTTAACATCTTGCTTCACTTCATTGTTCTTGTGTTATGAAAACCAACCCTATATAAATTCAATTTTCTGCCTAATCTGTGAAAAATACAACTATGCTGACTGAACTCACCTTAAACTCAATTGTGTCTTTAAGGACATATTTGACAATATTATGCTTCCTTAGTTTATTCCTTGTGTCTTTCTTTTATATAACTATCTTATTTCTATTCATTCTTATTCTTAACTGATAACTTTCCAATTTCATTGAGATAACTGAAGCATTCTGAACAAAGCTTATATAAAATCCCACTATCACATCTACTGACTTATGTGTGTGTGTGTGTGTGTGTATATATATATATGTGTGTATATATATGTGTGTGTATATATATATATATATATATATATTTATCCTGAGAAGAGGTAGGATATATGTATATAAGTATAGATAAGTGAGTAGATGTGACAGTGGGAGCTTATTCATGATAAATGAATAAACTGTGTTCTTATACAAAGTTTATCATGTATCTTATTACCTTCAACTTAAAATTCTACCTCATATTCATTCTCTCTCTCTCTCTCTCTCTCTCTCTTTTGTAGTGATCAGGATCAAACCTGGGGCTTTGAGCATGCTAGGTAAGCATTCTACCAATAATTACCAATGAGCTACATTCTCCCTTATTTATTTATTTATTTATTTATTTATTTGGGTACTGGATATTGAACCCAGGGCCTTCATACTCAGCTAAATCCTCAGTCCTTTTTTTTTTTTTGCATTTTTAAAATTTTTGAGCTGGAATCTTACTAAACTGCTAAATTGCCCAGGATGGGCACCATCTTGCAATCCTCTTGCCTCAACCTCTAAGAATGTCTGTTTAAATGTTGAGACAGGGTCTTGCCAGATTCCCCAGACTGGCCTTAAACTTTTGATCATCTTTCTTCAGCCTCCTGAGTAACTGGGATTACCGATACCACATTTGGCTCTTACCTTCTTTTGCCTGCTTTTGTTATCTGCTGTTTTGCTAGCTAATCATCCATGGTGTTTTGTGAACTTGTGTGCCTGGTTATCATAGACTGTGTGCTGGACACTATATATTTGAAATTATTTATGGTAGTAATTTGAGCCCTGCAATAATGTTTTCTCTTATGCAAAATCTTTGTTTCAGCCAGATATGTGGGGGCACCTATAGTTTGGAACCATTTTAGACCCATTTTAACCCAAGTTCAAAATTTAAGATTTTCTGAGCTCTCTATGCTACCAGAGAGCCTAGAGTGAGGCTACCGTCTGTAAAGTGAAGCTACCGTCTGTATGCATGTCTGTTTCCTTCTAGTTTACCCCTAGAATGTAGCCCTTTGAGAGCCTAAGTTCTTGCCTTTAGTGGGCCACAGATTCTAGCTTTTGATCCTTATCACCATGAAGCTGCCAAAAGCACTACTCAGCTTCACAATATACCAGGGCAAAAGTAGCTTCAAGTACTGGGTTCGTATCTCAAAATGATGTCTTCAAAATCTTGCCTTGAAAGTTCCTTTCCACTTTGTTAGCTATTTTATGCTTTTAAGTTAAAAATTATTTAAACAAGTAATTTGAATTACTGAGAGTAGAAAGTCCTTAGCTCCATTATTTTCTCTTAAAATCTGATGATGTCTTAATAATTACCAAATGCTCTTGGTGAATGTCATCAATGATGTATGCATTGTTAAGTCCAATAGCCTTAGTTTTCACTTCACGTGACATTAATCCAGTTAATCTCTTCATCCTACAAATAATTTCTTTGATTTCCAGGATACCACATTCATCTAGTTTTCCTTCTATCTTGCTGATACCTCCTTAGATCTCTTTGGTAGTTCCCCCTCATCTCCCTGATCTCTAAACATTGGAGAGCACCAGTGGACAGATTTCATACTTTCTTTTTTCTTTACCTACTATGTAAGTAATCTTAAACAATCAAGGTTTTAGATACCATTTATATGCAAATGACTTCATAATTTTTACCCCAAGCCAGAACCTCTCTTGACCTCTTACTAGAATAGCCAACTATATACGTGGCAATTCAACAGACACCTGAAACTAAATATATCCATTTTTATCCAAATTTCCTTCTCTAGAAATCTTCATCTTTATTACAGCCACTCCACCCACCCATAATACAAAACATTACAGTCATCTTTTACCACTCTATTTCTCTCATATCATCATACTGGCTGTACCTTAAAGCATATCAAAAATTCTGAACACTTTTTACTATTTTCCCTTGTCAGCAGCTCTAGTCCAACCCATCATCTTGTCTCCTGGATTATTTTAGTAACCTCTTCAGTGGTTTCTCTGCTTCTATGCTTGTCCTCATTATATTTGCAACACATCAACCAGAGTAATATTTTAAACATCTAAGTCAAATAATGTTATTTCTTTGCTCAAAAATTTCCAATGGCTTTTCAAGAGCAGACTTTTGAGGACTCTAAAAGGTCCTACATGATCTGATTTCTCGATCTGATTTAATTTTCTACCACTCTCCCACTTAGGCATTCTTTTCCAGCCACATTGGCCTTCCTGCTAATGCTAGAACACTGTAACTACATTTCCAGGGTCAGAGGCTTGACCTTGGTTCTTTCTGCCTAGAAAACTCTTTCCCTAGATTTCTCATGATTGGGTCTTTGCCTCCTTCTGACAGAACTTTCTTAGAGATGTTTTTTCTGACGATTCTCTTTAAAACCACATCTCTCACTTCATTTTCTATCGTATTCTCCTTCCTTGCTGTTTGTTTTTCTATATAGCACTTGTTATTTCTAGTGTTGAAAATATTTCAGGGCATGAAGACCTTTGTGATACTCCATAATCTATATCACTTAGCTTTTTCTTCTTTGAAAAAGGAAATTTCATACTGATTTTATAAGCATTGAAATGTCTTAGTTCCTTTTTGATTCTGTAGAATTTCACTTTATATCCTCCAATACAGGAAAGAATTAAGTTTAGAATTGTTATAGGCATCTATAATTATAAATATTATTTTAGTTTTTATATTAATCTAGAGCAGAAAATATCTAGAAGTATCTTACTAATATAAATACAATGAGTATTTTCACTACATTTTTAGAAGGGAAATAGACATTTTTGACAAAGATATACAAAAGTGTGATATATGTACATAGATATATAAAATTAAAATAAGAACTACTATTCACCTTATAGAATGACATGACATAGATTTTTTTCAATTCAGCATGTGGTTAATGTGTTGGGACCAGAGTTTTTAGCAAAAAATGATATAATATATATAGTATAATTGACCATAGACTATATAGAAATTAAAATAATATGACATATTGTAGCAGACACTTTCTCCTATTTATATGATAATTGCTTCTCTTGCTTAAAAACCTTTCCTTGATAATTTTCCCCTAAATTCATTTGTGCACCTCTGAATAATGAGTTTCAGGTATCAGTGAAGGATGAGAATTCCTAACAATGACAGAACACTCCATCTTCATCCTCAATGATTCTAGAATAAGGGATTTACATTCTTTGTGTAAAAATTATACTGTTAAGAAGTATGGTGGAAGGAACTCCTATGATTTCCTTCATAGTTTTGTCAACTTTGATGCTCCTAAATTACTAATTTCTAAGAGGTGCTTTTGTCTATAGACAAAAGCAAAGATCAGCTTTACTTAACTTAATTTTATTATGAATGTGCTATGTTCCAAATACAAAGTATAAGCAAATGATGTAGGTAGGGGTGGATGATATCAGAAATATATCTTCCTCTGTGAGTATTTTGTTTTTAATGACATGGCTTTTGCCAGTGTTTTACAAAAATGACCAAGATTTGGAATGAATGAATTGCAAGTCTCAAATGCAGTGAAATGTTAAAATGAAGTTAGAAATCAGAGTCTGTGAAAACCAAGCACTTACCATCTGATACTTTATGTTCACAGTTGAGCAAATCTTTGCAGATTCGTGCTGGGTTATCTCGTGTGCCAAGAGGATTCCTGATGCTGTGCAGTAAACTGCTAAGGTAGTTCAGAGTTTTGAATATCTCTGCACTGTGGTCGATTAAAGTCACTTCAGTATTCTGGTACCTCTGCCAAGTCATCATAAGAATCAAATAAGCAATAAAATCCTAATGACTATCATGGATCAGGACAGAAAGAAAAAGTGTTCTTAATTGTGTATAGTGAGTTGGGAGCAGAATACAGAGAATAGTTTATATTTAAGCATAGGCATATGTATATACTTTATTAATTTGATCCTCAATAAGAGATTAAATTCACACTGAAAAGTTTAGTTTTCAAGTTGATATAAGACTTAAAAAACTATTATACTTGCTGTTTAATGCTCTTTAACATATACATATAATAAAGCTTAAATAAGATAAATGAATAGTGATGATAGATCCCATCTAAAGAATAATATTCTTTTTTAAAGAAAAAATTTCTTTTAAATATTTTCTTTAATGGTACCAAATTCCTTATAAATAAGTCCTTTAACAATATTACATTTTAAAAAACATTTTCCTGATGAAGTGTTCTATGCATATACTGCTGTTTAATTATACTTTGCTCTTGAAAATGGTTTCATATTTTCAATCTGTTTTAAATACAGTCTTCAGGATAATGCCACATTTTGGCCTTTGAAAATTCCTCTGTTTAATTTGTGTTATATTGAGATTGCCAATATAAATAATGCCAGATATACTACCTCCATCTGTAGGGCAGTATTTGATTCAATCAAGGCTTGAATAGCAGCATTGATATCCATTTGTTTCTGAGTAAAACAAAACCATTTGAGATCAGCAATAAGATCAACACTGAGTGCTCTAAAGTAAAGATTGTACATTCTGAAAGCACGCTGTTAAAGTATACGAGACTTGTATGAAAGAGCTTTGTAACTCTGAAGGTTAGACATATCTTGCAAATACTGCCTGGTTATCTGAAAGGACCATATGCTACCTTCATCCAGATCTCAAAAGGACTTCTAATTAAAATAGGACTGAAGTGTAGAATCCTCAAATGAAAAACTATTTGTGTATGCTGCACAAAAACACACATACACCGTTACTCAATATGGAAGAAGAATGAAATATGATCCTCTCACTTAATAAATTGTAAAGTGAGGAATAAATAACTGTAGTAAATTTTAACAGTTAAATTCTTGGAAGGAAAACAGAATAAAATACTACTGTCCTGAGGTAGTCACCACATTAGTTTAATCTGATACTTCTGTGGTCTTAAAAACAATTTCTGAAGTTGGAAAATGTACCATTAGTCCCAAAAGAAATAATACAGCATGAATCCAATCTGTTCCTGTATTTAATAAAAAGATATTTTTAGAGAAAAACTCAACATAACCATTAGTAAGAGTCTTTTTGTAATTTTTTTGAATAAGCTTGGAAACTAAGAAGCATGAGTTGGGAGAAGGTTCTGGGAAATGAAGAGAAGGTTCTGTATAAGTAAACCAAGCAATCTAATGTCTTTCAGAATGATTGTATTGCTAAGATATCTTTTTACTTGGAGGTCCATACAATAGACAGTGTTTTAGCAGGTCTCTCATAATTCATAATTGTTAATCTAAGAAACTATTTAAAATAATAGGACAATCAATAAAATGCACTCTCCTTTACCTCGACATGTGTTTTTCATATTGGAAAAAAAATCGACTCATTATAGACTCCCAAATACTGTGATATATTAAGGATAAAATGTCCTAGTGAAGCTTAAGTTTAGAGGGGAGACAGGCATTAATCAAATCACCCCAAAATACATTGTGATATATACTATGAAAGAAAAGTGCACGTACCTATGAGAGAAATTAGGGAGTCAATCAAATCTGGACAATGTAAGAGGTTGGAAGGGATAAATCAGGGAAGGGTTTCCTGAGATAGTGACAGTTAATGTAAAACCTGAAGCATAAATAAGAATTGTTAGGGGGAAATGGTAACATCTTTTCAGGCAGAAGTAACAACCATGCACAAAAGGCTGTGAAACATGACTTATTCAAGAAGCAGAAAGGGTTAACCTAAAATGTTCTCTGCAAATTAAATAATTCTCATCATCTTGCTTGTGGAAATGGGAAAATTTTGGATAGGGGGCACACAAAAATATTGGCACTAAACATGGAATCTTGAGTGGAGTGCTAAACAAGTCACTTTTGTATTTCTACTCAGTCCCTTGTTGGTGATTAAGAGCATTAATTACAACATCTAGCTTAGTGGTTCTCAAACTCTTCAGAATCAGAACGTTTGGCACTTTTAAATATTATTAAACACCTTAAAGATCTTTTGCTTTGTGAGTTATTTGCTACTTACAATAATAGGAACATAAACATAAAATTTAAAACTAGGTGTGAATTGCTGAAAATAACAATTAGTCCATTATATTTTTAATATAAATAAATTGTTTTATGAAAAATAACTTTTTTAAAAGTACAGAGAAGGGTGGTTTTATACTTTCATGTATTTATTTAATATTCTGATTGTAGCTAAATTCTCACATTTGCTTCTCCATTAAAGCAATTATGATATGTTACTTTATTTTTTGCAGTTCTGGGATTAAGCTCAAAGCCTTCTACATGCTAGGCAAAGTGCTCTGATATGTTATTTTAGTTGAAATACATGAAGAAAATCTTGCCTCCTAGAGATAAGCAGTTAAAAAAAAGAGGAGTATTTTAGTAGCCTTTTCAGATAATTAGTAGATATCCCTTGATAACTGTACCAAAACCTGAGAAATGGAAACTTTTTTTTCTGATACTGAGGATTGAACCCATGGTGTTGTGGATGCCAAGCAGGCATTCTACTGCTGAACTATAGTCAACAAGAAATAGTTTTTTAAAAGTTAGTTGCAGAATGAGAAGTGGGACCATATCAATGAACTTTCTGTACTCCTTTGTATTAAAGTCTATTGATCTGTTTTAAGCTTTGATAACATCTTTTACTTATGCATGATTCTGTTAAAATGTTGGTTCATGGAATTATGTGATCTCCAAACCCTGATATGTTTCATTATTTAATATAAAAAGTGATACTTGTTAACATCACTTCCAATCTCGTAAGAGAGTACTAGAACACTGTCAAATTCATCATGATAGATGTAGGTTTTCCTCAATTCTTATTTTTGCTTGAAAACTTGAAGATGCATCAAATTGTTTGTTGTTTTTCTTGACATGACATTTTTTTTGAGATTCAAAGTTCTATTTATTTTCAATAATTAAAAAGACACAACAAAGAACTAATCCATTGATTTTTAAGTCTAACACAATCTTTAGCACAAAGGTATTTTAAGAAATCACATTACTATTAACAAAGATAGGTAGTTCTTGAGACTTTCAGGTTTTGTCTGTGTTTGAAACAAAATTGAGTGTTAGGTAAAGAAACACATACTGGTGACTGAGACACATACTTGACTGAGAAGGGCTCCAAGAGAACAGTAGCTAGAGAACTATGTCCCCAAATACTAAGTTAGCAAAGCAAATACGGGATTTTTAAAGCACTTTAGAAATGTAGAGCTCAGTGGGGGAAGGAATGGTTTGGCACAGTTCATGTTCAAGGCCTTGTAATTACAGATTTCCATATTTCTAGATTCTTGGTATTGTATCTACCATGATCTAGAAAATCTTCTGGCAAAGTATAGGAGGCCCTTTACTCATACTGTGTGAAAAGACCTATACCTCCTGATTTTCCTTCTTTGACTCTGTAACCAAGTTCCTGTCACTAATACAGCAGGGCTTCCATTCCAGCAAAGGATTATTACCTAGTAGATCAACTTCTTTGGCTTGGATTTTCCTTTCATAAACACACTGATACTTGCCAGGGACAACTCTAATTATATCCAACTTCTTTGACTTTTATCCTCCTACATAACTCTGCTTGGTTACAAAATCTGAAACTCACAGAATAGCAGCATTGGTCAGAAGGTGTCAGTTTTAATGTAAGAGCTTTGTACAGTTCAACCGTCATAACTGTTTATCTGCTGTGAACAGTTCTCTTCTTATAATCTTGCCAATTATTTTTTTCGGAAGTCAATCCTCCAATCTACACTGTGACCACAAAATTTTTTGACTAATGCATTTCTGGTAGCTTCATCATCTTTTTGCAAATCTAAGTCATCTTGTTGGGACCAAATGGGGTATGTATCAGCTCTCTGTCCAGACTCTAAAAAGGCGGAAGTAGCCTCCAACTCATCACTGTTTTGTAGGAAGGCCCGTGTAACAGTGGATAGATCCAAGTTAAACCTTTCCATTAATTGCCAGATAATTTTAATGGCAGCTCCCACCTCTGGTGAAGAAAGATTTTCTTCTTTGTCTTCATCAGGCTGTGTTTCTGAGTTTTCTGGTGTGGGAGGATCATCATTACACACAGTTATGTGTATTTCAGAATCTGAATTCCATTCCCCACAACTTCCTCAAAGTCCTGAGTGGTATCTTTAAGTATTTTTTGACCTTTTCTTCATTTTCCCTGATCTCTTCCTTCATGTATTTGTCTTCAGGCAAATCTGGAGTTCTTTTATTCTGTGGTTCCTCTTTGGAACTTGATTTCTGCCTAGTTTATTGTCTAGGTAACTTTAGTGTGCTTTTAAAAGTTGGCATTGTATCTGGTGTGTGGCACACAGCTGTAATCCCAGCACTTGGGAGGCTGAGGCAGGAGGATCGCCATGAGTTTGAGGCCAGCCTGCGCTACATAGTGAGTTTAAGGCCAGCATTAACTGCACAGTGAGACCTTGTCTCAAAAATACCCCCCTCAAATAAATAAAAAGTTGACATTGTAAATAAAACTTGCAAAAAACAAAACAAAAACAAAACAAAACAAGAAAGCGAGGTTGAAAAGTTGTGCAATTTTATCCCAATGTCAACAAATGGGAGGGGCCGAGTGATGCTACCTGAGGCCAAAAGAACATGGAACTAAACAGAAGACAGGCCCCTCCCTCCCTGCCTGACAGACTTACTTCATTCATTTTCATGAAGATATTTGCCAAATACTCATGTCTTCCATAATAAAAGTGGTTAGTCTAATTTGCAACTCAAACATCTGTACAATGCTTTTATATCAGACAACAACCCTATTTTTTCCATTAAATCATGTATACTATTTTAAAGATGTATAAGCAAGATTAGAGATTTAGGAACAATCCACAAAAATGGTGGAGCAATGACCTCCCAGAATTCTCTTTATAAAAACAATGAGAAAATTGGCAAAAATTATCATTAACTTTTTTATAATTATGGACATTATCAAAATACTTGAAGCAATCTGGGAAGCATTCATTTATGAAAAAGCTGAATCTCTGTAAGAGTAGAGATTAAAGTGTTACACAAAATTCATTAGGGGTTAGGAAGGGGTCAGTGTTTTGGACTAACCTCCCATACTAGACCCCAAAAGACCAGAACAAACCAGAATAGAATCTGTGCAATATGCCATGTATAATCAAACTGACCTTTGAAATGGGCCAGTTTTCTATAAAATAAGTGATTCCAGTCTACCTGAGTCCATGTAATAAGGAAATCCTCTCTGTATTAACCCTACAGGGAAAGTAACTTTAAAATGTTCAGCCTACTATTTATAGTTCCTGCTTTCTTCATCCCTTTTCTGCCTATAAAGCAAGCTTTTCTACTCAGCTTCATTCTATTTTACAGGATGAAAAGTTGTCTGATTCTACAATTGCATGTAAGAGTGAAAACCTGGTAGATATAGGAGGAAACAGAATTGGATAGGAGTTGCTTTAAAGCTTCATTTCCAGGACAATGACATTATTTGACTTTTCTCAAAGTTTTATGGAGGACACTATTTGTAAGGCTGTCTTTATTTTAACCTGTCTCAGAAGTCATCCAATGCAAAAAAACTTTTTCCTAGGATCATTTTTCAATAACATTTAGAGGGAACTGTCTAACTTTGTTGCTACCTGAAGTAGTAGAAAGCAGGTAGAACAAACAGTACGTTAACCAAAAAGTTTACAAAGAAAAGCTGGGGAATGAGATGGCTACAGAGGCTTTGACAAGCTCTGATATATGCCTGGGAATCTGAAAATTCTTGTGAATGCACAGGGCCATGTGCATGCTCAAGAAACCCGAGAATGCTGTAAGCAATCTCTGGCTGATAGTGAGGCTCTGTGACATTAGGAAGTGAAGGCTAAGGCACAGTTGTCAATTGCCTGGTTGAGCACTGTAGTAGTACCCCATTTGCAAGCAGACCTCCTTGGAAAAAATTTCTAGACTTATTGGTTTTGGCTTTTAAGAAAATCTCTTGGGAATTCTCTAAAGGAAATTAGTTGAACACTAAGCTACTGAACAGACTTCAGTGCTCACACATGTCAAAGAATATGGACTTGTAATTGAGAAAAATCACTAAACAAACAGTAATAACAACAAATTCAGATTGAGGGCAAGAATTCAATTTTCAAAGATGTCACATTGTATTTAAATTTTTCAGTCTTCAACAAAAATATAGTTGGCCCTCTGTATCTGTGAGTTTTGTATCTGCAAATTCAACCAACTGTGGGTTGAAAATATTTGAAAAAAATTATGCTCTACTGAATAGCTACAGACCTTTTGCTCCTCATTCTGTAAGTGATGCAGTATAACAAATATTTACATAGCATTTATATTGTATTATATAATGTAAGTAATATAGAGATAATTTAAAATGTATGGGAGACTATGCTTGGGAAAATGTGTTTAGGTTATATGCAAATACTAACAGACTTGAGCACCTATAAATTTTTTTGGTATTGTGGGGGTTGCAGAACTAATCCCCTCTAAATACTAAGGGATAACTGTACTATAAGACATGGGGGGAAAAGTAGTCAACAGAAACTATCCTTGAGAACATTCAAATGATGAACTGAACAAAGATTTTAAGTTAGCTATTTTAGATATGTTCAAAGAATGAAAGGAAGCAAGTTCTACAGAACTAAAGAAAAGTATGAGAAATGTTTTACCAAATAGAAAATGCCAATATATAGACAGAGATTACAGAAGAGAACTAAATAGAAATTTTGGACTTGCAAAGTATAGTAACAGAAATGAAAATTTACTAGACAAGGTTAACAATAAAATTAAATAAGCAGAAGAAAGAATCAATAAACTTGACAATAGGCTTATTAAGATTATACAGTCTGAGTACCACAGAAAAATAAGGAAAATGAAGAAAAGAATGAGGAATAAGGAAAAATGAACAGAAACTCAAAGACCTGTAGGACACTGTCAAGCATACAAACATATGCATAATAGCTGTCTCCAAAGGGAAAGAGACAAAAAAGGGATGTAAAAATTTTTCAAGAAATAATGGCTGAAAAATCTTTATGAAAAATATTAATTTATATGTTCAATAACTCCATGAACTTCCCTAGATGTATGAGGAAACATTGTTAATGTTTAAAATTTTAAAAATTTATTACAGTAAAAGGTACATTACTATTTGTTTTGCTTTTGGTGGGCTGGGGATTGAACCCAGGGCCTTACATATGCTAAGCAGGTGCTCTTGTCACTGAGCTACATGTCCGGTCCCTAAAATTTTAAATATAGAATTACTTTATAATTCAACAATTTCACTTCCAAGTCTATACCAAAATGAATTGAAAGCTCAAAAGGTGGAAGCAACATATATGTTGATCTGGATAAACAAATGTGTTATACACTTTCTATTGACTATTATTCAGCTAATGAAATTTTAATATGTATGTAAGCATGAATGAGTCTTGAAGACATGCTAAGTGAAGTAAGTTAATCAAAAAAGGATAAATATTGTGTGACTTAATGTATGTGTGATACCCAGAGTTATCAAAATTCATACAGACAGAAAGTAGGATGCTGATTGTTGGGGTTGGGGAATGGGAAGAATTGGAAGTTAATTGGTTAAAGGGTACACAGTTTGAATTTTGGAAGATGAAAAAAGTTCTAGGAATGGATCATGGTGATGGATGCATGTGAATGTACTTAAAGTCACTGAACTGAACTTACAGATGGTTAAAATGGTAAATTTTATATCATGGATATTTTATAATAATTAAAAATAATATGTAAATATGCTCATTATCCTTTATACTCAATCATCTCACTTCTGAGAGTGGTACTACAGATATTTTATGTATATAAAATGCTATATGGATACATAAAGTGATAGGTATATTGACATTATATTTGTACCTAAAAAAGTTTGAACATAATTTAAACATTTGTCAACAGAGGAATGGATGAAGAGATCAAAGTATATTCTTAAGTGAAATGACTATTTTGAGAGGGTAGCAGTGAAGAATGTAATGACTATTAGATTAGTACTGTGCAGGCCAGTACTTGAGTTCATATAAGGTATCTTCAACTTTAAGCACTATTAGTGCAAATGACAACTCAATGAAAAGTAATTTTTTTGAATAGGCATTGTAAAGAAGAGAAATTTTGCAGCACTAGGCCACTTATGAGTTTTCTTGGCAATCTCAATATTCCTATAATTTCCAGGATATTTCTAAAGCCTAGCTTATGCCTGGCCCATAATAATCATAATTTTTCAAAATTATTATTTTTTTCCCATGGGTATTCTTTAAGGAGTGTTGGCCCAGATGGATGCATGAAGAACGTCTGTCTGGGAAGTTATTCAGTAACATCTAAGAGCCTATGAGTATAGAACTCTCATTAGGTGCACTGAAGGGATCCACAAAAATAACTTCCTCTATGTATTCTAAAGAGTAAAACTCTTTTTTTGTTTGTTTGTTTTTGAGACAGAATCTTGCTATGCAGTTCAGGGTGGCCTCCTACCTCAGCCTCCCAAGTGCTGGGATTACAGGCCTGCCCCACCATGCCCGGCTTCACTTAATTTTTTAAAAATGAAAGACAGAATAAAGAATGAACAGATTGTTATAACTAATGTGCTACCTTACAGTCTAAAATAATAAAAAGAATTAGAAGGATTCACTATATGTAGGGGAATTTAATCTTCACAATCCAGAAGTGTTGCCTTAAAGAAAAGTGTAGCAAGTGTTGAGGGCTAGTAGTTAGACAATAGCCAGATGGATGAGAATTCTGAGGATTTCTACAGTCACCAGCAACTGAGAGGGATTCAAGTAAAATCTAAGAAGTGGATAATTTTGGCTGAAAAAAAGAGAACATTAACAAAAAGAGAACTAAGATGCAGAAAGAGAATGAAATGAAGAGAGTTAGTATTTTTTTGAGGACCTATTATGTTATACACTTAACTGAATGTTTCACTTTTTATTCGACACTCAAGACTACCAAAAAAATAGGAGATATAATCTCTATTTTATAGATAAGTTTGAGGCTTGGATTTTAAGTTAACACAGTTAGGTCCACTCTATATCAGTTTAGAGAAAAAAAAAAAAGCACTCAAGAAGGATAGCTTTAACAGGGAGCTAACATGATATTCTGAGATAAAACTGAACCAAGAAAACTTACTTTTGGACCCGGTGTTCCAGGTGGACCCTATAACATAACAAATTAAAAATTATTTAGGAGGCATCTCAAGCCAGGCCATAATATATTCATCAATAGTAAACATATATAAATGTAAATCTACTCACTGGAGGCCCTGGTTGACCTCTTGGTCCTTGGGGACCCTGGGAAAAATGAAGACACAGCACAATATATATATATTTTTGGATTTTTGGCTTGGTATAAGCAAGAGAACTAAGATTTGAAACCTCTCACATAGCCTTTTTGTGTGAGGCAAGTCAGAGGATTAAAATTGTTTTAGTGTTGCAAAGCTCTTGCACTTAACTATCACCCCTATTCACGAATGAGCTGTATATGTACTTTCCTGTTTTACTGATATTACTAGAAACTGATTACTCATTTTAATAAACTATTATAAATGCAACTTAAAATGTTAATACTTTCTAAGCATAATTTCCTGTTATTTCTACCTATCACTCAACTAATTATTGTTCTTATACATTTACTTGTAGATCTTTGAATCTCCCTAGTTCTTTCATATATGCATTCTTTTGAATGTGCTATTTCCTTAGCCAGGAATGATTTCCCTTTCTTTTACTCTTTGTTGAAGGCCTATTTCTCTTCCAAAATTACTTAAATTATATGATCACCTTGCCTAATCCCCATGCTACCTCCCCTCTATTCATTTAACTACTTGTTTTATTGAATTCTATAAAACACACACCCTGGAAAATCCCTAAGGATCTTAAAATGTCTTAGTCATTTTTTTGTTTTTTTCAAAAAAGAATAGTACCTAATAAAAGTAGGCATTCAATAATTATAACTGAATAAATGAATAGGTAGATATTAACATTAATTGCATTGATTTAGAAATGAGAGAAATTAAAATATATTTAATGGGATGTCAAAGTTTATGCTGGCATTTTTCAAAATGAAAAAACAGCAATCACTTTAGGGCCTTGTACATCTGCTCAAAATTAACTCACTGATGGTGAATTGAAAGTTGACACTACATTGAGTCAAACTCAGATTATGGTTAAAAGATGGCAAAGAAAAATTAACCATCAGCTGAATTTCACATACTGTTGATGTTATACTTGAATTAATATTAAGTATGCCTTATTATCAAAAGTTCTGATTCTAGATACACTGTGATAATTAGAAAAAGTAACATATAATGACTTAGGATGTAGAGTACTCCAACACCATACCTGCTGGACATTTCTTAGTTTGAGGCTTTAGGGTTAGAATTTTAAGCAGAAACCCGGAAGTTTCATTATAAGCTACCAAAATGTGATAGTGGAGATGGCCTTTTAAATATATAGTTTTAGAGTGAATTTGGCTCTATAAGTTTCTCCATTCTAGATCAATATTGTAAAAATAATAAACAGCTATGACATTTCACCCCACTTAGCATATTTCTGACATTTGCAGAATCTCACTGATTGTTCAGTACAAAATATATATCCTAATTTTGACTCTGAAAGAGGAATTTATCATAGATGAATGAAGAAACTTTTTACTGCTGATTTTATTGGTTAATTTAACCTTATTAGAATAAGACAGTTCACAAATATGATCAAACAAAATACTTTAAACCCAACAAGTCAGGGCAGGGCAACCCTAATGTAACAACTGCACAAAATAGGGCAAGTAGTCATATAAAATAAAATATTATTCTTATATGATATTTTATTTGCACTTTTTAATTTTTCTAGCTAACATATCACTAAGAAGTGCTCCTTTTCCTTATATACTATATAAAGCAGTTCATAATAAAACTATGAATGTTTATGTTTATTTCCTAAAGGGGAACCAAATTAATATGGATGGTTATGATGGTTATCTGGCTAACAAAAGCACTACCTTTGAATCACAAAAGATTCTCTCTCCTCTGAATCCCCAGAATTTACATATGGTCCTCTAAAAGTAATACAGCTTATTGTTATGGTTTAGATTTAGAATGTCCCCCAAATGTCTCCTGTATTTGGAGATGGGGTTTTTGGAAGGTGATTGTATCATGAGGGCTCTGTTTTCATCAATGAATTAATCTAATTGATAAGATCATACTGGAGTGGGATTGTGAGGTAGTAGACCTTAGCTGAAGGAAATGAGTCATGGAGGCATGACCTGAGGACTATATCTGGCTTTTGGCCCATTCTTCTCTGGCTCTCTCACTTTTTCTGTTTCCTGGTTGCTATAAGGTGAGCAGCTGTATTCTACTATGTCCTTCCACTGTGGTGTTCAGCTTCACAACAGCCCAGAAACAATGGAGCCATGGAACCCTAAACTGAAACATCTGAAACTGTAATCCAGAATAAATTTTTCTTCCTGCAAATTGATTTTCTCAGGTATTTTCACAGTGCCAAAAAGCTAACACATTTATCATTTGGCATAAAAAAATATTGATGAATGCATATCCTTGAACCTTAGTATGTATTTCCCTTTATGTGCATCCTGTATGTCATTTCCTTTATGTAAATTGAATCTTGAATTAGGTTCATGATGTTTACTTCAGACTAGTTCAGTTGCAGAGAGACTCCCTTTTTTCATTTATAAATTTAGAAGCTTCCATTGTGGAACATGCAGTAGCATCCCTAGTCTCTACCTACCAGGTGCCACTAGCAACCCTCCCTTTTTTTCTAGTTGTGACAATAAAAAATATCTCTAGGTCTGGGGATTTAGCTCAGTGGTGCTGTCACCTGCCTCACAAGTGGAAGGTCCCGAGTTCGATCCTAAGTACCACCCCCCCCCCCCAAACTCTAGACATTGTCAAATGTTTCTTTTGGGTGAAGGGTCAAATGGCTTTTGTTGTGAACCATTTAGAGTGCTAAATTGAAAGTTTAGTCATGTTAAATAAGATTTATTAGAGAGTGAAGCCATTATGGTTAAACAGGTACAAAGCATAGGATGTGACACAAATTAGAATCTGTTCCTCAAGCTGTCATGTGAGTAGCTGGGCTACTCTTGATATGGGTTTCTCACCCATCTTGCTCCTAATCTTTAGTTTTCTTAGATGACTATGATTTATAGAAAAATACAATTACACAAGAAATGGGAGACCTGGGATCTAGTCTTGTCTTTGTAACTAATTTGCTACATGTCCTTGAGTGAGTTGCTGCATATGTGGATAATCTGCAGAGTTTGTTTGTTTGTTTGCATGTTTGTTTTTTGAGATGGGGTCTCACTATGTAGTTCAGATTGTCCTTGAGCTCACTATGTAGCCCAGGCTGGCCTCAAACTCACAGTGATCCTCCTGCCTCAGCCTCAAGAGTGCTGGGATTACAAGTGTGTGTTACCATGCCTGGCTTTCAAAGTTAATTTTAGGATTGTAATTTTAAGCCCCTTATCAATTTTAGCCCTCATGCTGTCTTATCTGAAGAAAGGATATACACATGTGTAAGTGGTTAGAAATTTTAAATTTGAAGTTTTTATGGATATAAAAGGAATGTATACTTGAAGCAAAAGAACTTGAAATATTTTATTTGAATGAATCATACTGTCTGTGAAATTTAAAAATATACACATGTATGCATTTAATTTTAAATCTGTTGAAATTTAAGATATATTTTCTCATACCTTAATTTTTCCTTATAATGCTTAAACTATCCTTCTTACTTTCAAACTGAAGAAAAATAAGAGAACTTTGTAGCATTTTATTCATTCAGTAAATATTTTTTATGTGCTTATGTGCCAGATGTTGGGGACTAGGTGGTATAAAATATATTTCATGTCTTAATGGAACTCACTGTATATAAGGGAACTGAGCAAGAAACTGATCTCATCTCTAAGACCTTTCAAATATTTTAAGTCAACAATCATATCTCAAACCCCAAACCTTCCCTAATTCAGCTACCAATAATTCATTAAATATATTTTGAATGCCAAGTATTAGACAGGAGCTGTCAGGTGGGGACAAAACATTAAAACAAACAATAACAATAGATAAAATGTCTGTGAGGGGAGACATAGTAAAAAGCCAAATGCATATTTAACATGCCAGGTAGAAAGGAAGAGATGGGTTAAGGAAAGATAAGGAGTCTCAGAGGGATGGGACTTTGCTATTATATGTAGGTTAATTAGGAGAAACCTTTTTGATAAGAGGACATTTAAGAAGCATTGGTAGCAGGCATTATACTAGGTCCCATGTACTAAGAATTATGACCAGGGATGGAAGCAGGGTGTGTCCAAGGTATCAGCAAGTCTACTCTGAGAAAATGATCTTTTGCAATTTGAAACTTTAAGAATAGAACTAGAGGGATATAGACAATATTAGAGAAATAGGTGCAAAACTGAGAAGTGAGGAGACAACAGAAAGTATGAGAGGGTTAGGCTACAGAGTCTAGCAGAAGCTGATTCTGAAATATCCCAGATATTTCAACTGGTCCTTCCAGGACATGGCTGTCAGATCAATTTGAGAGAGTCTTTCTCTGGATGGTCTTTAACTTTGTCCTTTCTCTTGCTTTATTCTGGTGGCATATTTCTATTAGTGCAAAATAAGATTGCAATCATAATCAATTGAGTTTGTAATCTATCAGAGCCACTCAGCTTTTTTTTCTTTCTCATGAAATGCTTGTGGGATATTGCTATAGATAGTTGAAATAACCTAATCCCAATGGAAGTTTGTGTTCTAGCCATAGTACTTGGAGAGTGTAAGTCCAGGAGGCATGCAGAGCCAGAGAGGTGTGGAAAATTAGTGAGTTTCACATCTCTTTACTTTTTCTTTCTCATTCTCACTCCTGAAGGATAGGGCTTCACTGTATGCATGTATTCTTGCTTCCTGTTATATGAAGTCTACTGAGAAATGGCAAGGGCCACATTTCCATAACTTTAACACATTTGATGTACTGTCCTTTTAAAATTCTTAGGCTATCTAAACTCACATACAGTGGTACCTCGATTCTTTCCATGATTCTGGTGGCAAACTGAGTTGGATGAGAAGTTTACCACCAGAATCATGGAAAGAATTCAGTTTGTGAACTGAGGCATCATACCACTGTAATTTCCCCCTTTCAGCTTTTTAATATACCATTAAGTTATGTATTCTGAGGCCCAAGCATACTCTATCATGAGAAGGAAAAATCTCACTATGTAATCTTATTACCTCTTAATAAAGACATTACTGTTATCATTAAGTGTATTCTTATAGGCTGTATACTTGCAATGTTCTCCAATTCACTCCATGCCTGCCATTTGCTTTTGGCTGCTGCTTCAATAATTTCAGCAGGAATCCTGTGGTATGTGAAATATTAGCTGCTCTTATGACAAAAACAACAAAAAAGCGTAATTATGTGAGATGATGCATATGTTAATTTTCTTCTCTATGGTAACTTTTTTTTTACCATATGTGTCCCATAATGCCATGTTATATATCATAATATATACAATACAATTTTTATTAAAAAATAAGCTCAATGTGATCTCTGATGGGGGAGGTGGAAATATCTCCTTTAACTTGGGAGAACTGACAGTCTAAAAATATGGGAAATAGTGCCAGTATAAACCATTTAGGTCCTAAAAATACCATGGGCTCAACCTTCTACTATTGTTTCTAATCAGCTGAAACACACAACTAATAATTTACTTCTGCTTTGCAGCCCTGGTCTGTTCTGACTGGATAGAGTGGGAATGTACCTACAGCCACTTGGCAGTGCTCTTGCTCTGTTACCAGTGAAGACGTCTATCGTCTATCTCCTCTCCTGATGCCTGACAAAGCAAATACCATTTTCACACAGTGATCTGGGAAGAATGTATTCAGCAGGCTCTAAAATGTTTTAAGGGTTTGTCAGATTTCACTGCAATATACCACATAGGTTAATTCTTCTTGAAAAGTATAATTTTATTTTTATATCAAAGTATCAAAGACATAATAATGAATAATTCTAACAAGATCCTTGATTCCCCCTAGCTTATATCCTAGTGACAAGGGATACTATGGTCACAAATGTAGTTCAACTTACAGGTTTTCCTCTAAAGCCTTTTTCACCTCTGGGACCCTGCAAGGGGGAAAAACAATGCTAATTCAGTATAATTGATAGTTATATTTCGAATGTAGTTGAGGCTGTACACTAAAACATGACACTTTGGAGGTTTACTTTTCTCTCTAGTAAAACTTATTTTGTTAATTTTATATATATTTTAATTTTCTTTTCCTAGGTAAAGCAAGGCAAACCAAAAATAACCTATTGATTCATGATGCTGTCTGTTTTACTATCTCTAACTCCACCTTAAAGTGAGATTGGGATTTTCAAGATACTCCTTCATTCAAGTCAGAACAGCTGATCTGACAATAACATACAGAACAATGTAGAAAAGAAATTCTAAGTTAAGGTTAAATTTTAGTATTTATTTCCCTCAGCCTTTAAAAATCCTGCTTCTAAGCTAGTTTCTTCCTTTTCTTTTATCTTCTTTTTTAATTCTCCTTTCTGAACTGCATCAAGCATATTCTGAGGTTGTAGTTGTCTTCACTCAGTTCAAAGTATTTTCTAACTTTCCTTGAGACTTCTTTGATTCTGGGATTATTCAGAAATGTGTGATTTAATTTTAAGGTATTTGGAGATTTTCTTGTTATCTGTTTTTGATTTTTAGTTTAATTTCATTTTGGTCAGAGACTATACCTTGTGTGACATCAGTTCTTTTAAGTGTAGTAAAATTTGTTTTACAACCTAAAATATCATCTATTTTGGTGAAGGTTCCATATGCACTTTGAAAAGAATGTGTAGTCTGCTGTTCTTGGGTGGACCTACTACTCTGTAAACTTTTGTTAATTTTTATCTTCATTCTTGTGGAAATTATATTTTTTCGGTAAAAAAGATACTATTTATCTTTTATGTAACTTGAATTTATACCTTTATAATACTGATGATTTTCATGCCAATCCACATTCCACAACATAATTATAACATTAAATTTACTAAACTATGATCATTTTTATTTAATTTCCATTTCTGAAATTAAATTTTTAAAAATATCAATAGCACTGATATCTTTGCACAATATCAATAGCACAATAAATATCCTTGTACTCTAAAATTTTTGTCACTAATTGTCCTAATAGTTTAAAATTATACACATACCTGCAAAACATGGGAGTGTATGTTTGATTTGATTCATGCCATTTTCTTTGTTTGCAAGTTAAAAATACTCTTGTTATTTATTTGCCATTTATAATGATTCTTTTATGTTTTCTGTCTTGTCCTTAACCTACTTCCTTGTATTAACTATCAAAATTGATTTTTAAGATATCTTTACAGCATTTCTCCCCGTCATTAGGGTTAATACTCCTAACCCAGTATTAACAACCTAGGATATATCTTTTCATACTTTTTTCTTAATCAAATATTGACATATATTTACATATGTATGGCAGGTACTGGTCATGTTTTATAATGTTAGGATTATATTATATAAAGTTCTATATATCATGCTTTTCCTACTTAGAATTTATCATGAAATAAGTGAAATTCAGCCAAGCAAAATATATAAAATTCTTTTTAATAATTGCATAATATTTCATGAAGTGACTAGAATATAATTTATTTAAGCATTCCTTTGCCCATGTGTGTTCACATGATTTTGACAATACAGTGTTGTGAAAAAAAAATCTTTGTAAAATCCTCTTAGTGTATTGGGTGCTTTTATATTTGTGGGATGAATTCCCCAAAGAGAAATTGCTTAAAGTGTATATGTACCTATATTTGAACAAATGTCTTTCTGTGTAGGCAATAATTCACACTTCTACAAGGGAAGTCAGATGTAATTTGCTTTAGTTAGATATAATTACTTTAATTTGAATTTGTCTGACTTAAAATTAGGTGAGTATGCTTTAAAATAATAGTTGGCTTTTTAGATTTATTCTTCATTCTTCTATTGAGTTTTCTATCATTTTCATACCAATTTATAAAAGATCTTTGTATCTTAACCCATTACATATTGCATGCTTTGCAAATATTTTTCCCATTTTGTATTTAGGAATATTATTCCACACAAAATTTAAAACTTTTAATATGCATATTTTACAATGATCAGTTTTCTTATATATGGTCTTCTCAATTCTTAAACTATACTTTAATTTTCTAGATTATTTTTCTAAGATTCTTATCATTTCAATTTTTTACATTAAAGTTTTTAAAAGTTAATCTAGGATTTACAAAATATTGGTGAAACCAGGTTCCAATTTCTTATAGCAGTAATGGTACTCAAAAGTAATTCCATCTCCCTTTCCTATCACTGGTATAGGAGAGGCCACGTGCTTGAATGCTTGTCAGTTAGATACTAGGAATATGGAACATCTGAATGTGATTTCCAAGAAACTGTATTCTCTCAGTGGTGGCGAATCTATGGCATGTATGCTGCAGCCAGCTGTTTGTTGTCACGGAGAGCTCTAAAAGGTTCGCCATCACTGCTATAAGTCCTTTTGCTTAAATATGAAGCTAGCATTCCGGATAGCAGGTTAGAGATATGGAAAGAACTTGGTCTTGGACAACACAATGGAGTCACTAAATTAACCAAATCTGAAGCTCTTACTTCCTGTAATGGAACATAATTTTCCTTATTGTTAAAGCTCATTTGAATCAGGTTTCCTTTTACTTGCAGCCAAATCATACTGACTTACCATTTTCCTTATAATTAAATTCCTATATGTTAAATCTAATTCTAAGCTCTAGTTTATTATACTGATCTGATTATTATTTTTACTATTATATAATTTTATTATGTGTATAATTTCATTTACAATGACTTTGTAGTACTACTGTTTTCTTATTTGGAAAAGCAGAATGCTAGCTCCACGATTGTTTTTTTCACAATGTTTTTGCCATTCTCAAATGCTTATTTTTTCATAATGAACTTTTCATCTAAGAATGGAAAAAATGGAATATGGAAAAAATTTGATGTGTATGCTGAATATTATAAGGCCCTTTAAGAACTATCTATAAACAAAACACAGTGAGATATTTTAATTGAGACATTTCTTTATCACATTTTCCTTGACCAATTAATATTTCACATTTTTGACAGAAGAGAACGATCATTCCATAATCAGAACAATTTGTGCTCTTCAGCTTGCTGGGGAACCACCCACTGAAATATGAGAACTCTCCCACTTACAAACTTATATAGCTCTGAGTAGCAAAAATTGAAAGTCTAGAGAATGCTGAGTTATACATTTTCTCCTTTTAATTAAAAACTGTAATTTTGGTGGTGAATTCTCCATATTTATCAAAGATAATAGTTATGCTTAATTCTTGAAGCATTCCATTTTTATTTTTTATCTCTGTTTTTATAACGCTTGATTCAAAATATTAATTCCCTGAAGGGACTGAATTTTCCCTCTGGAAGTCTCAATTTCACCCTTTCTAGTGTGTTCCTTTTCATGTTTACAGTATTACAGGATTACAAAATCTTTCCCATGACTACCTTCCCAGGCATTGTCTTATTTGTTTTATATCATATATCAAATATCTTAAGACACTGGCAATAGGTTGCCTCAGTTTCCTCTCCAGAAATAGCTTGAATGGGGTGGAAAGAGCACTGGTCTTGAAGTAAGAAACACCAGCTGTGGAATCCACTGTCTATTACCTCAAATAACTAGGTGAACCTCTATAAATCTCATCTGCTTCTTCATCTATTAAATGGAAATAATATTTATTCCAGAAGTTTGCTGCAACAATTTGAAAAATGTTGGAGGGAGAGGGACAAAATAAAACCAAACACATGAGAATAAAAAAAGAATTTGAGAAAAAGTTATTAAATATTTTCATCTTTTTCTTTCTTATTGTAATCTGTACTCCATCTTGTATTACAACTTGGTCTCTTAAAGATCACCACTGACCACTCTGTTCTTAAAATCTTGTCTATATAACCTTGCACTATCTCGGTTTTTCCTTTTATTTCGACCAACTATTACTTTTCCCTTGCAGTGGGTACTTCCAGATGAGACTGGTGCATTCAGGGTAGTATGGCACAGCCAGTGGGTACTTTCAAATACTCAAATCTTGGTGGTCTGCCCTTCCCCTGCTATCTATGTTTTCTTCTTTTGAAAATTGATCCCAGTTTATTGCTTTGGTGATCAGCTCTATGCTTATGGTGATCCCCTCTCTCTAACGCACTTCTATATTCTCAATTCCCTCCTTCTTCACACCTTCATTACATATATGATCCTTATGTTCTCAAGAATGACCTTCCAGGGCCGGGGATTTAGCTCAGTGGTTTTGCTGCCTGCTGCACAAGCACAAGGACTTGAGTTTGATCCCCAGTACCAAAAAAAAAAAAAAAAAAAAAAAAAAAAAGAACGACCTTCCAGAAGAAAAACATAATATATATATATTTGTCCTTTGTTTCTCAATATGCAAGCTGATTCTTAGTGGATTATTTTAGAAATAGGAATAAGGAGAAAAGTATATAAAAAGAAAAAAGATCCATATTTTAACAAACTTACAGTTCTACCTGTTGGGCCTATTATACCTTCTCTGCCAAGAGGGCCAGTGTTTCCCTGTTGGGGTTAAAGAAAGATAGTCAGGCTCATTCTGAGAATAATCCAGAAAAACTCTAGAGAATTTTCTTGCATTGATAAAGTAGCCACACCCAAAAAATTAGTTTTGTATGAAATCTTAAAGTATTAGCATAAACCATATTTATCTTGATTCACAGTATGTGACACAACTGTGCATATTCCTGCAGTTTCCTTTCAAGATATATATATATATATATATAATTTTTATATATACAATATTTTATATATGTAAAATTTCTAACAAATATCAATCAGAATTGAAATGTTTATGTGGTGACAAATCCAATGAAGCATTGTATATGTGTGTTATTACATAACAAATGAAACATTTTCCCTAAAATAATAGAATGATGAATACATTTTTGAAAAAATTTCTATACAGATGCTGTAGGAATAGATCACTTGAAATATAATGTCATATGGTCTATCCACAGACAGCTTTAATACTAACTTGCTCTAGAATGACAGAAATTACCTGGTAGTCTAAATTCAAAGGAATCACTTTTGAACACAAAAATCAACTGTAAGTAATAATTTGTACATATGGTATCTGAATTTGAAAGATTCGCAGTCAAATCAAGAGACTTGTTTTCTTAACCTAATCAGATGTTACTTTGACTGGTTATCACTAAAAAACTCAAGAAAGCTCTAATCTAATAAAGTAAACTAATGTGACTCTCTGAAATAATGATCTGTTAAAAGAATAGAGAGGTATACCAGGCCTCTAGAAAAAGTAGATCAAAGGCTGGTGATGTAGCTCAGTGGCACCGCACCTGCCTGGCAAGTGCAAGGTCCTAAGTTCGATCCCTGGTACCAAAAAACCAAAAAAACCAAAAAGATCAAAAGAGTGAACAACTGTCTAAATTTATCTAAATATATTAAAAAGATGTGGTGCTATGAATTTAATTCATAATTAATTGTGGGTACCAGCTAATTGCATCTTTGAAATGGTGGAAAATCCAGATTTTTCAGTTCAATTAATTTTATGTAATTAGCTATTTATTGATTTTGGGGCAGGAACTAGGCACTAGCTCACTTAGTATCCATTATATATTCCAATTGCGTAGTTAGCATGCAACCGTAAAACCTGATTTAATCAATCAGATACACACTCAACTTCTGATTCCTCTATTTTACTAGTCAAATGTGGTGTTGAACAAATTATCTTTCTGAGACTTAGTTTCTACATCTGCAAAATGGGAATAATAGTATCTTTCATATAATTTTTATGAGAATTGAATGAAATAAGGAACACAAACTGAACATCAGTACCTGGCACACAATAATGGTTTACTAAATATTAACATACCAAGACTTTTCACTTGTCTCTTATAATGACCTAATAAATATCTGTGTTTATGTTTAGCAGTTGTGAGCTAGTTATCTGAACTTTACCATTAGTGAGATGATAATTTCTAGACCTGCAAAGCAACATAGACTCAGATTGCGGCCCGCAGAGAATCAGCACTGCCTGAGACCCTGCACAGGTCAGATGCTAGGCAAGCAGCCACTTTTACCTTGACAAGATCAAAAAAAGATTGAATTAATTGAGAACCAACTAGAATGAAAGGATATAATTAGTGGAGGAATTTAATATAAATAAGAGTATAGAGCAATATTTATTAAAGAGTAGCCTATTCATGTACAAACTACTTGCAAGTAATCAAGAATTGGACCGTATGTAAAAGCACCAAGTTTCCTTGTTCCTCAGAAGTCATGAAAATAATACATTTACACCTGAAGCAATACTAGGAGGGGTTTTTAGATAAACAATACTGCTCTTTGTATATGTGCTGCCGAAGCAAGCACATGCTCTTTGTATTATTGAAAAGAATTTAAAAGGAAAGGAAGGAGTGTAGAATTTTAAAAATATAACTTTATAATATTTTGTATAAAACAATGGTTTTCAGCTATAAAGCTCTTCCAAACTACTTTCTCTTGCATCTAAACTCCATGCTGTCTTCTTTCTGTTCTCTCCACACTCACTCTGGCAGCTGCTGTTAGCCATAGAGATACTACTACTACAACCAAACCATTTTTTAAAACCTTTTTTATTTCAGTTTTATAGATCATAGATCAATTAGGAGACTGTGAAAAAACTAAAAGTAAAACAAAACAAAACAAAATAAACAGTAACTGCTGATAGCTTATTTATATTCCTATAGTTTGCAAATATAGGTAATAAACTGTTGAATTCTTCAGATCTCGATTTTTGAAACTCTTTAAACAACTCACATCACTCTCTTGGGATAACTGCCCCTGAACTGGGAAAACATAGCTATCAGGAAATATTTTTCAAAGTGTGGACATAGGCAAGCCTCCTCAGGTGGTACATGGGGGTGGTCTCTGGTTATGTTAATGCTTATAAAATGAAATTATTGTATGTTTTTGCTCCTGATGTGAGTTAATAGATTTTCTAGTCTTCAGAGTAATTTTTTTTTAAAGTAAGATCTGGGAACTATGGGTGGTCTATAGGGTATTTTGCTCAAGCTAATTTATGAACTGCAAAGGTTAAACTCTGCTTTTATGAGTTTCTATTTCAAAAGTAATTTTATGAAGTTATTAAATTGGAGTATACTAATTTTAGCATTTGTAAGTCCTACAATAAGCAAAGAAGTACAATTTCTAGGTAGGCAGAAGACTTTATACTTACTCTTTGCCCAATAGGACCTTTAGGACCTGATATTCCAACAAAGCCAGAATTCCCTTCAGGACCCTAGACATAGAGTAAGAAACAAAAAGTAAAAAATATTAGCTGAATATGAATATTTTATAAACAAAATAATCTCATACCAATCTATGAAGAACCAACTCTTCAAAAATTGCTTTTAAAATGGAAACAAAACATACAATATACTAGAAAAATGCATAATTATATGTGTTTTAAAATAACATTTTCAAAAATCAAATATATGACTCTGTACCAATTGACATTTTACAGTTAAGAAAAGAAAAGTTCAAATCAGAGACTAAATATTAGTATTTCAACATCTTTTTTTCCTAGATAGCTACATGACTAGCAAAAAATATATAAACATACTTTGGGGCCTGGAAATCCTTGGAAACCTGTCAAACCTCGATCACCATGTTCTCCCTGCAATGGAAACAAACATGAAGATCATTACTGTGCCCTTGTGGCCTATTCTGTAAAGAGCTTGGTGAATTTCTGAGTTGGAACATACAGGCAGTCCTTTCAGACCAGGCTCTCCATGTGGTCCTTGATCACCTTGTGCTCCTTGGTGACCTCTTTTACCTTGAATTCCAGGTTGACCAGATAGTCCTTGTTCACCCTATGAACATAAAAAAAAAAGAAGAAAGGTGATCTCGACCTCAGATCTTATAAACATATTGGGTTAATTTTTTTTAGTAGTACATGTTTACAATAAATAGTAATTACATTTACCTTGGGGGTTTGTCATATATATTTGATCATTTTTATTCTTCTGTCCTTCTGATTTATCTCTCTCTCTTTCCCCAGATTCCCTTCCCGGCTTCACAGAGTCCATGTACCTGTTTAAATTATTTATATTCTGGATTTCTCAGAGAAATGTGCAATATTTCTCATTTAGCATTATGATGTTTAGATCTATCCATTTTCTTACAAATGACTCAAATTTATCTTTCTCAATGGCTAAGTAGTACTCCACTATATATATATATATATATATATATATATATATATATATATGTATAATCTTTTCTTTATACATTCATCCATTGATGGGCACATAGTTTATTTAGCTGTTGTGAATTTTGGTGCTAGAAACATGGGTATGCTTGCATTGCTGTAGTATCATTACTAGCTATTTCAGGAAGACACCCAGGAGAGGTATAGCTGGATCACATGGAATTTCTATTTTTAGTTTTTTGAGAAATCTCCACACTGATTTCCAAAGTGGTTATACTAGTTTACATTCCTACCAACAATAAATAAGGGGTTCCCTTTTCCCAACAACTTCATCAGCATTTGATATTTTCTGAGTCCTGGATAATGGCTAGTCTCACTGGAGCAAGGTGGAATTTTAGTGATGTTTTGATTTGCCAAATATGCTGAATATTTTTCATGTATTTGTTGGACATTTATTTGTATTTCTTCTGTGAAGTGTTTATTCATTTCGTTGTCCATTTTTTTTGATTGGGTCTTTTATTTCAGGTGGTCTAATTTTTTTTTTTTTTTTTTTTGTCTAAATATTAATCATCTGTCTTATGAATAACAGCTGATAAGTTTTGCAGTTCTGTTGTCAGGAAAGATTTTGGTGTTTTGGGTTTTCATT